>VZTG01001086.1:66658-128555 GCA_013397845.1 Melanocharis versteri
GATTTGAGGGGCCGGTTTGGGGGGGTTTGGGATCGCGGGGCCGCCCCGCTCCCGGCGCGACCGAATGAATGAGGTGGGGGAGGAGCGGCTTCCCCCGGCACCGCGCGGTCCCCTCCTTCGGGGACGCTTCGGGGCCGGGGCGGGGGCGGCGGTTCGGTGCTCGTGGCGCTTTTGTGCCTCACCTCAGGCTCCCTGCGGGCGGGCGGGTTTTGTTCGTGCCCATCACCCGCACCGGCCCCGTGGCTCCATCAGCGGAGGCTGTGCGGGGTGTAGAGCCAGGGAAACAGGGAATGGTTTGGGTTCGAAGGGGCATTAAAGATCATCCAGTCCCACTGCCTGCCATGGGCAGGGACACCTTCCACTATCCCAGGTTGCTCCAAACCCCGTCCAGCCCGGCCTTGGACACTTCCAGGGATCCAGGGGCAGCCACAGCTTCTCTGGGCACCCTGTGCCAGGGTCTCACCACCCTCACAGGAAGGAATTTCTTCTTAATATCTCATCTAAACCTACTTTCTTTAAGTTTAGAACTATTCCCTCTTGTCGTGTCACTTCATGCCCTTTTCCCAAGTCCCTCTCCAGCTCTCCTGGAGCCCCTTTAGGCACTGGAAGGGGCTCTAAGGTCTCCCTGGATCCTTCTCTTCTCCAGGTGAGCACCCCCATCTCTCCCAGCCTGGCTCCAGAGCAGAGGTGCTCCAGCCCTTGGGGCATCTCCATGGCCTCCTCTGGATTCTCTCCAGCAGCTCCACGTCCTTCTGCTGTTGGAGCCCAGATCTGGAGGCAGCTCTGCAGGTGGGGTCTCACCTGAGCGGGGCAAAGGGGCAGAATCCCCCCTCCCCTGCTGCCTGCTCTGCCCAAGATACGTTGGGTGTTCTGGACCAATCTTCCTTACCCGCTCCAGGGGCTTCACGCTGTTCAGCAGCTGTGTAATGTCCCTTTTTTGTTGTTGGTTTTTTGTTTGTTTATTTGTTTTTGGGGTTTTTTTGTGGGTTTTTTTGTGGGGTTTTTTTGTTTGTTTTGTTTTGTTTTGTTTGGGTTTTTGTTTTTGTTTTTGGTGGCTGAGGTCAGGTTTCCAGCGGGTCCCTCATGGCTCGGGCTGACGTCTCCTCTTGGCAGGCTCCGCGAGGGGCTCGGCGTCATCCCCAGCCGTGCGTCACCCCTGGGACAGGAGCCGTGCATGTGTGTCAAGGCTGTTTCAGCCAAGCCTGGCCAACAGGTCCCTGCCAGAGAGAGCAGCTCCAGCCTGGACACCCTGGCACATCCCCCCTGCCAGGGGACAGCGGCAGGGACGCAGCATCCCAGCTTGGGGGGCTCTTGGGACCAGAGGAGTTGCCAGCAGGGAATGTGTGGTGGATTTGGGCTGTCCAGCTATCCAGGCAGCAGTCACTGGGGTTGAGCTGGGAGTATCCCTTAGTTGTTGCAGCTTGAGTGCTCCCAAATGCAGGCATCTGATGGAGTTTCCACTTGGCAGCACTTGGGCAGAGTAGCTTGTGCTTCATCTTCTGGATGCCCGAGGAAGGTGCTGTCTTTCTCCTCAAGCTCTTGACACAGTTGGGAACATTAGAGGAGCTTCCCAAAGCATGGCCAGATCTCCAGGTCTGAAGCAGAAACTGTGGGGTTTGGAGCCAAGCGGGAGTTGAGAACTTGGAGCTCAGTGCGTTGGTGTGGACCGTGTTCCCGAGGATGTGGTTGGGAATCTGCGAGATCCTGTGCCCTGCAGAGCCCCTTAATTTTCATTGAAAGTTCTGGATTCTTTGGTTTGGCTCCCTGGAGGGGCATCCTGTGGCATCCCAGCAGCTGTGCAGCCCCAGAAATCCTGTGGGAGCTCCGAGGGCTGGTTTGAGCTCTCTCTTCTCCCTCTCTCCCATTTTCTTTGAAGCTTGCAGTGAGACTTACCAGACCAAGCCTATGACTTTCTTATCTTTCTTATCACCATGACATCCTATTAATAACTAATTTACAGATGCTGCTGGTTTCCATAAACATTTTTGACTTTTATGTGAGCAAAGGTTGCTGCTTATGTAACACCTTGGAAACCTCGCAGAGGATCAGCAGCTGGCAGCTCACTCACTAAATGTAATTTTATGAATGTTTCTTTTTTTTTTTGCTTTATTCCCTCTTTTCTCTCTCCCTGTGCTTTAAATCTTCTTACAAACCCCAGAAATTTCCTGCTATCCGAGGCAGATTATTGTACATTGGAACATGTGTTTGCTTTCTACTAATCCTTTGCACTGCCACTAATTAGTTTAAACTCTGTCCTTCAGCCATGACGCGAGGCTGGCTGGTTCTGGGACTAGGAGGAACTGCTTGTGCCCCTTTCCCTGCCTATCCCAAACTTCCAGGCATTTCAAAATCAAATAGGAGGGAACAGTGATATCCCCAGCTGCTGCTGCTCTCACACGCACGTTTTGTTTTTTTTTTTCATTTTTTTTCCTAAGGTGTGGGACAACTCCTACTCTCTGCCAGGTTTTGATTGGCTTTCCAAAGAGGCAGTGTCCTATAAATTGCCTTCTCCGCTCTGCTTCTGCCTTTTCACCAGCTGAGGGACAGGTGAGTACAGGAGAGGGAAAATTCCAGCAGCAGTTCCATGGCCTAATCCTTGAAATTAGCGTTGGTTCTTAATCTAAATTAGTGGGGTGGGGGGAAATAACTTTGATGTTTCAGGATAAAACTTCCTCATTTTGCTGACACTTTCTAATATCAGTTTGAGTTGATAAATGAAATCAAGGACTGAGAAGCTATTCAGAAGGGGTATGGGAGGGGGGGTTTGAAAATATATCATGGAATACTGGAATGGTTTGTGTTGGAAGGGACCTTAAAGCTCATCCTGTTTCATGGGCAGGGATGCCTTCCATTTAAAATTATATCTATATATTTTATAGATAATTTTTTTCTCTTCAGTTCCCAGCAGAACAGAAGTATTGCTCTTTGGGATAGTAAAAAGGGAAGCCTATAAAAAAATTAAGTTATTTTACATCAAAGAAATGAATATTTTTTGTGTGTTCAGAGCTGTTAATAACTCCTGGAAGTTGTTTAAGATGGGAAACTTGCATCTAGCAGAATGGGCTTTTCTGTCTGAGTTGCTTTTGCAAGTCAATCACTGTATTGAGGCTGACTTCAGCTATTTGGAGAAGCGTTTTTCAGGCATAATATTGATTTTTTAATATATCTGTGCATTTACGCAGCTCTAGTAGCCAGTCACACCTGTTTTTTTCCCCGTTTGTATTTGAAATAGAAATAAATGTCATCAATGGAGGTTTTTGCAGCAGCTCTGCTGCCTGGGTGTTTCAGTGCCTGGTATAAAATGCATTTACTGTTCTGAGTCAGACCTGGGAGTAAATTCTCAGCTTAAGCCTTTGTGGTTTCACTCCAGGTGCGTTTAGAAAAACCAGTCCAGTCATTGGGAAACCAATTTTAGTCACAGCCAACTTTCATCTGGGCTTTGCAGAGCCCAAAATGCCTTTTCAGGTACTTGGAGCGGAATTTTTTTATAACACAGACCAGTGAGTCTCTCTCAGTGCTGGAACATTTTATTTTTCCATGCTGAAATAGGAAGGGATTATCATGAGAGCTGGTTCCTGGGTCTGTGTCCAGATGGAATTTGGATATTTCCAAGGATGGGCACTCCCATCACCTCTCTGGGCATCTCAGACTGAGTCTTTTTGATCAGTTTAAATGTATTTTTCTAATAATGCAATCTTATTAGACAATAAGTAGTTTAGCAAATCTGTATTTAAATAGCAAGTACCTCAAGTACCAGAAAATTCTCAGCCAGGTGAGCTGAGGAGTGAAAGGAACACCCACATTAACCCCTTGTTTGCTTTTCTCTTCAACTGGAATTAATCTGCAGCAAGGAACTGCAGCAATTTCTCGTGGAGAGCTTCTTTCTACCTGACTCTCCTTTTTAGAGTATATGCCCCAAGAAAGGAATTGACAGGGTAATCTCATCAGGCAAGTTTGAAACATGCTTTCATCTGGGAATTTACATGTTCTAGATCCTTGGGAAAGAGTTAAAAATTGTTCGGAGGGGATAAGAAAAAAAAAAAAAGATTGTGCCTTGAGGATTATATTTGAGAGAAGTAAATTTGAAATATAATTGAGGATTATATTTGAGAGAAGGAAATTTGCACCACAGAAATGACCAGTTGTGGCTGCAGGTGTGATTTATTTGGGGTACTTTGCATTTCCTTCCCCAATATGAAAGATTTGGAGAGAAAGAACCCAAACTTGAATGCAGCACAGAGTAAATTATAATGATGTGAAATAATTAGGACATTTTCCTGAGGCCTGGCTAAACCCTGCCACTCCTCTGTTTGCTTTCTGGGTACCGTCCATCCTGAGTGTTAAGCTGGAGTAAATCTCCCTTTTTTTAAAGAGATTTCTTGCTGCCCCTGTTGGCTCCACTGCTGTTGCTGATGCAACCCTGAGGAGTTGTGCTTATTCACAGCAGCCTGCAAAACTTTCACGCCAAACGTGGCATCACAGCAGCTTTGGTTTATTCTGTATTTATGCTTAGAATCACAGTTTGGAGTGATTTTTAAAAGTGGTTTAAATTCGAGTTTTACAGTGTTCTCCTTTTCCATTTTCCTGCACTGTGGATATTTTCCTGAGCTCACTCCAGGGAATACATTACCTCTGCTCACATTACATCCCAGGCTGCTTCCAGCTCTTGCTTGGCACAGTCCCCCAGCCCTCGGATGGCATCAAATTCCTCTGGATCCCTGCAGAGTTTTCTGGGGGAGCCTTTAAAAGCCGTTTAATGGGGTTGAGTCACTCGTGACTCATCTTTTCTCTCTCTGCTCGCAGCACACCTGAAGGGGGAAGATGCCAGTCGTCAGGAACCTGGGCAGAGCTGCCAGCCAGCTGCTGCAGAGCTCTGCCTGTGGCTGTGGGGTTTCCCTCGTGCCAGTCCGGGCCATCGGGGTGTCCCCACGCCAGGTGGCCTCCGACGCCAGCTTCCACTCGCTGACGTTCTCCGAGTCGGATCATCCCCGGGTGCTAATCACAGGTCAGCATTCCTGCCACAGCTGGGTTCCTGTCTCTCAGCTGAGCCCCCCACTGCTCTCCTCCCTCCCCAAAGAGCACAGTTCTGGAAGCAAAAATACCCCAAACACCCTGGAATTGGGATGATCTTTCCCATTGGGCGGTAAGATCGGAGTCCCGTGTGAACTTTCCTGTTTTAATTCCAGAACGCCTCTAAAACCAGTCCCTTGAGAAAAAAATGTAGAACCTTTCTGACTTCTGAGAAAATCATACTAATTCCTGATGTGATAATAATGGAATTCTGTATTGTGACCCCCCTTTTCCTTTGACTTTTGTCTCTTAGGTGGTCTTGGCCAGCTCGGGGTGGGACTTGCAAAGCTGCTGAGGTGGGTCACCATTCCCTGGCTTGCTGTGAGTGAGGAATTCCAGCTTTAGCCATCACTTCTAGGAGCAATATTTGTCTGGAAAGTTGTTTATAAAAGAAAGCCTATTTTTCAAATGCTGTTTTTGCCTCTTAGCTTTGTAAATAACATTAATGGTTGGACTTGATGATCTTAAAGGTCTTTTCCATAATGATTCTTAATGATTCTATAATTGAATTTTCAGCATCATTTTATTTGTCCCTGCTGTGCTTGCTGTGGGCTCCTGATGTACTTCCTGCATCACGACTCCCAGAATAGCAGGATTTTTGTCTGAGGGACTGTCTGATGAGCTGTTTGCTTCCAGTTAAATGGGAGTATTCAGAGTCTGAGCCCTCAGAGCTTTCCTTCTTTTTCCTTCTCCTCTTCCCCCACCTCAAGCACAGTTACCTCCTTTTTCCGTGGTATCTTTCCAAGAAGTGTGAAATGCTCCAAGAGGTCTCCCTGATCCATGTCCTTGTCCATATCCAGCTCAGCTCCAGTTTATCATTTGCTCACGGTCTTTGCTGCAGGGGATTTGGATCAAGACCAAAAGTGAGCAGACTCACTGCACTCAACACTGTTGCAGTTTGAATGTTTTCTACCATTTCTATGATATATTTTAAAGTTATCCAAATAATGGGAGGCCGGAATGTGCTCCAATGCCCCCAGATTTGCTCTCTCCAACAGCCTTGTGTTGATTAGCACAAGGTCACAATTTCTCTCTTTAATTTGCTTTGTTGATATAAAAGTAGCTGCAGTTACAACAAGCCCAGTGGCTTTTTGTTGTCTGCAGGGGAGAAAATTATCCCTGGGCAAGATTTTCAGTAAGAAAAGGGTAGGAAAGTCTCTTTTCTCAACACATTTTCACTTTGTAAAAATTTCTCTATCCTTATGCAGACCTTGACTCCTACTAGAAGTATTTTATAATTTTTTAAGATGCTGTGTTGACATTTAAAGGATTGTTGGGTTTTTTTGTTTAGCACAATAACTGATTTTGTTGTGGAAAATATTATTCCTCCGCTATCGCTCCTGCAAAACAAAATAGCAACTGATGGATTATCTCAAAAAGCTGTGGACTCACTGTTCCATGTGGGTATTTTTACACAGGAAACGCTTTGGAAAGAACAATGTGATCTTGTCTGACATTAGAAAGCCTGCAGATAATGTTTTTTATAGTGGTAAGTGACTGGGGAAGCACATGGAAAAAATAAATCTTGACTTTACCTCTGATGTTCATAAACTAATTATCAAAGTGATAACTGGATTACACTGACAAGCTGCTGTTCAAACCTTCTGCATAATGCCTCCCTGCTTTGAAACCTTGCCAAGATGTTCGTTTCTTCCCTTATTCCCTTTTCCTAAATATTTCTCTTTGCATTTTTTCACTGCTGCTTCGCCACTTTGCTGGCCCGAATAACTACTTGAGGCACATTGTGCTCCTGCTGTAAAAAGAGGTGCTTTTATTCTTTTGGTGGGAGGAAGCTGGAAAAGAAACTCGTGCTTTTTTTTTTACCTGCTCAGGGAATTTTTATTATGAGGTGGATATAGAGTAGGATTTTAGATTCTTTGATTTTCACGAAAAACTTGCTAAAATTTTTCCTCTGTTTAGTGATGTATTTAGGTGGTAGAAACAGCAGCCTGAGCTTCGTGCAGAACCTTTCCTTCCATCCATTCCTGACAGCCAGTTTCTCACTGCTTCCGTCTCCTGCAGGTCCTTTCATCTTCGCGGATATCTTGGACTACAAGAACCTGCGGGAGATCGTGGTGAACAACCGGATCACGTGGCTGTTCCACTACAGCGCCCTGCTCAGCGCCGTGGGAGAGGCCAACGTGCCCTTGGCCAGAGCTGTCAACATCACTGGTGTGTGCTGGGTTTGAGTGCCTGAAGATGTGCCAGGGGAGGTTTGGATTGGGTGTTAGGGAAAGGTTCTTCCCTCCGAGGATGTCGGGCGCTGGAAGAGCTCCCCAGGGAATTGTCAAAGCCCCAAGGCTGCCAGAGCTCCAGGATGCACAGGGGTGTCTGTGCAGGGCCAGGAGTTGGACTGGATGATCCTGATGGATGCCTTCCAGCTGAGAATATTCTATAATTCCCACAGTGGCTTGAGAAAGCAGAAATATTCTGATAAATCCTGTTGGGTTTTTGTTTTTTCCAGGTTTACACAATATTCTGGATATTGCAGCTGAGCATAATTTGAGGCTCTTTGTTCCAAGCACTATTGGAGCCTTTGGACCCACCTCTCCTCGAGATCCAACTCCTGATCTCTGCATTCAGAGACCAAGGACAATCTATGGAGTCTCCAAGGTCCACGCTGAGCTCATGGGAGAAGTGAGAATTTTTTATTTTATTCATTTCCTAAAAGGTCTGGGAGAACTTCACTGAAACAGGTTTCCCAAAGAAGCTGTGACTGCCCCATCCCTGGAAGTGTCCAAGGCCAGGTTGGATGGGGCTTGGAGCAATCTGGGGTAGTGGAAGGTGTCCCTGCCCTTGGCAGGGCTTGGAATGTTCTTTAAGATCTTTTCCAACCCAAGCTGTTCCATGATTCTGTGATTGGAACTTCATTGCTTTTGTAAGATTCCTCACTCATTCTTTTCCCAATCTTACCTTCCTTCAGACTTTAGTATTCAGCAATAGTCTGAGGCAGCTCTGAAGGTCAAATATCTTTTCAGTTTTGTTGGGAAAAGCACAAAGCTTGGGAAGCTGGCAAACAGCTGACTTGCAGTGTCATTTCTTTCCCTGTTTTTTATGGCTTTGGCCTCTCTGCCTTGCCTGCCCATGTGAATGGCACTGCAGAAAGGACACAGGCACAAAGCCTTGTGACAGCAGGTACACTATTATGACTTTTGCTGCTCCTCACCATAAAAAAGACTTTAAAGCCGAAGCCATGGGAGTCTGCACATGCACAACTTCTCTTTTGGCTTTGTAGTTATTTACAAACAACCTTTTTAAAGCTGATATTTTTATACAGTTTCCTCACGTAGGTGTGAGGACTGTGTTATCCTGGAAAGTCTCACAAACTTGGGAATGTTCAGTTTGTGAACATTCTACACCCTGCATGAGTGGCCAATCCATGTCAAAGATCCATATCTACTGATGGTGATGTGAGCTGGAACAGGGCAAGCAGGGAGATCAGCTGCCAGGCAGGGAATGGGAATTGTTCAGTAATTCCTTTCCTTTCATCCCTGTCCTGGGACAGCTGAAGGGTCATCCTGTGGCAGATTTTTCCTGTGGAACCAGTGAGTGTGTGACCAACTCTTGGTGGGTAACTCTGTGTTTCTCCCCTCCCTCCCCAGTACTACCACTGCCGCTATGGCCTGGACTTCCGCTGCCTCAGGTACCCAGGGATTATCTCTGCTGACTCCCAGCCTGGAGGGGGAACAACTGGTGAGTGACTGGTGTGTGACAAGAGGGCTGGGGAGAACTTTTCACGAGGGCGTGGAATGACAGGACAAGGGGGAATGGCTTCCTTCTGCCAGAGTACAAGGTTAGATGGGATATTGGGAAGAAATCGTTCCCTGTGAGGGTGGGGAGGCCCTGGCACAGGTTGCCCAGAGAAGCTGTGGCTGCCCCATCCCTGGAAGTGTCCAAGGCCAGGTTGGTGGGCTTGGGGCAACCTGGGATAGTGAGTGGCATCCCTTTCTGTGGCAGGAGGGCTGGAACTGGGTGGTTTTTAAGCTCCCTTCCAACCCAAACCACTCTGTGATTTTATGATGAATATCACACAGTCCTGCATCCAGATTTGAGACAGGAGACTTTGGGGGTGGTCTGAGGTTTGTTGACTGTCATGAAGTGCACAGCACAGATCAGACACATCAATTAATCTTTTCCCCAGATTATGCTGTCCAGATTTTCCACGATGCCATGAAGACTGGCAAGTTCAAGTGTTACCTGAGGCCGGACACCCGGCTGCCCATGATGTACATCGATGACTGCCTGAAGGCCACGCTGGAGGTCATGGAGGCCCCTGCAGAAGCCCTGACCATGAGGACCTACAACATCAGTGCCATGAGCTTCACTCCTGAGGAGCTGGCCCAGGAGGTGCAGAAGTATGTCCCTGAGCTCCAGGTGACCTACAACGTGGATCAAGTCAGGCAGGCCATAGGTTAGTATCTTCCCTGGCAGCAGACAAGACAAAACATCATCAGGGGCAAAGTAAAGTTTACTTTCTTTTTAGGAACTGACAGATTGCTCCTGTGCAGTTCGAAATACAGCTTTAGTAGTGATGAAACATCTCAAAGTTCGGAGAGATTTTTCCTAAACCTCACCTTTCTTGGTTCTTTTTCTTTTTTTTTCCCTGCAGCTGACAGCTGGCCCATGAACTTCGATGACAGCAATGCCCGCAGGGATTGGAATTGGAAACACGATTATGACCTCCCCGAGCTGGTGACCACGATGTTTAGCTACCTTGGGTCTGACTCCAGGATTGCCCAAGCTAACTGAAATGCTTTCAGATGTTTCCAGATTTCTACAGAGGACCACGAAGAAATGGCTGAATTTTAGTTTCTAATTTTCTGAGTCTTAGAGCGTGTCAGTTACTAATTTTCGTAAGTAGTGAAAGAGTTGGGCAGAAACGTCCTGTAGCTGGAATGTCCTTCAGATAAACAACATCACTGGGTGCTGTCCCCAAACACAGCACTGCTGACAAACACAGAATTCCTGAACTTTCACACTTAGGAAAAAAAAAACACCAAAAAAAGCACTTACTACTGGCTGATGGCTCTCCAATCATTCCTGCCTCTTCCTTAGCAAACTACATGGGATGGCGTTGTCCAACCTGGCCTTTCAGGCATATCCCAAAAAGTTAACGATAGGTTTTGCATTTTCCTGGTGGAGGATGTTAGGCTGTAGCAAGATAAGATCCTTTCTACTCTTTGCTTACAGAAGAAACATCAGAAGAGCTGATTCATGTTTCCAAATTGCAGGGGGTTGTTGCAATCCTAGTTTGAAATCGAACTTTGGTCGATAGCTCCTATTTATATCTCTCTTTAGTGCTGTCCAAGCATACACTTTTCTATACCTAGGGCATACAGAGTAGCATTCTTATGATGCTGCTTATAAATGTGAAGTGGAATAGGACTTGAATTCTCATGATGCTTTAAAAAAAACAGGGTTTACAAGCAAAGCTTTGTCCTGTTCTCTGCAAGTGCCGCTGCCTTCGGTGCAGCCTCGGAGGGAGGGCTGAAATCCGAAGAGCTGTTCCAGGGGTGTGAGTCTGGGTGGGATTCCAGGGAGGCCGAGCCCCTGGTTGGGGTTTTTAGCAGTGCTTTTGGTTCTCCCAGTTGTTTGGTGACAGATAGATGGGCTGAGGATGGAGCCTTACGGTAGAGTCGGGTCAGCCTTGGAAACCTTTCCTGTTCACCCCATTTTCCACGTGCACTGTGTCTGTACATCCTGTTTGTGTGTAACTCATACCCTTTTATTCTTCAGAGAGGGATCCAGAAGCTTCTAGCTACAGCAAAGGGCTGTTCTGCTTGTTTAGCTTCATGCACAGGAGATTCTGGGATGGACAAGGGAGTTTTAGTAGATGCGTGAGAGGAAGATGTGTCAGTTCAAAAGCTACTTAGGAGACTTCAGGAAATGACAAACTGGAGAGACAGGAAAGTCATTGTAGGTGAAATACCAGTTTCCATGAATGTGAGTCTGAGCTGTCAGCTACTCTAGCTGATAAACAGCCTCCGGGAGCTTTGGACTTTATTTTTTTTTTCAAAGAAAAAATATCTTTCATTTTCAAAATGACTGGAAATTCCCTACAGGAAGTTCTCAATTTTTTTTTATTTGTCTTGTATACTCCAGTAGTGCATGTAGGTAAACACATTCAAGTGGTCGTTTTTTTTTTCTTGCCTACAGCTTGTTTGCTGTGTGTTCTGTGATGGTGCTTTGGCGGTTGTGAGTCTGTTGTGTTCTCTGTAACCCTGCCATGGATCAGATTTTTGTCTCTTTGTGCAGGAGTTCTCCTGCAGTGAATGTTTCCTCACAAAAGTAACCTTCCAATGAAGATTCTGTGGTGAAACACAGTTATTGAAACATTTGTTACACTTGTATCTCTTGGTTTTGTAGGTTTTTTATAGTTTCATCTGTGGGCAAAGTAGGAATTTCCCAGGTATTTAAGCTCAAGGGTCGTGGCTGTTACTGAAACATTTTTATATTGTTTACATTGCTGAAAAGACAAGTTTTTAAACTTTGGCCACTGTTTTAACTCTCACATAGCTCAAGTGTAATTTTTGGCCCAATGGGCCAGTGAAGTCGGCCCTCCCTCCGCACCCTGTGAGGAGAGACTGGCTGGGCTTTGTCCTCTGCCCTGCCCAAAAGGATGGGATCCAGACTGGATTATCTCCCAGGGACCTGGAGCCAGCTGATGAAGGGCAGGAAAGGAGCTGAAGTGTCTTGTCCACTCCTCAGTGCCTCTGTTCCACCCTCAGGAAGTGTAAAATGAAGAGCTGTTGATGGTCTCACTCCATTTCCTTACATCTCTCAAAGTCCTGGGGTCTAATCCCCTCCCCCTCATTCCCAGCTCCAGTTTAATTGGAGTCAACAAGAGTGAGGAGCAGGAATGTTCTTTTTTCTAAAACGCTGTCCTTGGTGGTGGAATTACACAAAAGCCTTGGAAAAAGGTGTCACGGCAAAGGTGAAATTCAAACCCATGGCATTCTGAACACAGTTTTGTTTTTCCTGCCAAGATGTTGCTGGCTTCATTTAGGAGCAGCCATTTAAGCAACTTGATTTTTTTAAAATCCGAAATAAATGTTCCAATAGAGAGTGGTCTGGAGGAAGCTGTGATGACAATCAGGGAATGTCATTAAATGTGTCTGCAAGGTCTGAGTCCTGTTTGAAATTCTCATTTGCAATCTCACCAATGATCTGTTTATTTTTTTCCCCCATGTCTTCCACATTAATTTCTCTTGTAATTATGTCACAGGTTTTTTTCTGTATTAAAACAACTTCATGTGGTACAAAAGATCTACCTTTTGCTACCAGTTTGAAGTTTGACTTCTGGGCAGACTTCCCTTGTGACACTTGAGCACTGTGGCTGATAAATCACCTCTTCAGGAAAAAAAAATGTGAAAAAAAAAGGTTGTTAAGAATATTTTTTCAACTATTGGAAGTTGTGGGTTATGCCTACTTTAATAAAATCCTGTGCAGATGGATCCTGGGTTTGTCATCCTTGGTTGAAGCAGGTGAGAGCAGTGCTGAGGGCTCCTGGTCAGTGCTGGGGAATCCAAGAGAGCTGGAGACGGACTTGGGACAGAGGGACAGGACACAGGGAATGGCTTCCCACTGCCAGAGGGCAGGGTTAGATGGGATGCTGGGAAGGAATTCTTGGCTGTGGGGGTGCTGAGGATCTGTTGGGTCCCTCTTTCTGTGTCTGAGCAGGTCCTGTCTGCAGCTGTTGCACAACCTGAGACGGGTCAGCAGGAGAAGCTTGTGCAGGGATGGGTGAGGAGATCACTCTCTTAACTCCCCACAGCCCCACCCTCCCTCCTTAATCCATGGATAAACCCTCCCTGCAGGTGAAACGAGGCCTTTCCCTCCTCCCACACCTCGGCTTTCTAATGATGGGAACCTCTGGTGGCGAGAACATTCCTCTTGACCATGATTTAATGACTGACGTGGCCATTGTGCTTCGGGAGGGTGTTGCAGCACCACGCTCCTCCCAGCTGCTCCCCTTTGATCCTTGGTCTGGATTTTATCGAGTCCTGTTTGACACAAGCCCGGCCTGGCTTTTAGAGGTGCCAGAGGTGCCAGTGCTGCCTCCAGAGCTGCTGCAGCTGGAGCCAGGCTGGGAGAGCTGGGGGTGTTCACCTGGAGAAAAGGAAGCTTCAGGGAGAGCTCAGAGCCCCTTCCAGTGCCTAAAGGGGAGCCAGGAGAGCTGGAGAGGGACTTGGGACAAGGGATGGAGGGACAGGACACAGGGAATGGCTTCCCACTGCCGGAGGGCAGGGATGGATGGGATATTGGGAAGGAATTCTTGACTGTGAGGGTGGTGAGGCCCTGGCACAGGTTGCCCAGAGAAGCTGTGGCTGCCCCTGGATCCCTGGAAGTGTCCAAGGCCAGGCTGGGCAGAGCTTGGAGCAACCTTGGATAGTGGAAATGTCCCTGCCCATGGCAGGGGGTGGAACTGGATGCTCTCTGAAGTTCCCTTCCAACTCAAACAATTCCATGATTCCACAATTCTGTGAACTCTTCCACAGGCAAATGTGAAATTGAATGGAAAACTGGGCTGAGATTGCATCCCTGGGATCTTCCCCACTGCAGTGAGGCCACGGCGCGTTCCTGGATGTGTGGGGTGAGCTTTGGACCAATCCTAAAAAAGAGGAGGTTCCTGGCAGGGCACACCCGGCTCCAAGGACACAGCGGGACGATCGTTTTTTGGCAAGGTGGGGGCAAATGCTGCCAGGGTGATGTCACCTCACCTGTGTGATGCAACAGGTCCTTCATCTCTCCTGCCCCTCCACAATTCCAGGTTAAAGATCTGTCATTGGCAGAGCTGTTGCAAAAGGGGCGAGTCAGAGGAGAGAAAGTAAAGTCCAGAGTTCGTCCCCTTTGACACAACACCGCCCAAAAGTCCCCAGATTTGGTGCGTTTTTAAAGCTCTTCTTCCTGGGCCCTTGTGATGCTGAGAGACTCTCATTGGAGGTTTAGGAACAATCCTTACCTTTCTAATCCTTGCAATTTTAAGGAAAAATTGATCTGGAAATGAATATGAGCTGTGTGAGCTCCAAAATCTGTAATTAATTTTTAAGTCAGTAGAGTTTTAATATTTTATCTCTATCTTATTTATAATAATTCTTTATCTTATTATCTTGCTTACTTCAGTGGGATCAGTTTTTCACTATATCCACAGCAATATTCCTTAGGTAAATACAGGAATTACACCATAATTGCTCAGATATGGCTTGCCAACGTGTCCTAAATTGTGATAAACTGCTAAAATGACATTTTTTTTAAGATGTCTTATAGGGAACTCATCACAGCCAGAGGGGGTGTCTGAGTGTATTTGGCTGCACACAAACACCACCCCAAGGATGCTGTTTCATGGGATAAGTGGTTTATGGAGCCCCAGCACCAGGGAAACTCAGTTTGGTGTGGATTTGTGATTGATGTGGGTGTCTAATATTAAAATAAAATATGTTCCTTTTGCCTGAGTCCAGCCCCATCCTGGGGAGCACACATGTCCCTCCACACTTTTCCCAGCTGCACTTGCCTCTGGGGAATGTAAAAGGAGGAAAGGCCAATAAACGAGCAATTTCCCTTTCTTCACGTTCCTCCTTTTTAATCATCTCTCCTCCTCCCACATCCACGTGTTTTTTCCATGGTTAAGTGTGGGTTAAGCAGGTCTGAAGTCGTGCCAGGCACAAAGAGATGTCACACTTGCCTTTGTTGGAGGGAAAGGTACTTTGGAAACTGGGGATAACCCCAACTCCTCCTGCAATCTTTTCCCCACCTAAAGGTGGTGTGGAAGCTGACACATAGAACAAGCAAAAGTAATTCCCGATTGGGTCAGAGCTGAATTTGCCATGACTGAGAGCAGCAGGAGGAGGAAGAGGGGTCAGTGAGGTGCAGATCCTGCTCATCCTAGCCCAGCACAGCTGATCACAGAAACAGAGAATGGAATATTAGCATTAAGGTGGGAACAAACCTCCAAGATCACCAAGCCCAACCTTTGACTGGATTCCATCATTCCCACTAAACCACATCGTGAAGAATCTTCTGGTTCCCCCCCAACAAGTCCCCTGACCACACCTTGACCCCACCACCTCTCCTCTCACTTCTCCACGAATATTTCCTCCTCTGTGGAAGGCAGAGGTCGTGCAAAGCCCCAAGCAGGGCACAGGGCCCAGCCAGAAGTTTGTTGAGCTGTTTTTAGTCCTTTGTCTGGCTGAGGAGCTGCCAAGAAAACAGCAACACCGTCATCCATCCCTCCATCCCTCCCTCCCTCCATCCCTCCATCCCTCCATCCATCCATGGGACCCTCAGCCCTTCTGGGTGGAAAAGCTGCCCCACCCTTGGCACACAAGCAGCAGGGTCTCACTGGGCTCACCGTGGGTGACAGAGCAGGTGGCTGGGTGCTGATGACCCCGGGGGTGTTTGCTCTGTTGGCAGCGTGTCCCGGGATCAGTGCCAGGAGCAGATTCCCCACCTCCAGCCTTCCTGCCTGGCAACAGCAGCCAGACCCGTTGGCCTGAGATAATCCTGAGCCTTTAGGGGACAGAGGGGGGACATTTCCTGGGCACGAGACCTGGTGGTGACCCCAGGGCCTCAGCTGGCAGGAGACTGAGGCCATCAAGGTCTGCATTCCATGGGAATGGTGGCACCTCAGTCCTTGGGGACACACCATGGCCCTCTCCAGACAACGTGTCTGTGCAAAGGCCTGGGGAATTCTGGGGAGGTTTTGGTTCTCCAGAGGTTACAGGAGAGCTCCAGCCATGGAGTGAAGGGGGTTGTGATGGAGAAGGGCTGTGCACAGGAGGAAAAAGGCGTTGTTGGGCTGGGAATCCAAGGAGGGGCTGCAGTCCACAGCCCCCAAGCTGTTGGCTGGAGGCAAATAAAATAAATTGTAATTTAATTATAAAACCCACATTAAAACAGTAGAACCACAGAACGGTTTGGGTTGGAAGAGGGCTTAAAGATCATCTCGTTCCCATCCCCTGCCGTGGGCAGGGACACCTTCCACTGTCCCAAGGTGCTCCAAGCCCTGTCCAACCTGGCCTTGGACACTTCCAGGGATCCAGGGGCAGCCCCAGCTTCTCTGGGCACCCTGTGCCAGGGCCTCACCACCCTCACAGGGAACAATTCCTTCCCAATATCCCATCTAACCCTGCCCTCTGTCAATCTGAAAGGCCTTATTTCAGTTTTCAGGCCTGGTTCAGACTCTGAGTGCAGCGATGACGATGCAGTGACAGCAGTGCCGCTCACGCTGAGCTCAGAGCCTGGATGCTCTTCCAACACTGTTCCATTACTGCCAAGAAGGTTCCACTCATGGCTCTGGCTGATGATTTTTAGTGATGGCTTTTTTTCCGTGGCTGAGGATCAGACATTTGCTGGGCTGGAGGCTTGTGCCGCTCTCGTGCCAGTTCCCAAATCCCTTCCCATGGCAGCCACCTGCCACTCCGCCAGAAGCTGCCTCTCCATCTCTTCCAAGACAATTGGAGCCTGCCACAGCTTTACTTGTCTGGCCAGGGCAGGGGTCTCGATCCTGCTGAGGTGCCTGTTGAAATGGAAAGTTTAATTTAAGGCTTAACTTGTCCTCTCCCCAGAAACCATCAAAGAACTGGTGCTGGTTTGGCTGGGAGGCTGGAGCGGAGCTGGTGGAGGTCGCTGTGCTCTGGGCATAGAAGATGCAGAAACAGCACGAATTTGGGGTGTGCTTGGGGCAAGCAGCACTGCTGGGGCAGGAGAAGTCTTTGGAGAGAAGATTCTCCAAGGGCTGGAGCCCCTCTGCTCTGAAGAAAGGCTGGGAGAGCTGGGGGTGTTCACCCGGAGAAGAGAAGGATCCAGGGAGATCTCAGAGCCCCTTCCAGTGCCTTAAGGGACTCCAGGAGAGCTGGAAAGGGACTGGGGACAAGGGATAGAGGGACAGGAAAAGGGAGAAAGGCTTTAAGTTGAAAGAGGACAAAGCTAGATGGGATCTTGGGAAGGAATTGTTGGCTGTGAGGGTGCTGAGGCCCTGGTACAGGTTGCCCAGAGAAGCTGTGGCTGCCCCTGGATCCCTGGAAGTGTCCAAGGCCAGGCTGGACGGGGCTTGGAGCAACCTGGGACAGTGGAAGGTGTCCCTGCCCACGGCAGGGGGTGGAACAGGGTGGTTTTTAAGTTCCCTTCCAATCCAAACCATTCTGGGATTCTGTGAAAATTTTTTTCCATGTCCAAGCTTGGTGTCAGAGGAACATCTGGCCCAGGTTTCTTCTGTAAACTCAAAGAAGTTGCTCAAAGAATGATTTTGGAGATGTGAGGAAGTGGAGGATTCTTCATCCTCACACACTGAGCCCAGGCCAAAAAGCTGCTTTGCTTTATCACATCCTCTCTCCCCTGCACCCTGGATTTTGAGGACTTTGTGCATGGTGACATCAGCAGGGGCTGTTGAATGAAAACTTCCCCAATACTGGATTTTGTTTGGATTTTTGATTGTTTTGTATTTTCAAGGGAAAATGATGGTTGTGCACAATTGGGACACACTTGTTTATGTGAAAGCAGCTCTCCCCTCCCTAAATGTGTCACTGTTTTCATGGAGTCACAGAATCACAGAATCAGAAACACAGAAACACAGAATCACAGAATCATGGAATCATAGACTGAGCAGGAGGTTAGGATGGAAAAAGAGCAAGAGAGAGAGAGGAAAGATCTTCTTGAAATAAATCTCAATGAATCCCCAATAATGGGAATGGGAAGTGGTGGGATGGGAACCAAATCTCCCTCGAGAAGGTCACATTCAGGCAGGGAACACAACCAGCGGATCTGCTGGGACAAGATGAATGGGACCAGCACTGCTTTTTAATTTTTTTTCCTAACGGTCTTGAAACCCAGCCTTTGCCCTTTTTTCTCCCCCAGTCACCCATGCTATAGGTATTTTACAGCCTTCTTCCCAAGGAAGTCAAGCATTACATTCCTGTTATTCCATTTGCCCACCAGCCCTTCCCTAGCAACGCTTGCATCCCAGGATTTATTTCACTAAGAGGCAGAGAAACAAAAAATGCCAAATAGATAAAAAATTTGAGGCAGGAGCAGCTGGAAGGAGCGAGAGAGATGCCCTGGGGTGAGCTGAACCCCATGTCAGACACAAGAGAAGCCCCACCCTGGCACTGGCGGCTCCCAGGTCTCTCTCCCACTTGCGGTTAATTTCACCCCAAAATGTGGGCTCGTCTTGCCATCTACTGGTGTAATCTGGAGCCTGTCAGAGGAGCAGGACTGGGGGACAGAGGACATCCAGGACAGGGACAAGGGGAGGACTGAGCCCTGTGTTGCTGTTGTCACCCCTGGAGGGGATGAGCCTGGTCAGGAAGGGACCAAGCACTGCCTTGCAAGGTAATTTTTTGTTTTCCAGAAGGATTTCCGTGCTCCTGGAGCTACCAATTCCTGTTCAAACATGTTTATCCCCATGATGCATCATCCCCTTCCTAAACATCCTTCAGGGTCCCTTCCCCGGACCCCGGGCTGGGCTCAGGGATGTTTCCTCCTCTGTCTCATCGCTGCTGCTGCTGCTGCTCTGCTGGTTCCACCTTCCTCAACACAGAGATCCCAAGGATGAGCTGCAGGTGGCCTGGCGTGGATTTTGATGGGGTTAGGAGGCGGTGAAACCCATCCCAGGTGAGATCCATGGACACCAGGGCTTGGAGAAGCAAGAGGATCTGTCCGAGGTGAAAACACAGATGCACTGGGAGGAGATGGACATGGGAGACTCTCACATCCTGAGGGATGTGTCCCAAATATGCAAGGCCATGCTTGGCATGGTGCTGGTGGTGTTTTGATTTGGTCCAGCATGTTCAACAGGGTTTTTTGGAAGAACTTTTGAAGCACATTGCACCT
Source organism: Melanocharis versteri (assembly GCA_013397845.1). Classification (NCBI taxonomy): domain Eukaryota; kingdom Metazoa; phylum Chordata; class Aves; order Passeriformes; family Melanocharitidae; genus Melanocharis; species Melanocharis versteri. Next base: position 85,556 of record VZTG01001086.1, read on the forward strand.
CGTTATTCCTTCAGAGACTTCCATGGGTGAATCATCTCCATAACTGGATTTCGGGGACACCTGAGCCACTCAGAGGTTTTGTTCACGCCCCTGGCCTGGACTTGATGGGTGAAAAGCAATCCCAGTTGCCTTCCCCACCAGCTCTTAGAGGACGGCTGGACCAGCAAAAGGAGTCAGGAGAGGGAGCCAGAGCCTCAGCTGAGAGCTGTGAGAGCTGCAGGGAAGGGCTCTCACCGCTGTAGGGACACCCCAGATTACACAACCACCCCTTTGGAGCCGGGCCCAGCCTCATCCGAGGATGTTCAGGGCACATCAGGGCCCTCATTTTTGGAGACTGTCCTTGTTGCGTAGAGTCTTAGCTTGGAAAACATCTAAGATCCTTGTCTCCAGCTGTTTTGGCTGGGATAGAGTTAATTTTCTTCCTGGTAGCTGGTAGAGTCCTGCATGGGTGGTTAAATAAGGATGGAGACACATCCTGGAGAAGTCAGGACAATAATTTTAAGCCCTGTGTGAGTTTTGCCTGGAATTTTACCTGCGTGGAGTGCTCCGTGCTGTGGGTGGGATGTCCCCTTGTCCCCTCTCCTGTGGCATTAGGAACTTACACCCCGTTTTTATCTGCCTCAGCAAAGGCAATCCCTCTGTTTTGCTGAGTCCACCCAGAGGCTCAGCTGATGGGAAATGCACCCAAGGATGGGTTGAACTCACAATTCAGCAAAATACACTCCCTGTGCTGTTAACTTCAGCTTCAGCCTTTTTCCTTCCAGTTTTCCTTCCCTCTGAATTTAAGGGATGCTCTGGAAGATGCGGCAGCCCCATCCCGATGTCTCAAGAATGGAAAGAGAGGAGCATTTCTGGCTATAAGGACACTCCAACCTCAACTTCATGAATAAAACCCTGTTCTAAAAAATTCAAAACCTTACCCAGGGCAGAGAAAAGCGCAGAGGTGAGTGTGGGACGAGGTGGTGAATGGGACTTGTGTCTTTTTTGGGAGGGAAACCTGGAGTCTGGTGGCTTGAAACCCGGAGAGAGGCAGGATCCTGCCACCTTCACTTGCCAGTGAAGCAGGAGGAAGGATGGGGAGCCTGAATTTGGTGTCTGGCCCGGGAAATGCAGAGGTGACAGTGCTGCATCCCACTCATTCCCCGTGATTTGGCCACCCTGACCCCGGGTGCTCCAGGCACGGAGCGAGCCCTGTCCTGCTGCTCATCTCCAGCTCCGTTTCAGAGCTCCCTGAATTATTGATGGCTCTGATGCAGGAGTTTATAATTAGCTCCCCAGACCTTTTCCCTGTGGGCTGGAGCTGGGAACACGCTTTCCCTTTCAGTGGTTTTGCTCTGAGTTGAGCAGATTGAGGAGGAAGGAGGGGAGTAAGGGATGGATGGGGACCTTGGGGGACATCAAGGATGGCTTCGAATGCATGGGGTGGTTTAAGAGTGGCCACCCTCAGGGAAAGGGGTCTAGAGAGAGCCTGGGCTGTCTGAGGAGTCTTAAACCCAGCTTGAACAGCGTGGAAGCTGTGCCAGGAGCCAGGAGAAGGCAAAGGGTCTTCATGTCACCTTTAGGGACCTCCTCAGCCACAGTGCTCGTGGATTTACAGGTCAGAGGGAGAAGAACACCGAGCCCTGGCAGCGCAGGGAAAGCCAGACTTCATCTCGAGGGGACAAAGGGCTGTGTTTGTGTGTGTCTGGATATAGAAAATGATGGGTTAGAGGCACAGCTGGGCAGCAAAGGGGCAGTTCAGTATCTCAAAGCTCTTCTTTAAAGCCATTCATAGCCTAAAAATGGCTCCAGTGATTTCTATGAGGTCTGGGTGCAGAAACACTCATTCCTTGAAACCTTAAGTCCCAATCAAAACAGGAGCACAAATTCTCTGGGGTTCTGAGGTCGGAGGCACCGGCCTTCAAATTTAACTCTGTGAATTGCTTTGTGCAAACCAGGCAGTTTGAGCTGAGTTTAACCCAGTCTGAGCTGCAGCAGAGAGTGACACCTGCAGAGAGCCTTGCCTCCCACAACCCTGATTCAGAGGCTCCGTGGTTACGCTGGGGATATTTTGTTTATACACTTATAACACTTCCCTGGAAGTGTTCCAGGCCAGGTTGGAAAGCCTTGGAGCAACCTGGGGCAGTGGGAGGTGTCCCTGGCCACGGCAGGGGGTGGCACTGGGTGATCTTTAAGGTCCCTTCCAACCCAAACCATTCTATGAGAGGTTTGGCCCAGGACTGCTGAGGCCAAAGGCCCTCTCCAGCCTGAAGTCTCCCTTTTTTCTCTGGTGGAAATCCCACTCCACAGTGCCAGTGGGAAAAACTGGCAGGTAGAGGGGGACGGGATGTTTTTGGCTGCCAGATGGACTGTGAGATTGAGTCTGGGGACAATCATCTCCCCCTCAGCTCGGCTGAGCAGGGCACAGGCCTCCCTGCAAGCCCTGCCTGGAGAATCCTCAGGCATGGAGCAGAGCTGAGAGCCAGGGCCAGCAGCAGGAAGGACTCACAGTAAGATTTGTGCCACTGCTTCCAGTGCTCTTTGGGGTCTGGGGGTGATCAAAGACCTGCCAGGAGAGCTCCCATTCCCACGTCCTTGCTCCAAGGTGGAATCGTAGAATCACAGAACAGTTTGGGTTGGAAGAGGCCTTAAAAATCACCTCATTCCAACCCCGTGCCATGGGCAGGGACACCTTCCACTCGACCAGGCTGCTCAAAGCCAACTAAACCTGGCAAATATTTCTCTGGGCTACTTTAAAAAATGGATGGAGATGAAGGAGTTTCCTTTCTTGGATGAGACAGGCACTTGACCTTCTAACAGGACACTTCTTCCAGGTAGATGCAGCAGGTCAAAGGGAATAAAGACAGGGAATTACCTCATCTCAACAAGAAGATGAGTTATCTTCAGTCCCAGAAAGTCTTCCCCAGCATGATGACAAGGGCTCTGCCTTGGAGAAAAGCTGGTGCTGGGGTCAGCCTGGACAAAACTGTTCTGAGGGCCACTCTTGCTTGTTCCAGCACACCCTCCACTTTCCTTGGGGACTCCAGCATCAAGATCTGGCTTCAAACAGCAGCAAACAGGCTCCAGCAGGAAACTGCATCTATTTATAGGGTATCTGCATAGTTTAGGGCAGAGCTGACCCGTGGCTGACCCTTGTATCCCATTCACAGGACAGGCTGAACGAGGGACAGGTCACCTTTCCCCCAGCACCACCAAGAGCCCATCCTGCCCCAATCCCATCCCCTTGGACACCCCTCACTCTGCCCTTGGAGGTCTCACTATCCCCTGCTTGCTTCAAGATGTACATTACGTATATATATTTAAGCACATTCCTTAGAAATTGTCCCTTTTTTGAGAAAATTGGCACAATTAAAGAGCTGATTTCGTTCCAGCGCTGTGGGAAGGGCTGCAGGCAGGCTCAGGGCTGTGCTCCTGCTCTGCATCTGCTCACCCTGGGCTTTGGGCAGAGCTTTGGCCAGGATGAATCCCTCTGACCCAAACATGCACTGTACATGTGGACGAGAGGGTGGCGGACTGAAAAAAATGGGCTTTTTGGGGAAAAGAAGGATTTTCCTGAAGGCACCTGCAGGCTTTGGATGGAGATGAAGAATCCTGCTATGACCTGTGGCTGCCACATCCCTGGAAGTGTCCAAGGCCACGCTGGATGGGGCTTGGAGCAACCTGGGACAGTGGGAGGTGTCCCTGCCCATGGCAAGGGTGGAACTGGATTATCTTCAAGGTTCCTTCCAACCCAAACAATCATGTGATCCTCTCTTTACATCATGAGCATCATCCTGGGGTGAAAAGCTGAAGATGAGGGATGAAGGGGGTCACTGAGGTGTGTGCAGCCATGGAATTCAGCAGGGATAAAGGGGATCCTTCAGCCTGGGGCAGCTGGGGCAGAAGGTGAAGTCCATGATGTAGGTGTGGTACTTGAGGACCCCCTCACGTGGATGTTGCCAGCTAGGATTTCTGTATAATTTCTGCTCCCTCAGGGCAGGGAAATGATCAGAACAACCTCTCAAGGCACTTTGCAGATCTCTTCATCTGCATTTCTGGAGGGCCCAGCGAGCCTGCTAACCCACAGGCTGACCCTGCCTTCCAGCCAGCTAGGCAGAAACCCGGAGATGAGTGGATAAGGGAGCAGAGGAGGGGATTGAAGTTCAGGGCACAGGTCATGGGAGCCCATAACAAATAAACAAGGCTTGTTTAGGAGATGATTTATGCTGCACTAACATTGTCCCCAGTCTCCCACTCATCACTGTGAGCTAATTACCCTTCCTGGAGCCATCAGACTTCCCTTTGCATTTCCATACACTGTGCAAAGGCCTGGACATGAGCTGGTAGCTGGGGGCTGGGGCTGACCTTTCTGTTTCGGTTTCTTTCAGCTCTTCTGCTGTAATTGGTCCTGCAATTCCACGCTAATGAACTGTGTCCTGCCCTCTGAGGAGCTCTGGGTCCCTGCCACGCTTCCTTGAGAGAACATGGGGTTGATAGGAGGTGAAGTCCCTTATAAATCTTATATAAGGCTCTGTGCAAATGGACTCGGACTGAAGAGGGATTCATTATTGTGTTTGTGTCAGAGTCACAGAGTGGCTTGGGTTGGAAGGCACTTTTAAAGATCATTTATTCCAACCCCCTGCCATGACCAGGGACACCTTCAATGAGCTCAGGACCTGCCTGAGGACACATTTTATGACGGAGAGCAGCAATCCTCGCTCTCTGCTCTCTTTGCCCTTTAGCTTGGTTGCAGCCCAAGGCTCCTTGGGCCACCTTTGCCGTGTGGTGTCACGGTGGGGGAGGTGGGTCCCTGAGCAGGGAAGTGTCTGCCTCATGCCAGACTTACACCAGATGGGATCAGTGGGCCAGATTCCCTCCCAAAATCAGTCCCGTTGGAAAAGTTCCCCTTTTCTGACCTTAACAACACCCCATAGCTCCTAAAAGCTTAATTTCCACCAACCCACCATACTCCCAGGGCCAAAGGCTCTTGAAAGCCTGCAGGAAACACAAAATCCAAGGATTTTTTTGTGTGTCTGCATCTGAAAGGGGTTGATTTTGGGTGCTGGAGGCTGAGGGGCAGCCCTGACCCACCTCACTGATGTGGGCGCAAGGTCTGACTGGAGGACAGGAGCCTGCACCAGCCTGGAGAACATCCTTGCTAATCCCAGGGATTTATTTAGCCATCAGTAGAGGACATTTGGGGATTGCAAATATAATCCCAACCTCAGTTTAGCTCCACTGCAAACATCCACTTAGAGCAGAGCACGGGCAGATGGAAATCAGGTGGATGTAGACATGGATGGGGCTGGTTTCCTTCGTGGTGGGAAACCAGGAGGAGACAGAAGAGTCTCTAGAGCTGCATGGACTGATCTCACCACTCTCAGGAAGAAGCTGGAGCCAAGCACAGCTGAGAGCATTCAGAAGCCTCGTTTGGGAGATATTATCCCTATAAAGACAAACCACAAAGCCTTGTTAATAAGAACAGACCAGGCAAGGCGTAACGAGCTGGAGAATGGATCGCAGAGAATCGTGGAATCGTGGAATAGTTTGGATTTGAAGGGATGACCCTTTTAAAGGTGATCCAGCCCAAAAATCCTACCATGGACAGGGACACCTTCCACTGGTCCAGGTTGTTCTGAGCTCTGTCCAAGCTGGCCTTGGACACTTCCAGGGATGGGGCAGCCACAGCTTCTCACCTTTGCCAGTGTTTTACAACTCCCATTGTAAAAAAATTCTCTCTTTACCTAATCTAAATCAACACTTCTTCGGCTTAAACCCATCACCCCTTGTTCTGTCACAACAGGATAAGGCAAACCTAAAATATTCTTCACCAAGAAGGATTCGGCTGTGCCTCAAAATATTCCTGAATTTATCTGTTGTTTCCGTCTGCTCATTTACCAACACTGAATTTCACTGCCGCAAAATAATCTGGCACCCCAACAATTTCATATCACCTTTTAGCAGGAGCAGCACCTTGCAGCAAGGAGTTGCCACATTTCTGGGAAATGAATCCATTTTTTAAGCACTTTCTCAGCTGAATTGAGCCTGGGGGAAAAGCAGGGTTCCAGCCAGTCTCTGGGAAATACTGACACCTCCTTCAGCTTCTGGACACAGTGTTGGCTTCTGTCCCTCAAAAATGCTGCTGCCTCTGAAGCAAGGATGGGGACAACAGATCCTTTCATACTTCAGAGGAGAAGGGAGCAGGGCCACAATGCAAAACATCCCGATTTTCCACGTTTCTGGGCCAGACAGGTGGAAAACAGGAGTGCCAGCAAAGCAAGGAGGGAAACCCGAACACCTTGAGTGCAGCGTTTCATGGTGCTCCAGCCAAATTTGAAATTCTTGCCCCTGAAGGTTTTAAAATTGCTCTTCCTGAGGCTGAAGATTGATGGGTTCATTCCTTCCCTTCCCAAAGTGTAATTTCTCTTATTCTGACCTTATTGTAGCAGCTCCAAGTGTTTATTGTCTGGGATATTTTCCAGGTAGTTTAAACATCAGGGCTGACTTAATGGTTTCCTGCTTTAGTTCATGCTGCAGTTGGGTGCAGGAATGGATGCAGGTGATTTCTGGCTGGCTTTCTCCACAGGCCAAGAGGTTTCCATGGAAAGATGTGAATTTGCCCCTCCTCAGAATCCGCTTTACCCTTTCCACCTGTAACACCTGCTTTGCTTTTGGAAAATCGCTCCAATATGAAAATTGCTCCAGTATTGCTGAATCTGAACAGCTCCCAAGAGATCCCATTCCCACCTTTGAAGAGCCTCCTGCAAGGCTCTGCCAGCACCTTTCTGGGTGAGTGGTTCCCATCTGTTCCAGGTATTGGTGACACTGATGTTCAAAAATGATCTGGAAAAGTTTATCTTAAAAAAGAAACCAACCACCAGATGTAGCCCCCAGGGGGAGAATGTGTTCCTGGCCTGGTGGCTGGTAGTAGTTATTTTATTAATACAAACCAGAGCAGGAATTTAAAATACTGGAATAATTCATGTTGGAAGGAATTCATAGAGCTCATCTCATTCCATGTCCTGCTCAGTGCAGGTCTAATTAAATCAGGTCACTGAGGGCCACGTCCAGTTGTGTCTTAAACACCTGCAAGGGTGAAGGAGGCCAAGAAGGGCCTGGCCATGTTGTGTAAAGTTTTGGGGAAGGGTGAGAGCCTGTTCCCCATGTCTGGCTTAATCTCCCTGGTCTAACGTGAAGCCAGGCAGGGGCAGTGATGAATAAATGCAGCTCTGCAGCCGTGGCACTCCTGGATTAGGTGGGAAATGGTCACTTCCATGCTCTTCACAGTCCAGGGCTTTGGCGACTTGTCCTGATAGAGCTGGGGGTGTCCAGCTTGGAAAAGAGAAGCTCCAGAGAGACCTCAGAGCCCCTTCCAGGGCCTAAAGGGGCTCCAGGAGAGCTGGAGAGGGACTGGGGACAAGGGATGGAGGGACAGGACACAGGGAATGGCTTCCCATTGCCACAGGGCAGGGTTAGATAGGGTATTGGGAAGGAATTGTTCCCTGTGAGGGTGGGGAGGCCCTGACCCAGGTTGCCCAGAGAGGCTGTGGCTGCCCCTGGATCCCTGGCAGTGTCTAAGGCCAGGCTGGACGGGGCTTGGATCAACCTGGGAGAGTAGACGGTGTCCCTGCCCATGACAGGGGGTGGAATGGGATGGGCTTTAAGGCCCCTCCCAACCCAAAACATGTTGGAGTCACATTCCTGAAGGGAAATATCCCCTGGCGTTCGGCCATCCAGGCACCCTGGAGCTGGACAAGCTGTCCCAGAGCTCTGTCCCTGCAGGATGGATTTCCAAGGCCTGTGGCAGAGGAAGGGGTGTGAGTTGCATGCGCTGGATGGGAGCCACCAACCTCCAGCCAAAGGACACGTTCTGCTCCACCAATCTGTTCCCTATTTTTCCTCATTAACGCTACTTCCATGCTCGACAGTTGTGATTTGAATAATTTGGACTGATTAGTGTTTACACAGCAACACTGGGAGGGAATGAAACCACACCAGAGCCAGCAGCCAGCTCAAGGCTCTGAGACAACGTTTTTGGGGGTTTTCTGAAGAAAAGGGACCACACAACCTGCAGACCTTTGTCACTTGCTCGCCTCCAAGTTTGGCCACCTGAAATAGGTGACAAATCACAGCCATGTCTGATCTGAGGGCGCAGCTCTCAAAGATAGGTGTTTTTTTAAGATTTTGGGTAAAAGTGATTGCTGGCTGGAGGACAGGAGATGTTCCACTGTTGGCACTGAAGGAAGGGCAGGGATGGCAGTACCTGAGATTGTTTATATCCCTTAAAGCACAGATCCAGCAGCCAAGATGTGCCTCTGCCCTCCTGCTCAGCACCTGGAATGCTCCAAACAAAGCCAGGACAGGGTGTATCCAGAGCCAGGAGAGCAAGGATGGGGAGCAGACAGGGTCAGAGGAGAGAAAGCAGTGAAAAATTGCACCTAGGAGATAAAAGGAACTTAAGCAGAAAAAAAAATAAGGATAATGGGAATATCTTGGAGTCTTTTGTGAATGGGTAAGAGCAGCCTTGGAGCTGTGGAACACAAACGTGAACTCTGTAAAGATTCATCCATTTCATGGAGCTTCTTTGCCTTTTTTCATGATCAAAGGCCATTTTTCAAAGGTTGCTGGGGATGCAGAAACCCTTTCAGCGAATCCCCTGCCTTCCTTCATCTCTGCAGGCAGAGAGGCCTTATCAGATCTTTCCCTGGGAATGGATGTCCTGCCCCCATCTCCAAAGGTGCTGCTGGAAACTGAGATCCTTGAAAATGTTGTGTGCCAAGCCAGGAAGGCTCCTCCTCCTCGCTCTGCCTTCAGCACTGGCCACTTCTGCTTTTTCCTGGTCTTCTTGGGGCTCAGCACTTTGTTTGAGCTGGCTCAGGTGATCCCAGAAGTGTCCTTATACATCCAAATTGGGGGTGTTCACCTGGAGAAGAGAAGGATCCAGGGAGACCTCAGAGCCCCTTCCAGGGCCTCAAGGGGCTCCAGGAGAGCTGGAGAGGGACTGGGGACAAGGGCTGGAGGGACAGGACACAGGGAATGGCTTCCCACTGCCAGAGGGCAGGGATAGATGGGATATTGGGAAGGAATTGTTCCCTGTGAGGGTGGGGAGACCCTGGCACAGGCTGCCCAGAGAAGCTGTGGCTGCCCCTGGATCCCTAGAAGTGTCCAAGGCCAGGCTGGATGGGGCTTGGAGCAACCTGGGACAGTGGAAGGTGTCCCTGCCCATGGCAGGGGGGTGGAAGGGGATGATCTTTAAAGTCTCTTCCCACCCAAACCGTTCCATGGCTCTGTGAAACTCCCTCAAGGAACAGTTGCAGGGAGGATATTTCAATGCAAGGGGAGAATCTGAATAACTTCAGTGGAGCTTTTGAGCTCCACCAGTTCACTCAGTTTGAGCTCTGGGTGCAGCAGCACTGGCGAGATTCTCCGCACAGGATTCCCCACCACAGAGGGAAGGGGATGGGGTGAACACAAAGATTCAGGGATCCTTTCGTGCTTTGATTCCTGTTGTATTTTCCCCTCTCCTCCAAATCCACCATGCAACCACCGACATTCACTTGATGAGGGCATTTCCCACCACCCTCCCTCTCCTGTAAGGTCCGAGCAACCAGGAAAAGAAAGGATTTAAAAGAAAATTAAATAATCAAACCCCAAAGTCCTCCAAAGCTGATCTTTCATCTGAGGAAGGGAGCAGCTCCCGAGCCCCATTGGTGCTTGCTGGGAATGTGATCCAAGCACTGATATTATCCAGGGGATGCTCTGATCTCTGTCAGTGAGCTGAGGGCAAAACCCTCAGAGAACTAAAGAAACCTCCCTGTATTTACTTATTTATCTGACACTGAGTGCGTGGGCAGGTTTGTTTGTATGTTTAGGGATTTCTGAGGGAACACAGGCTTGGATTTCCTTGCTGGCTGTGTTTTTTTTTTCTCTGAAAATATCAGACTTCACCCCTCTAATTTAGGAAGATCTGAGTGTTGGCAGTGACCAGAACCACCCCTCCCCCAGCTGCTTCCTCAGTGTCTCTGTGGATGGTTGAGCAGCCTCTGGCTCTGGCTGGGTGTCCATGCCCTCTCTGAAGGAGGGAAGAGCCAACATTCCTGCCTTTTCCTCTCCTGCCAGCCCACGATCCTGCCAAGGGAATGCAAAATCATCCCTTCCTGGCTGCAAGGATTAATAACCAGCTCATTGAGACAAACAGCACCAGGCTCTGCCTGTTCACAGCTCAGCGAACACCGGCGCTCTGCTCTCCCAGCTCCGCTCTGCACGTGACGCAGACAGAGCTGGAATGCTGCTCCCAGGGGGAAGTTGTCTCCCCATGAGATCTCAGCTTCCTCACTTCTCCGAGGTCTCCCTCCCTGCAGGATTTCTGGGCACTGTGAGGCATCTTTGCCTTCCCCCATCTGCTCCCCCCTGCTTCCCAAACGGACTCTGGGGTCCCTCAGGATGTGATTCCACAGCAGTTTGGGTGGAGGAGCATCAGCCCCAAGAGGGACTGTGAGGATCCGGGTGGTACAGGCAGGAGTGGATGTAGGAAATCTCTCCAGGGCCACAGCACGGTCCCTTGAGCCCACACTGGCCAGGGAGATGCTTTTTAGGGAGAGCTTGTTAATCCATGGGCATGAGCTCTCCATGGGCCTGTCCTCGAGTGCTTCCTTAGCATCCTCATCCCTGGAGTTGGGGATGCCCGGGAGGACACCCCAGCCTGGTCTTTAACATTCGTTGATGGCCTTGCTGCTATTTCTCCCCCTTTCCCCAACATCCTTATATTTTCTGATGCCCACTGTGCCAAGAGATAATTCATGCAACCAATTTAAACCGATTCCCTGAGGGTTTCATCCCTTGCTCCCCAGGCTTTGGGGAAAGATGGGTCTGTAGTTGTCATACCCAGCTCCTTCATGGTCACTTGACACAGCCAGGGGTGTCTTGGGCCAGGGGACAAGTCCAGGCACTGGCCAGTTCACTGCTGTGGATGTAGTCAGTGTCCAGCCTGTGTTAGATCCTGGAAACATGGAATATTTTGGGTTGGAAGGGAAAATAAAGATTATCTTATTCCAACCCCCTGCCATGGGCAGGGACACCTTCCACTGTCCCAGGGTGCTCCAGGCCCTGTCCAACCTGGCCTTGGACACTTCCAGGGATCCAGGGGCAGCCACAGCTTCTCTGGGCAACCTGTGCCAGGGCCTCACCACCCTCACAGGGAACAATTCCTTCCCCATATCCAACCCCTTTCCACTTTGAACCCATTGCCCCTTGTCCTGTCCCTCCATCTCTTTGCCCAAGTTCCTCTCCAGCTCTCCTGGAGCCTCTTTAGGCACTGGAAGGGGCTCTGAGCTCTCCCTGGATCCTTCTCCTCTCCAGGCTGAACAACCCAACCCTCTCAGTCTCCTCTGGATAAGTGCACTGATGGAAAAGCACTTGAGAAACATTTGTGGGAATGTGACATCTCTGAGGTTCACTGGTCCATCAAATCTGGCCGGGATGAGGAGGTTCCAGAGTTGTCTGGGGGGAAGAGGGGATGGGTGACACTGGGATACACAATCAGCATCATTCTTAAGTGTTGTAGGAATAAAACAAACACTCCAAAAGCAGCTTGTGCATCAGCAATCCAAACTGATACCAGGAGAAGGGAAATCAGGACAAGTGGGAAAATTGTACAAGGCGCAATTAATCAGATCCAAAAAATAAACCACAGCTCTGCCTCTGAGGCAGCCGGAGAAGCAGAGAAGCAAAAAACGAGGCTGAGCCTCTCCCTCTCCCCACACCCAGCATGCAAATCCATCCCCAGCAATTTCTGGAGCAGCAGAAGGTCAGTAATTGATTTGGAGACCCGAATTTCTGACTACATCACGATGCAGATGTGCTTCCCAGCCAGGCTGGCGGCTGTGCAGCTCCCACTGCAGCAAATGAGCTCGGAATACCAATGGAGAGGGGAAGGAGCACTCTCTTCCCTTGACAGGGGAGCAATGGGGAGACAAAAACCTTTCCATGCTGAATTAACCCAGTTTTGTCTGGGGTTGCAGCCCCTTTTCCCTGCCTCCCTTCTCTCTTCAGAGCGAAACGCCTGTTCAAGGTTCCCTTGCTGGGGTAAAAGAGAGCTGGGAATGCTGGGGGGGAGGGAGGAGGAGCAGGGGATTCACCTGGGGTTGTTTTTGCCTTGATCTGGAAGCTGCTGGCCTTGGAAATGCTGCTGCTGTTTCAAAATCCAGCGTGGCTTTGGTCCTTCCTGCAGCTCAGCCCCGCAGCTCAGGCATCCTTGGGGAAGGACCAGGAGCACAGTGAGCCTCATTCCAGGGGTGGATCCATGCTGCTGTGGTGGGGAACGGCTGCTCCTGGCTGTGGAGGCTGAGCACTGGCCCAAGCACCTCATCTCCCAGCCTGGATTTGAGAAAAAACCTTAAAAACCTCCTGACTCCTGGGCAGCTGCATCCTCCCCAGGGGTTGTGGAGATTCAGGGAAGGGATGAGAGAAATTCGTGCAGGGTTGGTCTGTCCATAGGAATTGAATGAAATCTCACTCAGGAAAACCTCACACTGATGCCAGAAGCCCAGGGTGGGGCCCAGGGTGAAGATGAGATCCTCCAAAATGAGATCCTCCAAAATGAGATCCTGAGGAGGCACGGTGCCTTCGTCCCTTCCCACTGAAGTCCTGTTCCCAGTTGGCCTTATCCATGATGAGGATTACCCAGCTGAGGGGCCAGTAAAGGCTCTTGGGATGCTGCCACTCCTCCTGCAGGACCTGGATGGAGAACTATGGATTTGTGCAGGGTGATCCAAACCTCTGGGTTTTGGGCTTTGGCACCTGAACTCCACAAACTCGGAGTGCAAAGCAGCTGCCCACAGAAGTGACGGCATTGGGAGATTTTGCTGCAGCTTTAAAAAGTTCAGAGGTCCTCTAAGCCCAGTTTTTTAGGTTTTAAGCCCAGCCTGCCTCCTTACCAGCTCTGGATTTTGCAGCAGCAGAATTGGAGGAGTACCTCAAGAGCTATTACGGAAAATCCAGGAATAAAAAGGAATGTGGTGCCCAGAAGAGCTTTGGGCAGCTTTGGGCAGCTTTGGGCATCCCTCACCAGCCTTGCAGTGCCAAATTCAGCTCCTGCCTGCTGCAGGCTTGGAGTTTGCATGTCTGTGGTGCTCCAAACCCCACAGCAGCCAAGAGGGATTTCCTGGGATACAGCCAGTGCAGGATCAGCACTAACCTGAGCAGAGAAATATCTGTGAACACGACTCAACACCAGAACAAGACCAGCACAGCTATTCTTTATTTCTTCTGTAATTATGTCCTTTCTTTTAAAGAGATCCACAGTGATACAGGGGACAGATGGGCTGGGCCAGCTGAGACCATCCTCTACTCCCCCTCCTCCCTGTCTGTACAAAGAGATGCTGCAAGGAAAGGCAAATATTTGACTGTTTGGGATGCTGGGGAAAGAGAAACTGGAACGTGAGCCAGCAAGCAGCTCCTTGCTCAAGCAGAGCTCTCTGTGACATGGACACAACCCTCCAGAGGGGCTGGAGCAGGGGGCCTGAAGCCAGGTGGAAGGCAGGATGGAGGAAGAACATCTGCACCCTTTTCAAGCCTGTGCCCTTATCTCAGTCCCACAGCCAAGGGTGTTTCAGAGGAAAAATGGCGTTGGAGGGGATGCCTGGGAGGGGAGAGGAGAAAACCTCCCTGGGAGACAACAGTGTGAGGAGTAGGCTTGGAATGCTGGTGTAAAGGAGGAAAAAAGGGTTTGGGAATGAAATATGCCACGGGGATCCATCTTCTGACAGTGGCCCTGGAGGTGTTATTTCGGTAGCAAAGAGATTCCCTTCACCTGCTCTCCCCAAGGACAGCCAGCACAGATCTCCTCCCTCCGGCCTGCCGGCGCTGGCACGGGGGTTGTCCCCTGTCCCTGGGCATCCCCTGTGGCCGCAGAGGCTCCATGGAGTAGGGACAAGGTGGCTGAAAGTCACAGACACATTGGTGACATGTCCCCAGGGCGGTGTGCAGCCCCACCCCAGAGCACGGACATAAAGCTATAGAATCTTTGAATTGTTTAGGGTGGAAAAGACCTTTGAAATCATCCAGTCCAACAGTTCCCCCAGCACTACCAAACCCACCACTAACTCATGTCCCCAAATGTCACATCCACATGGGTTTTGAACACACCCAGGGATGGTGACTCCACCCCTTCCCTGGGAAGTCTGTTCCAACCCTTGAAGAGTCTCTGTGCCTGTCAACAGATGTCCCAAAAAGTGCTCCAGGGAGAGAGGGAGGGTTACAGGCTACTGAGAAATTGATGTATTTTACATTTCTCAGGCTACTGAGTAGTTTGTCTATTTTATATTTTTCATGTTATCTGGTTTATAAGGATTTGTGAGTTTGTTTGTTGTTTGGGTTTCGGGGTTTTTTTTTAATACATAAATCCATGTCCAAGAGACTGCAAACATGAAAAGCCACTCTAAAGTGGAGGAATACCAGAAATAACTTATGTTGGAAAAGAGCTTTAAAATCCTTGAGTCCAACCATTCCCCCAGCACTGCCAAGCCCACCACTAACCCATGTCCCCAAGTGCCACACCCGTATTTTAAATCCCTTCAGGGCTGGTGACTTCAGCACTGCCCTGGGCAGCCTGTTCCAATGTCTGACCATCATTTCAGCGAAGAAATTGTTCCTAATATTCAATATAAACCTCCCCTGGTTCACGTTCAGCTCCAGCGCCTGGCTCTGCCCCTCTGGTCTGTCCGAGGAAACCTCCTGAAAATGAAAATGAGATGTGGGGAGCCCCAGGCAGGGTGCCAGCCGCCACACAGGGGCACAACACACGGGTTTGCACACTGATGTGCACACTTACAGGAGGGGTTCGGGGCTTTATCTGGGGTCTGGAGGTGTCCCACGGCTCACATAGGCACCCCAAAGTCCTGCCCCTGCCGTCCACTGCTGTAAATTTCCCCTTCCCAGCACCCACACCCCAAACGTGGCACGATGCAGGCAGCCCTGCAGGAGGGCATGGCCAGGTTCGAACCACAGCCAGGAACTCAGCACGGGGACACCATTTCCCAAAATATCCTGTACCAGTGAATTTTGGCCCTTTGCTCTGGCACATCCTCTGGGCAGATGGTCGCAGGACACGGCTCAGGTAGGGAGGCAGCTCCTCCACGCTCAAAATCCTCCTCTTTCCCTCTGCTTCCCGGCAAGAAAGGGGCTGATTAGCACAAAATCCATGGCAACCCGGCCAGCAGCCTCGGAGCCAGCTCCTCGCTCGCTCTCCTGCTTGGAAAGCCTTTGTCTGCTGCTGGCACATCCCTCAAGCCCTCACTTTTTGCTCTCCTGGATTTTGGAGGCAGCCGCTTCACTCTTCTCTTCCCCTCTGGGCAGAGCTGGCTGGGGAGCAGAAGATTCAGGTTTCTCCCTTACCTGTAAGGGACACTTTTACTCCTTTTTCTATTCCTAGGGAATTTCTGAAGAAGCCAGGCAAGGGATGTGCCCTCAGGATTCAGGCTTGTCCTGGAGATGGGTAAATACCCTGGACTGCCATCCCCAAGGAGATGATTTCCACCTCCAAACAGCACAGGGGGAAAAAAATCAGGCTGTGACTGCGAAAATCTTTCCAACAACCACCTGGCAGTTACAGATCAGGGCGTTCCCCTGAGGAAAGACCCTACAATAACACTCGGGTGTGGCCTCCTTTGGGGTTAAGGGCACTCCTGGAGCAGTGAATTAGCATTTTTTCCCTCTGCGACTCACAGAGCATCCCGGCTAAAACCAGCCTGGAGTCCATGCCTTGCCGGAGGTCTGCGAGTGTAGGCTGCTGAGGATAAATCAAGAGGAATAGGGGAATTTTCCTTTCCAAGAAAAACCAGGCTAGGGAGAACCCCCCCAGACTCTCTCTGATCCCTCTCACTGAGCCCACTCCGCATGAAAACCATTTTAAGAGCAGGCCTCGAATCCAACCATCTCCTTCCCTGTGGGAATCAGCCCCTGCAGCGCATAGAACCCTGCAGGTGCCTGGATGGGATGAATTGAACCTTTGCACCCCATACTGGCAGAGATTCCTGCCATTCCCCCTGCTCCCCTTGGCAATCACGCTGGGAGACCGGGACGAGCCCTCGAGGAATCCCGAGCTGGCGAGAGCTTCCCAAAGCCTGGCCAAGAAGCCCAACATCCTCTGGCTGGTGCCAGTCGGTGATGGCAGACGACCACAGCAGCAGGAGCATCGTCCCCTCACCATCTTCGAGTGAAAACACGGAAAAACGGGCAGTTCTTGGCAGCGGGGGCTGGGGCAGGGAATTTTTTGCGTGCTGCAGGAGGACCTCGGATGCCTGGCACGATCCACTCGCCGTTTGAGTGGCCCCGCTGCAGGCTGTAAAGCTGGCTCTGCCTAAAGATAAGCCTGAGCCTGCAGGCCGGGCTGGCTGGAGCCCAGGCCGGCACAAAGAGGGCTTTGTGTGAGCGGGATGCTCGAGGGGATGGGGCAGAGCTGCTCCCGCGGGGTATTGAGGGCCCGGAGACAAAACGGGGAGAAGCTCAAAGGGGACCTTTCTTTCTTTGCTGTCGGGGGGATGGAGGGGAGCTGCACGTCGGGATTAAAAAGCCGCAGGTGATCAAAACGCCGCGGCCGCGGAGCGGTGAAAGGGGAACAAAGAGGTGCAGGGGGGGAGCGGGGAAGGCAGAGCAAACACTCCACGGGGATCTGATGGGAAGGAAAGGAGCTGGGAGCGCTGGGAGGCTGAGCCTCCATGGCACCTCTCAGATCTGCCAGGCCCGAACTCATGAAAAGCCCTGTTTCCTCTGGGCTGTGTTGCCAGGCTGGAGACGATGAAGGGTGAGAGCCAGGCGGGAGGAAGGCAGGGTGATACCAAGGAAAAGCAGGTCCCTGTGTCCTTTTCAGGCTGGGCTGGGCACGAACGCGGGGTGATGCTGTGTGTGCACAGGGCGCGTCTGAAAATCCCCCGTGCCCTGCCGCGAGCACCGGGTGAAGGATTGCAGCTGAACTCCCGGCGAGTGCAAGGGCTTGGCCTCAGGTGACAGTCACTGGATGGTTTAGGTCGGACACTGGAGGTCACCAGGTCCAAGGGTCCCCTAGAGCAGGTTACTCGGGGTTGTGCCCAGATGACTTTTGAATATCTCCAGGGAAGGATAAATCCGGAACCATGGGATCACAGAATGGTTTGGGTGGGAAGGGACCTTAAAGATCATCTCGTTCCCACCCCCTGCCATGGCCAGGGACACCTTCCACTGTCCCAGGTTGCTCCAAGCCCCGTCCAACCTGGCCTTGGACACTTCCAGGGATCCAGGGGCAGCCACAGCTTCTCTGGGCAACCTGTGCCAGGGCCTCACAGGGGAAAATATCTTCCTAATATCTAATTTAAATATCCCCTCTTCTAGTTTAAAACTGTTCCCCTTGTGTTGTCTCTGCCCATGTAAAAAGTTATTCATCCTCTTTTTCATAAGCTCCTTTAGGCCCTGGAAGGGGCTCTCAGGTCTCCCTGGATCCTTCTCTTCTCCAGGTGAGCACCCCCAGCTCTCCCAGCCTGGCTCCAGAGCAGAGGGGCTCCAACCCTTGGAGCACCTCCTTGGCCTCCTCTGGACCTTCTCCAATGATTCCAGGTCCTTATGCTGAGACTCCAGGGGTGGATTCAGTACTCCAGGCTGGATGTCACAAGGACAGAGTAGAGGGAGAGGGTCCTTGGTCAATTCCTGTCCACATCTACCAGAGTGTTCGTCCTGCTGCTCATAAAGGAGGAGGAGCAGAGGAAAATTGGGGTCAGGGGTGGCAGGTGGGGCTCTCAGAGCTGTGAAATAACTGGACTTGCACCTGGAGAGAGGCTTGAGAAGCTCCAGGCTGAGGACTTTGGATTTCAGGAGAGTTGACTTCAGCTTTTTTGGGGAACTGTGAGGTTGTTATGAAGGGGAGAAGGTGTCCCAAGACAGCTGGCTGCTTTATTTTTAAAGAAAACTCATTCAGAGCTTGGGAACAAACCCTGCCTTTGCACATGAAAATCGGGAATTTCAGCACAAAGCCTCCTTGGCTAATTAAGACACTTCTTAGCGAGCTGAGCTGTTAAAAGGGAGCATACAAGAAATGGAAATAAGGAGGGGAAATGAAAGAAGAGAGCAAATGCATGGCTGGGGTACTCAGGGATGAAAGCTGGAGGGCTGAGGACCAGCTGGAGCAGAGAGTGGCCAGGGATGCTGAGAGTGACAAAAAGGGGGTTTGCAAGTGTTTTAACAGCACACTTCAGGGAAAATGTGTGTTGGTTGTTGGATGGGGGGACAGCCTAACAAAGGGTGATTATGGGATAGATTGAATGCCCTTCTTTGCCTTGGTTTCTATCGGTCAGACTTGCTCCAAGCTTAACAGCAGTGTTTGGGAAGAAGAATAACCAGCAGCTGGACAAATAAAATTTTAGGGGCTGTTCAGTGAAATTAAATGTATTTACATCCATGGGACTGGATGAGAGTGCTCTAATGGAGCTCTCTGGTGGGATTGTGGGGCTGCTGCCTGTCATCTACAAAAAACTCCAGGTGTCTGACCTCTGCCCACCCTCAGGTGTCTCCAAGATTTATACACAGCTTAAAAAAGGGAGAAAGGAGGATTTTGAGAGCTCTGGAGGTCAGCCCCACCTCAAATCCGAGAAAAATCGTGGAGCATGTCCTCTGGGAATTAATTTCTGGACATGAGAAGACCAGAACTCACAGACTCCAAGCTTAGTTCTCTGGAGGCTGGTGCCTAAGCTGCTCTGCAGAAATGGAATTCCAGGTGAGAGAAAGCACACAAAGCAGTCAGCTTTTCTTCTTCTGTGGCAATAGCTTTGAGTCAGGGCCAGGAGAAAGGCTGGCATTTCGAGGATGTGAAGAAACCCCTTGGGAATCCAGTCCTGGTGCTAAATCCTTTTCTTCCCTGCCAGAACTGGGAAGAAATCATGAACAATGAGGCAAATTTCACCTCGCCCTGTGGCACATGGCAAATCTCGAGCTTTGTCTGCACCAAGATCAGTCCCTGCCCTTGTTCATCCCGATGCCAGGATGGGAAAATGGTGAAAAACTCCAAAAAGGGCTTTTCCCAGGAAATTTGGCTGGGTATATACAAACAGCCCCAGGTTTGAAGCATGCCTTTTAGCTCAGGGCAGGGGCTCAGCCTGGCTGTTGTGTGATATCCTGGCTTTTCCCACCCAGGGGATGCATGGAAGACTATTTGGTGGTTGTTTTTTGCCCGAAGGAAGGATTTTCAGGAGGACCACAACCTGCCATCCTTCACAGAGGTGCTGGAGACTGCAGCTCGTCCCTGTAGAGCCCCTGGGACATCCTTCCTCTGCCATCCTCTCCTCCCGCATGGCAAGAACACTCTGATAAATAATTCCCTTTTTTTTTTGGCTGATTGCATGCTGTTACTAGGAAACCTCCTGGCATCCCTGGGACTGCAACTCGGAGCAGGCTGGCAGCTAATGAAGATAATTAAGATTTTATAGCCACCTTTCTGAACGAGCTGGCCAACCCTCCCTGTGGGCATCTGAGAGGGCTGGGGTCCTCTGTCTGTGCTGGGTGAGCTTGGAAGAGACCCAGGGAAGGAAAAATAACTTCTTCAGGACTTTGCTGGTGTCAGTGCTGGGGCTGTACTGGGGCTGGGAGCAAACCAAAAGGCTGAGGGGCATGTCCAGGTGCTGGATTTCCATTTCATCACAGTCCCTGGCATGGGTAAGGCACGGGACAACAACCTCCAGGCAAATCTGGGAGCTTTCATGGGTCAGGAGCATTCCTAAGATGTGGTTTGGTGTGGCTGCTGCTTTGTAATTAATAATATGGACTTGATCAGATTGGGCACTCGGCCTTAGGCCAGAGGATGGGTCCTGGTTGCTGGTGAAGACACAGCTCCTGCTGTTCCCATCCAAATGAGCGATTCCATCTCTGGGGGAGAGGTTTGTGTGTCACAAGTCAAAAAAACTTTGTCCCTACAGCCTTGGCTTAAAAACACACCAGGCAATTGTCCCTTTGCAATATTTCTGAGTTCTCGGTGATTGCTCTCTGTGAGAAAGGACTATTGCACTCTGTCCTGGCTGAGTTTCCTCAGCTCTGTGGGTGAACTGAACAGCACCAGGCTCATTCCTGTGCCCAGGATTCCAGCTGGTACAGCCCAGACTGGTTCATGTGGTTAAACCCTCATGCCCCCAAACGAGGTAGATGCATGAGGTAGAGGCACCCTGGCTGGCAGTTTGGGATGATCCCTGGCTCCCACAACTCCTGAACCCAGCCCAATGCTTGTTGGGGTCGGTGCCAGCTGGGCTGGACCCACACCGTGCCAGGATCCTCGTGGAGCAGGCAGAGCCCACCCGTGTGGGCTGGAATTGGCAGCGTGGGAAGGGGACAGCACACTCTGAAAAGCTGCTGCCTTCACAGGATGGGTTTGAGAGAATCGAGAACTTGATCCCTCTGATCTGGGTGGAAGCCTTGCAACGGGCTTTTAGTTTTAGTTCATCTGCAGGACAAGGTTTTCTCTAAAATCCCAGTCCCAGCAGCTTCCAGGGCGGTGAAGGATGTGCTGGGCATGCCAAGGTGTTCACAGCTGGGAACCCAGGATGTGCTCAGCTGCATCTCAGGCTGAGCACCCACAGTGGGGGGCATCCCATGTCTCATTTCCCACCTCCTAATCACAGGATGATCCCTCCAATCGTCTTTCTGGGGTGGCAGGAAGGAGCTGACCTTTGCAGATCTCCACAGGGCACTGTCAGCAGCATTCCAGCTTCCCACTGAGCCGCCTCCTTGGCTACCCAGGCTGGGAGCTGAAGCACTTGAGGGCAACTCCCTCTGCCCCCCTGAGCAATCCCTATCCAAGAGAGATCCCCTTGTAGCACATGGCATTTCTGGAGCAGCTCCTTCCTACCCCCATTGCTCCTGGGAGAGGCAGACAATGATCTAAGAATGCAGAACTCCTGAAACCCCTCCAGAAAGCCGAAATTTATGAGCAGCCTGTTCCAACAGGCAGAGGGAAATTGTCAGTGGAACAAAAACATTGTGTAATAACCTCCCTCCTCCCCCTCATCCCCCTCTTGGGGGGAGCTGAGACAGCCTCAAGGGAGAGGAGGGGGTCGGGGAAGGAGCAGTGGCGAAGCACTGAGCATCCTCATGGAATCACAGAATGGATTGGGTTGGAAGGGAAAACAAAGATTATCTCATTCCAGCCTCCACCTTCCACTATCCCAGGTTGCTCCAAGCCCCGTCCAGCCTGGCCTCGGACACTTCCAGGGACGGGACAGCCACAGCTTTGGCCCTGCAGACCCCTCTCAGTGGCTGCCCCAGGGCGTTTTAAAGCACATTTAGGTGCTGAAGGCAGCAGTGACCAGAATGGACCACAAGGACTCTGTAATACCCACCTTTGCAAGGATGGGCTCAGCCCAGGCCTTGGCTGCTCTGAATGATGGGTGGATGAAAGCGGCCTCTTGACCCTTCTTCATAAAATAGACTGAAAAGATGAAAGGCTGAAATCAAGAGTTTTTCCCGAATTCGATCGTTGCTTACCTTAAATTCCACATTTACATTTCACCTTAACTTCCCAGCCATTGGAACCTGGGGCTCCCAGGGCTGAGTGGGGTCGCCCAGGACTCAGGAGTGTCCCGAGCCTGGAGAGGGGAGGGGAGCGCTGGTGCCAATCCGCTTCCCTGATTTCCCGGGTCACACGGAGGCGAGAGAGGGTTTTAGGAGCGCTGTGCACATCTTTGGCTGCTGCTCCTCCTCGGAGCTGCTGCACGGCTCCTCTGGCCACCATCTGGTTCCTGAGGGATGCCAGAGGGGTTTGTCCCGGGATTTTGGGATGTCTCGCTCCCATGTGTGCACCCCCTCAGACACAACACTCGGTTGTAAAACGTGCAGCGGGGGAAGCGAGTCTGGCTCTGGTTCTAGTGTGGAGCCTGCCACCTCCTCCTTGCAATCCCTTGTTTTTTCCTTCCCCCTCCTCCTGTCTGCCTTGGTCTGAAGGAAAACCCACTCAGCAGACAGCGTCAGGCTGTGAAATAAACCTACGAGGTGCTGGGAATACTCCAGCTGGGATTTTTTTCCCCATATATATCCATATCTATATCATCTATAGCTATAAAAAAGGTTAAACTGTGATAGTTGAAATCCTGCGCAGCAGAGTCAGTCTGAAAATTCAGTCTTTAAGTCCTTAAATGTGTCATTCCTTGGCTTTCCTGGTGCAAGGGGACCCAGTGTGGCATTTCTGCGACCATCTCTCCACTGAATTTAATTAAGGTTTTATGGGGGTGATTTTGGGAGACCTCGAATCACTCACTGATTACGGGGTAGCACTTCCCAGTGCCAAAAGAGTGAGGAATGAGACACTTTCCCGGGAACAATGACCCTTTTCATCATTTCTGCTTCGCTGCTGTGACAGAGGAGCAAGGTCCTGTCCATTACTAGGTCGTGGCAGCCTGTGCCAGGGAGAGCAGCCAGCTGATCGTGAGGTAAAATGTGCAAAATTGCTTTGTGCTTCCTCTTAATTGACCCAAAGGAAGCGAAAAGAAAAAAAGAAATCTGGGCGGATTGATTTTTAGCTGATTTTTTCATGCTGAAAAAGGTAAAGCTTTGGACTGACTAAAACTTCAGGGATTTGGTCTAGCTGAAAAAGAGGAAGTGGAAAAGTTTTATTAAGGCTATTTCAAGGAAAATTTTTAACAGTTAATAGCAAAACAATGTTTGAATGAAAATGAAGTGTTAATGTCTCAGCTGTAATTTAAGACTTTCAGAACTATTTTTGCAGAATCCCAGAATGATTTGGGTTGGAAGGGACCTTAAAAATTATCCAGTTCCAAACCCTTACCATGGGCAGGGACAGCTTCCACTATCCCAGGGTGCTCCAAGCCCCTTCCAGCCTGGCCTTGGACATTTCCAGGGATCCAGGGGCAGCCACAGCTTCTCTGGGCACCCTGTGCCAGGGCCTCCCCACCCTCACAGGGAAGAATTTCCTCCTAAGCAAAGAATTGTAAGTGAAGTGTTTAAGTTTTGAGTAAAAGAAAAATTTATCCAATTAAAATTCTAGACTGATTTTCCCCCCTCCCTACCTTGAAAATTTGCATTGAATTTCTGGGGGCAAGGAAAAATAATCTGAAATTTTATCTCCCAGTTAGCCTGGAAAAATCCATGGTCCTCCAATCTGGCCACCTAAATTAAAAATGCAGTTAATTATTCACACGGATTAGTGTCAAACCGGCTCTTCCATTTCATGAGGAGTGTGTCTCACTGCTGGGTGGCTGAGGACAACACTGGAATCGGTGCCCAGGAGATTCCTGCTTCCAGGAGAAGGAGCAGCAGCCACTGGTGCTCCAGATAGAGATGCAGCTTTGGTTTGTTGGTCCACAAAGAAGCATTTTCAGGATGGACTTCAACAGGACCAACCTTGATTTCCACCAGCTTTTCTCTCCAGGCATCTGGGAAAGGGAATGTGGCTCTAAGCCACAGGAGAGGAACCAGCACTTGAGGGCTTGAACCATCTCTTTGTGGACAGCTGAAACCTGAAGGTTCCTTTCCGGGAATTTTGTGGTGGGAGCAATGACCTGTCCTCATGTTTCACAAATCTGACCCAACATTTGGGTGACTCTTTATTTTAAAAAAATTCAGCAAAAATCAGACCTATTTCTGTTTATTTTTCCTCCCTGACCTGATATATTTTAAGTGCCTGGACCCACTTTTTATTCAGTGTCTGAATAACATAAAACATTAACATAAAGCATAAAAAAGTGTTGTTTTTTGTTTGTTTGGCGTGGGGTTTTTTTTGTTTTGTTTTGGTTTTGCTTTAGCTTTTGTTTATTTTACTTTCTTTCCCATACATTTTTGTCCAAATACACCATAAGTGGTCCCACCTTATTTTCCTCCCCTCTCTCCTGGACTGCCAGGTGGAGCTGATGGGTGTGAGTGGATACAAAAACCTGCCAGGAAAAAAGCCTGGCACACCTGTAATCCTGGAACACACCGTCCTGGTGCATCCCCAACACAGCGAGAGACCAGAGGCAGAAATCAATACAGACAGAGCTTTTATAATTAAAAAATTGTGCATTTCCACAAACAGCTGGCAGTTACACCCGTCCCTCATCCCCCTTGATGCAGAAAATACATGTCTGGAACCCAGACGTTTGATTTTCTAATGCCACGTGTAATGACCTCCTAAGACTGTGCTTGAATTAACCTCCTGCTTTTGGCTACCAGACAAGAGCCCAAAAGCAGGCTCACCCTGTACTCGACTCCAGTTGACCCTAGAGGGAACCAGTCCCCCTTTCCAAGGCATCATTTTCACTGAAAAACCATCATTTCTATCTTCTGATTGAAAACGCCTCTGTAAATCAACATGTGGGACACGAACTGATTTATTTTTATGAGAGAAGTAAACAAAGGAGAATTTTAATGAGGTGTTTGTTTTTTGGTTTTTTTTCTTCCAAGATGTCCATGGGAAAATAAGGCTGTTCCTAGTAAAACAAATGGCACCGTGGCTGGTTGTCTCGTCCAGAGGCCAAGGGACAGACTGGTCACAACCCAAAATAAACTTTCCTCACCTGGAGAGCACAAGATTCAGCACCCAGGCATGGTGCTGATGGTATAGATAAAGCACTGGTGCCTAAAATTCCTCCCTCCTTAGCGGAAAGAAGAGATACTCAGGGAGCTTTGGGGTGGAAGGGGAGGCATCACCCAGGGGGTCTGGGGGATGGAGGACTGATCTCAGCTCCAGAGTCCCCAGCCCCACGTGTCTGTGAACCCCTTAATTTGTCCCTCCCATGGAGACCTGCGGAGGCACAGGAATTATTTGTCTTCTCTGCACCAACCTAAAACTCCCTGTGGAACCCCAGGTCTGGGAGCCTCCTCACATCTTTCCCAGCACGTCGGAGTCTCGCCAGACCCCGGTTCCCGTCACGTTTCGGAACAAAGGCATGAGCCCAGCCCGGAGCCTCCCGGGAGAGGCGTCCTGCGGGCTCAGATGCACACACACAGCGACTGACACGCACACACAGAGCTCACAGACAGCTACAGGCACATCGACACAGCCACAGCTTCCAGAGCAGCGGCATTGCTCCTCCTGCTCCTTCCCAGGCCTTGGGCTGGCGCTGTGGACACAGCCAGCTCTGCTCAGCCAAGAGCTGCTCCTGCTCGAGCACGTGGAGGGGAGCAGAGCTGGGCTGGGTTCGTAGGATGGTTTGGGTTGGACAGGATCATAAAGATCATCTGATTCCAACCCTCCTGCCATAGGCAGGGACACCACGAGCAGGGTTGCTCCACTCTGACAGGGTCAGGAGCGGTGTGGGCACAGGAGGGAGAGCCTGAAGGCACCCACGCTTGATCTGTACTGTCTTGGGTGCCGAGTGTCCCAAAACTGCCATGCCAAGGCCTCTGGAGTCCCTGCCCTTGCTGGGCAGCACCAGAGGTCTCTGCCCCCTGTGCCAGGTACAGGCAGCTGTGTGCACTGAAAGGCAAGAAAATACAGCATCCATCTGACATTCTGCTGGGCAGGGAGGGAATCCCCCGTGTTGCTGCAGCTCCAAAGCTCATTGCAGCAATACTTATTCCTTTATTTTTATAGTCTCATTTTGAGTTTTGTTACCCAAAAGTCCCTTTTCCCCCTCTTGAAGTTCCTCCCTCTGATAGATGTGTGAAGCTCCAGAGGATCCAGGGTTTGCTGGTGCTGCTGTTGGAGGGCGTCAGTCTGGGGATTTCTCAGACAGGCCACGTCCTGGGTACAACATTTCCTCATTTGCAGGGTGAACCACAGGGTGTCTTGCGGCTGACAGCAGGATTCAACAGGATCAGAAACATGTATTGCTCTGGGTATGACTTCCAGGGCACACAGGAGACTTCTGGTCAGCTGGAATCTCTATCTGAATGTGCCCGTGGTGAGTCCATTATCTATACCACAGGCAAAATGAAGCTGTAGTGCCCTGGACTCCGTGGAGTAATCCAACAAACACATCTTCTCACCACTTCTTGGGGCTGGTGCCATTTAGGCCACGGCCCTTTGCTTGCTGGGAGGGCTCCTTCCCGCTGGAAATCAACTTCCCACCTGAAACAGCCCCACGGACCCTGCGCTCGGAGCAGCAGAGGCTGAGGGTTGGTGCCCAAGGAGACATCCATGGAGGAGAGCGACGTGGTTGCTCCAGCCTGGGAGGAGGGGAAGGGGAAGGGAAGAGGGGTTTTGCTTTGTGGCTGATTTTTGACCCCTCCTTTGATTTTTGAGCACAACCGCCCACACCGAGCTGCGTCCTGTGGAGGGAAGAGGAGGAGGAGGGACTCGGCAAAGAGCTGAGTGCACGTGTTGGGTTTGGATGCTCTCCAGGCTTCTTCCGTGCAGGTCCTGCCTTCCCCACGAGCATCCCCGGGCCATTCCAGTGCCCACCTCTGCGCTGCCACCGAGACCAGCTGCCTGCTCCCCGTTTGCTCCCGTTCCCTCTGCTCCTCGCTGGCCTCTCCTCACCCAGCCACGAGGCAGAGAGAGCCCTCTCCCTCTTTCTCCCCCATCCTTCCCTCTCCTTCCGCCCCGTTCAGCACAGCGAGAACCGGCGGGAGTTGATGTTCATCTTGGTGACCCCGATGAGCTTGAGGGGCGTGGAGAGGCTGAAGGAGCTCACGAGGGGGAAGTCGCAGAAGAGGTCGGCGAGCTCGTCCCTCTCCTCCAGCTCGTAGGTGGCATCGTTGAGCATGCGCTGGTGCAGGTGGCACGTCTGCTCGATCTTCAGCTTGTTGATGTCGCTGCGCAGCCGCATGAGCTGCCTGGCCAGCTGCTGGTCCTGCAGACGCATTTCTGCCTGCAACGGGGAGGGAAGAGGGTTTTTAGCGGCAAATTTGCTGCCTCCCTGCTCGAGGCTGCACTGGATCATGGAATGGAAGGATGCTTGAACGCATCCAGAGAAGGGTGACAAGGCTGGTGAAGGGTCTGGAGCACAAGCCCTAAGAGGAGGAGCTGAGGGAGCTGGGGGGGCTCAGCCAGGAGGAAAGGAGGCTCAGGGGGACCTTATCACTCTCCACAACTCCCTGATAGGAGGGGGCAGCCAGCTGGGGGTCCGGCTCTGCTCCCAGGCAACCAGCAACAGGACAAGAGGACACAGCCTTAAGCTGCACCAGGAGAAGTTTAGGCTGCACATTAGGAAAAAGTTCTCCACAGAAAGAGTGATTGGGCATGGAATGGGCTGCGCAGGGAGGTGGTGGAGTCACCATCCCTGGAGGTGTTTGAAAAAAGACTGGATGTGGCACTCAGTGCCATGGTCTGGTTGATAAGGTGGTGTTGGGTCATACATTGGACTCGATCTCAAAGGTCTTTTCCAGCCTAGCTGATTCTGTGATTCTGTGAACTCATCTAGAGGTGCTTGATCTGTGGGGGAGATGAGGATCTTCCACACCACCAATGCATCCCAAAAATATACCAACTCAGAATGGGGAATTTTTGACAATAGAGAAAGTCTGTGCCTGCTCACATTTTCAGGAGCACCAGGAAACTGGAACTAAAGCTGTACCAAGGCTGTTGGCTTGGGTATCTGTCAGGCTTCAGAGCCTCCATCTCAACATTCAACAAAGCCTAAATTAATTTTGCTCATAAGGCAGCAGCCACAGGGAGATGGAGCAATTAGAGGTGGAAAGGACCAATTAAAAGAACACCAAATAACTGATCCCCAAATACTCAGCCTGGGTTTCCAGCCTGCATAAATCAGAGCTGGTCCATGACAGATTCCACCTCCCCTGTGGCTTATTTTATCTCAGTGATTTGAAGTGGCTCTCAGGATGGGACCTCCATGGTTCCCCACAGGACAGAGAACTACAACCTCCAAGCTAATGACCTAAATGTTTTGGAGGTATTTTTCCCTCCCCTGGCACCTGTCCTGGGAAGGTGGAAGATTCAGAAGTAATGAAAGAAAAGAGGTATTTTATTTTTTAAGAAAATCTAACTCACAATTAAGAAAATTCATTGCCACAGGATGCTGTGGGTAGTGAAGGGAGGAGGTGAACACTTGGTCAGGGAATCAGCCTAGAACACAGGAGCAGGTGGGGCTGGAAAAGCACATCAAGACAATTCCCATTTCCCAGCCCACTTCCCTCCTCACAGAAAAGCAACTAAACCACAAAAGCCACAAAGAAAAGAAGATGTTGGGAGAGAAGCCGAACAGGCTCACCGGAACGGGGTGGAACAGGGTGATCTCTAAGGTCCCTTCCAACTCAGGCACTTCTAGGATTCTGTGATTCTGGGTTTTGGGATAAAGCCCCCTTTCCTGGATTTTGGCAGCACGGATGTGATCAGTCCGTATCAGTTTCCCTCCAGGCTTGAAAATGAGCTGCTCAGTTTGTGGTAATTATTCCTGTAAATGATTCCTGTCCTGGTGGCTCATGCATGAAGAGGCAGAAGGGAAGGGAGGAGGGAAAATTCCCCTGGAGAGACCCCACAGAGACCCTGATATTCCTACATGAGACCTTCTCATGCCTGACACAAGGGCTGCTGCAAGGAGGGTGTGACCCAAAGCAGCCTTGGGGTTGCTTTAGTTTGTGCCATAATCCCTCCTCCTCCAGGTGATTAGAGAATCTTGGAATGGTTTGAGCTGGAAGGGACCTTAAAGCTCATCCAGTTCCACCCCTGCCATGGGCAGGGACACCTTCCACTATCCCAGGTTGCTCCAAGCCCTGTCCAACCTGGCCTGGGACACTTCCAGGGATGGGAACCTGGGCCAGGGCCTCACCACCCTCACAGCCAAGAATTTCTTCCCAATATCCCATCTAATTCCATTCAAACCCAAACCACTCTCTGATTCTCTGACACTACAAAGGCATCCTGGAGGACCTCGCCTGATGCTCCCAGCCAGTGATAAGCCTCCAGCTTGGCTGTCTGGAGAGGATTAAGTCACCTTTGTACCAACCTCTGAGTGAATCTCTCTCTCTCTCAGGGAATCTCTCTCAAATTGTTGGCAGGGTTGTGGCCATTTACCTTTTTTAAAAAAACTCCACTGTTTCCTCTCAGACCACATAACCTGTGTCCCCAGCAGAGCAATGCCACTTGGCAGGTTTTTATTCTCCCACCTGAGTTACAGTGAAAAAAAAAATTCTGTTGATATTTTTCCCTGTCTCACAACAAATGCTGACATTTTATCAGGAAGGCAATCACAGGTGTTATTGAAGTGACCCTGGGTCATTCTTTCTTCTCGGTGTATCAAGTTACCTAAGAAATGCCAACAAAGGCTTTCATTGAATATTTGGAAGAATGTGGGATTAAAAAAGCCTCTGCTACCAAAAAAAAAAAAAAAAAAAGGCATTTAAAAGAGAATTATGAGGCCATTGTGCAGAGGGGTGGGAGTTGTAGGTGCTTTTTTTCTCTTGCAAATCAGCTTTGCACTTTTTGACAGGTTCTTGTTTTCGCTCTCTTTTGAGGAAGCCATTTGATTTCATGCAAGCTGGAAGGCAAAGCCCTCTAGAGAATAAAGATAAGGAACAAAACCTGGCAATGGTTGACTAAAACCATGTGGATGTGGCACCTGGGGACATGGGTTAGTGGTGGCCTTGGCAGTGCTGGGTTAACAGTTGGGCTCGATGATCTTCGAGGGCTTTTCCAACCTCAGGAATTCCATGTTTCTATGAGAGGATGACGTGCCCGAGGAGGAGATGGCACACGGGAGGAGGGCTGTGC
Organism: Melanocharis versteri; assembly: GCA_013397845.1. Lineage (NCBI taxonomy): Eukaryota > Metazoa > Chordata > Aves > Passeriformes > Melanocharitidae > Melanocharis > Melanocharis versteri. The sequence continues at coordinate 115,146 of VZTG01001086.1, forward strand.
CTGCCTGTGCTCCTTGGAAGGCTGCCTTGTCTTCCCGAGGGCTTGGGAGTTCCTCTCCTGGGGGCAGGTCCTGGGGAGGCAGCTCTGTGGGGTGACAGCTGGGCAGAGGGTGGAGCAGGAAAGTTGGGCTGCTCTGCAGGGCGTGAACTCTCACTCCCCACACTCATCCCTGGGGCCTGGCTTGAGGTGCAAACCCCCTGTCCTGCATCCATGGAGCTGTCCCGTTAAACACTGCTCTGTTTAAACCCTCCCGGAATATTTAGTGGGATTTCAGCCAGAACCCAGAAATCCTCGTTCTCCTTCCCTTTCCCAGAGGCTCTGCACAAATACTAAAACCATTCCCCCTGTCCCATGCTGAGGACCAAACAATCGCTGGAAAGGGTGAGTGATGTCCCTTTAAAAGCAGCACTGTCAGGCCAGCAGGGCTCCACAAAGCTGCCTGGGAATGAATAATGGGATTACAGGGGCCACATCATGGGAAGCCGTGAGGTTTTTGGTTTGCAGAGTTCGCCCGCAGGGCCGGTCACCACGAGGAAACTCCACGCTCCAGCTCATCCGTGTGGGACGACAGCAGGATCCCACACACGGAATGCAGCATCCTGGAGAAACCTGTGGGGAGCATCCAGCAGAAGCCACACCTCTGATTTCCTTTAGTCCTCTCATGGCCAGGGCAGGAAGAGCCTTAGGTGTGTCTTGCTCATAAAAACCAACTTTTTAACACATTCTGCCTCTTCCTGCACACCCAGCTCCAGCTGTTTCTCACCAGCGTGGTTGGGGAATGATGTTGGGATGGACAGGATGCTGGGCTGAACTTCCTGGGGTGGAAGGGGGAACCAAACTCAGGTCCTTCCTGGCAGAAAAGCAACTGCTGGATTGGAATGCAAAGCTGGACCCAGGGAGGATTTTCTGCTTGGATTGAGCCTCAGAGTCTCCCAGGGATGTTTAACAGGGCTGAGGGAGAGAAAGCTTTGGATGTATTCTTTCCTGTTTTCCAGTCTTTCCAGCCTCATCCCAAATAGCTACCAGTAGTTGCCTTCACTTTTGCCTCCAACAGACAGGGAGACCAATAATTTTCCCATTTCCAGCAGTCCATCTTTTCCCTGCATTGCTATGGGGGGATTTTTCAGCAGGGAGCACCTCAAGGCATGGAGATGTGGAGCCCTCTGAGATTTTCCTCTCTTCCCAAAAGAGAAGAGTCCCATGGATGGAGCCCCAGCCTGGTCCATGAAGCTCATGGGGATGGTCTGTGGAGACACAGCTGCTCCCACAGGGCCAGCCCTTTTTATTTCCAAAAGATCAAAAGAAACTGAAATCTAAATTGGTGCTTTCCTGAGAGCAGGCACTTGGGTTCAAAGAAGCACAAAGAGGCACAGGCCACACGTCAGATCCTTGCCAAACCCTTCAGACAAGTCCACATTGTCTGTGTTTGGTTTGGGGCTTCTTCAAAGGTGCTCAGATGCCACCCTGCCATGGCTAATTTTAGGTGCTCATGCCCTTGTGGTGCAACCCACAGCTCCAGATGAGTTATCCCAGCTCCTTCTGGAGCACCTGGGAGTTACCCACCACCAAATCCCAGGAGAACTTTGCCAGCTGGACCATGCAAAGCCTGTTGTGGGTCCTGAATCTCACTCTTCCTCAGTGTCGTTTAGGCTGTGTTGGCTCCCTCTCTCCCCAAAACAGGGTGGCTGCACCCAAAGTGACCCCTGGGGACGTTCCTGTTCCATAATAAATCCTAAACTCTTCCCTGGTTTCAGCAATTTAACTACAGAGGTCACAGAGTCCGGAATGGTTTGGTTTGGAAAGGACCTTAAAGCTCATCCAGTTCCACCCCCTGCCATGGGCAGGGACACCTTCCACCATCCCAGGGTGCTCCAAGCCCCAGCCTGGCCTTGGACACTTCCAGGGATCCAGGGGCAGCCACAGCTTCTCTGGGCACCCTGTGCCAGGGCCTCCCCACCCTCATGATGAGGAAATTCGGTACCACATCATTTTTTAAATTCACTCAAGCACTTGCTCAGCCAATATCAGTATCCCTAATGATAATAATAGTGCTTAATATGTAATAATAAATGTCTGAGCAACAGGACACAGGCGTTTAACGATTTCCCAGGAGGGATCATCACATGTTTGTGTTCCTTTTCAAGTCTTTCCTGCATTCCGGCTCACACCCCTCAGACTTCAGTGCCAAACTGGTGAACTTGAGAGAGAAAACTAATTTTTCCTAAACGGACAAAGTTGCAACTGTTCTAAGATGTCTGTGTTCATAGGCCTGTACTTTAGCCATACACAGGAGGGAGACGACTTTGAGTGCTTAATTTTGTAACTTGTAAAACCTGGTGAATTTCAGGAACAAAGAGCAGAGTGTGACCCCTCCAGCCCTCGAGTCTGTCACCATCCCCAGGCTGGTGACGGTTTTTGCTCTCAGCACAGACGAGGAGCTGCCACACTTGACAGTGCAAAGGCAAACACAAGGGCAAAGAAGAGGCAGGAGGAGCTGGGGAGGGAAATGCTCCAGCCCCGGGGCAGCTCAGCACACGCTGAGAGCTGCAATTTGCTCCCACACCTCCACAGAGCCTCTCAGCACAAAAACAAGAGCAGTTTGCATGTCTGAATAAATCAGCTTCTCGGGGCCAGGTTCTCAGCAGGGCCCAGCTGACGTGGCTGGCTGAGGCTCCATGGGCTTATGTCAGTCCTACAAACCAGGGCCAGGGCCTGGCGTGCAGAACCAGGGCCCGGAACAGGTCACGTGAGGTGACAGGCCAAGAAAAGCAGATGGACAACGAAACCTTGGGTTTGTCTTTTGCTTCTCTTCTCAACCTTGAGCAGCCTGAACCTGGCTGAAGCCAAGCCAGAGCAGAGTCTGGAGACACAAGGAAAATTCCTTGCAGTGTCAGATGATGGCTTTTGTGCGGATTGGGAGTAACAAGAGATAGGGCAAGAGGAAATGGCCTGAAGTTGTGCCAAGAGAGGTTTAAATTGGATCTTACGAAAAATTTCTTTGGCAAAAGGGTTGTCCAGCCCTGGCACAGCTGCCCAGTGCAGTGGAGGAATCCCCATCCCTGAAGGGATTTGAGAGCTGGGTGGATGTGGCCTGGGGACATGGGTCAGTGGTGGCCTTGGCAGTGCTGGGGAGTGGTTGGCCTCGATGATCTTAGAGGGCTTTCCCAACCTAAACCCTTCAATGACAGTACTAAATTTCCTCTCCTGCCTCTGCTGCTTTTGGCTGGGATGGAGTTAAATCCAAAACTGGGTGGTCCTGTACCAATTGCCTGTTGGGAACAGTCCCCAGCATGTGCAAACTCCTGAAGCTCCAAGTGCTTGGCAGGATGCTCCCTGGGACAAGCCAGAACCATTCCAGGCTGATGCTGTTGAAACACCCCAGCCTGAACACGCCAGGAGCTGTGCTGAGGGTGGGGGGTGATGGAGCTGCACACTCTGCATTTCATTCTGTAAGGACACGGCTGCTGCGCTTCTTTCCTGCATGGGAAGAATCTCCACATTCACCAGCCTTTGCCCTTTCACTGGATGGATGAATCCTACAGACCCTAAATAACCATATCATGGAATCACAGAATCATGGCATGGTTTGGGTTGGAAGGCACCTTAAAGCTCATCTTGTTCCACCCTGCCATGGGCAGGGACGCCTTCCACTATCCCAGGTTGCTCCAAGCCCCGTCCATCCTGGCCTTGGACACTTCCAGTGATCCAGGGGCAGCCACAGCTTCTCCAGGAAGAACCCTCCCCACCCTCACAGGGAACAATTCCTTCCCAATGTCCCATCTAACCCTGTCCTCTGGCAGTTTGAAGCCATTCCCCCATGTCCCATCGCTTCAGGCTCTTGCCCAAAGTCTCTCTCCATCTTTCTTGTAGGCTCCCTTCAGGAACTGGAAAGCCACAAATAGCTCATCCCAAAGCCTGCTCCAGGCTGAACAATCCCAATTCCCTCAGCCTTTCCTCACAGCAGAGCTGCTCCATCCCTCTGATCATCCTGGTGCCTCCTCTGGACTCACTCCAGCAGCTCCACGTCCTTCCTGTGCTGGACCCCAGGGCTGGAGCAGCTCTGCAGGTGGGGTCTCACCTGAGTGGGGCAGAGGGGCAGAATCCCCCTCCCCTGCTGCCCACGCTGGGGGATCAGCCCAGGATCTGGTTGGTTTCTGGGCTTCATCCTTCTACAGAGCCTTCCTGATGGCTTTCCTACCACAGCATGAGCAAAAGCGAGGAAAAATCTCATCTGTGTTGGGATGTTTGGAAGCTCGCTCCTTTATTTGACAAGAAACTGGATTTCACCCTTGAAATGTAATGTGAAATGCACCTTTTGTTTCCAGCATCGTGCGATGGGATGGCCTGGCCCTGCTCCCTCTGCCCGCTGGCAGCTCTTACCCACAGCCGTGCCTCCAGCACAGCTATTTCACCCTGTGGTCAGTCAAAAAATTGCTCTCTCTTTTGGGGAAATTGTTCCAAATTACCAGTCACGTCCAGATCCAGCAAAGGCTGGTGTAATTAAGTGGCTGGGAAATGGAAAGTGAGGAACAATTAGGGTTTGCTTGGCCGTTTCTCGTCTTTAATTTAAACTTTCAGTTTTTGACCGATGGTGGTTTAGATACCACACCCCAGTCTAAGGGGTAGAATCAGACTCTGAGACAATTTAAATTTCTATCATGGGCAGAGATTGAAAGAAAACCCCAAATCTTTTAAAATCCAGGGCTCTGGGAAGGAAAAGCTGCTTCTTACTCTCTTTGATAATCTTGAGATTCGGGGCTTACATCAAGCATGAATTTAAGATTGCACTCAGATTCAGCCACAGATCTGGAGCTGAGGTTCTCCAGAGCACTGAGGGGTTGTAGGGGATTATCTCAAAACTGTTCCTAATAGTCCTGAATTCCTGAAAGCCACAATCCTGAGAAACAAAATCACCAAAGTGCAGCACCCAGAACCACCTCTGTAAAGAAATCCTCAGGGGATCAGTGGAGTTGGGTGAATGCAGCGACAGAGAGTTTACAAATCAACATTAGATGAAGGAAAAGTCACAAAGAAATCTTTGAAACTGTTATTCATTGTTGTCAAAAGTTCTCCTCATAGATTTCAGTGCTTCTGAAAAACAAAGCATCTGCACAGGAACATTTGCACAAGTGTTGGCCACAAGTGATGTCCCAGCCCCTGTTGCAAATATTCCTGCTGGGACTCACAGGCAAGATTCCAACTGGGCAACAGAAACAAAGCCACGTGTCATGAGTCACTTCCAGTAATTTGGGCCAAAAAATAAAGACTTTTCATGCCAGTGAGGAGAAGGGAAGGATCACTGGGACGTGTGCTTTTGATGTCTGGTTGCTTCTACTCTTGTGAAGAGCACCTGGACTCAGTCTCCAGCTCTGACTTCAGCTGCCCTGACAGGGACATGTCCATTCTGTTGACCTCCAGAAAATCACAGAACATCCTGAGGTGGAAGGGACCCACAAGGATCATTGAGTTCAACTCCTGGCCCTGCACAGGACAACCCCAAAATCACTCTATGTGCCTGAGAGCATTTTCCAAACATCTCTTGAACTCTGTCAGGCTTGGTGCATCCTCCTGGGAATTGTTCCCAGGCTGTGCTGACTCCTGAGCTCAGTTGGGAGCTGGGTCAGGCCCAGGATAAATTTGTGCCAAAGACCATGATAGCAAAGTGACAGAGAAAAGGTGAATTCCAGCCCTTGTGCCCTGGCTCTCCGGATTTTCCTAGCACAGGTTCCTAGAAAAGACAAAGCATTTCTGTCCTCTCTTTCTCTGTGAAATGTCCAGCACGTAACTACCAGAAATAAACAGATGTGTGAGACAGAGCCCAGGGCTGGGATGGGAGGATGACTGAAACATGGACTGGATTTGAATCAAGAAAAAGGCAGCAGAGGATGGACCTGGAAGAGCCAGGTGTGGAAAATGCTATGACTGCTGGAAAACACAGTGACAGACTCTTGCCCTTCCACCTGGGGCTGAAGGCAGGTAGGAACAAGGAGTGTCCCCACTCTTTTATGTTTATCCCTGTTGAAAATTTGTGCCAGCAGGGACAGGCAATCACTTACCAGCTCCTTCCTGAGCCACGTCAAAGCTTCGTCGATGCTCTCAAAGCCACCTATCCTCCCTGAGGTGACAGTCCCCTTGTCCTGGGCAGGGCTCCCGTTGAGGTGCAGCTGCACCTTCCTCATGGGGACAGTCTCCCCCGGGGTCTTTTTGGCCTTGGTGGCCTCGTCCTCCCCGTCTCCCTCGGGCTGGGGGCTCTTCCAAGACTGCTCCTCCAGCTTTGCCTTCCATTCCAAGTAGGAAGGGCGCCTGGTCTCCAGTCTCAGCTTCTCTGTCAATGCCTTGAGGGTCCTCAGGTGATCATCCGGAGGAGGAACCCCCCCAGAGCCAGCATCCATGCTGTCCAGAGTCTCTTCTATTTGGATTTGGGGCACAGACATCCTCTCTGAGAGTCCAAAGGCATAGAGGTGGGCTGGAAAGGTCCAGGGGTGGAGATGAGAACCCACAAGGTTTGACCAAGTGTCTCGGGGTGACCAACACAGCTCTCTGGAGGACAGCTGAGGCGTGGGCCCCTGCTCAAGCACCAAACCAGCCTTGGGTCAACACCTAGAAATAAAAAAAAAGGACGGTTTTGAGAAGGAAAAGGGAGTGAGGGAAGGGAGACAGTTCTTGCTGGAGCAGGGGAGTGAGGGTTTTGGGAGGGGCGCGGTGCCAAGGTGCTGCTGGGGAGGGAGGGTGACCTCACCTCGGTTATCTGAGTGCTCTGGGGCAGGAACAGACAGGCTCTGGCTTTTAACCTACACCTCCAATCTTAACTCAGGGGGCCACGGAAGGGTTGCCAAGGAGGCCAGGACACATTCCCAGACCCCAAAGTCCTCTGGAGACAGCAGTGGCTGCTGCTGGATGTTGGGCTGTCTGGTTTTGCTGATTTTCTGCCTGGCAAACCCACATTTCCCCATATGGGCAAGTCAGGTCCAGATGAAATAAGACAACCTGAAAGAGGGGAAGTTTAGATTAAATATTAGGGAAAAATTCTTCCCTATGAGGGTGGGGAGGCCCTGGCACAGGTTGCCCAGAGAAGCTGTGGCTGCTCCATCCCTGGAAGTGTCCAAGGCCAGGCTGGACAGGGCTTGGTGCAACCTGGGATAGTGGAAGGTGTCCCTGCCCATGACAGGGGGTGGGAATGGGATGATTTAAGGTCCCTTCCAACCCAAACCATTCTGGGATTCTGTGAACCCAAACTTCTCCCAAGAGTTTGAGTCAAAAGGAGAACTGGAAAAAGGGACTTATTCTTCCCCACACCACACCTACCTCCAGTTTTACAGATCTGGGTTTAATTCTGAGTTTGCTAAAGATGCAGCCTTAGGATTCAGATCCCTCCTGACCCACTGGCTCCAGCCAGGAACATGTCCCAGCCATGTGAGGAACTGACTGGGCTGCTGGCATGGTTTGGGTTCAGACACCCAGGGAGTTTTGGAATTGTGGTTTCCATCACTGGCCACGTCCAGTTTATCCAGTGGGAACGGTCCCTTGTAAGCACTCCTTAGGAGCAGTAGCACAGAGAAGCCAGCAGCTTCCTCCCCACTTCGCCTCCTGTCAGCACTCATGGAAGCTGTGCCCAAAGCTGGTCTGACAAACCCTGGGAGCTGGAGGGGCAGAGACCTTGAACAGCTCTTCTTTCGAGAGTTAAGTTCAGGCAGCTTCCGTATTCATTTGCCGGCAGGATCAGGTAAGAGACATTCTCAAGGTCGTGTGCTCATCTACAGCTGAGCTAGGAATAGGTCCAGAGCTCTCCTCTGAACGTCAGGCACAAAACAAAATACTTTCTTGCCTGCCTGGTGAGACGCCTGGAAAACGAGGCAGGATGTGTGCAGCTTCCTAGAGTTACTCAGCCATTCTTCTCCCTGCCATTTCCACAAAGGCATGTGCAGCTCTGAAATCCAGACCATAATTACGCCTCTCCAACCTTTTCAGTAAGAAGATTCAATTTAAAATAAACACACAGAGAGAGAGAGAGAGCAGGATTTATCCCAACAATTGTGTGGGGGCACATGAGCTGAACGAGGAGTTGATAGTGTACACACAGACAGTGTGGGGGTGGAGAATTAGTCATGTTGTGGTCTCCTTCCTGCTCCTTTTTATGTTAATGAGAGTTTTACGGGGAGAGGGAGCACTCAGACACTCTGTCAGGTTGAAGCCAACAGCTCTCGTGCCTGGAACAGCAACAATTTTCCTTCTTCTGTTGAAAAAGAGAGGGGGAAGCAGTGGGCTGCCCTGGTGGAGGGGTGCACTGCAGGGTTCAGGGCATGTCAATGAATTTACCTTTCCTCCAGCTCCAGCCTCCCCAAATCAATAAAGGAAAACAAGTAATGACTTTAAAGACCTCGCTTCTGAGCTTTTCTTTTCATCCATTGAGACCTCTGTGGAGATTGCTGAGGGTGGCCCAAACCCAGCAGTTCAAGAGTCTGCTGCAGTTCCTGCAAAGCAGACTGGGCTGCTGGGTTTGCTAATCCCCAGGAAAGATCATATTTTTATCATTTTCTGAATGCCACAGCTACAAAAGAGAGCCCCACACGAACTCTTTTGTCCCGTTCTTCAGCGTGTATGGAATCCTCAGGGTGGGGAAGGCCCCTGGTATTTGAGCCCTGGGCACAGCTCAGTTAACATTTAGAGCATTGGACCATGAAAACAGGACAGCAGCTTGGAGCATCCCCTTTGTCACAACCCCGCTGTCATCTCCCCCTCCCTGCCACTACAACTCCCAGCAGCTTTGGAGGAGATTTGGTTTTTCTACCCTGAAAGCAGCCTTGATTCAGCCCACCCTTCACTTTCTCTCTGGTGAAACACAAAACGTCTCGTTCCCTCTGTAGGGACACCCCCTAAATTGGCAGCTCTCTTCCCCAGCCTGTCCGAACTCTGAAGTGACAGAAAGGGGCCACCTCTAATTTCCTATCAATATCTTGGACTTGGATCAAAGACCTGTTGTGGAGAAAGAGATCTGAAAGTTGTAAGTGTGTGAAAAATGCCCTTGTGCTGTAACACAAACCCGTTGGTGCCTGAGAGTTACCGAATTCCCAGGAACAAACCTGCCTCTGGCTCAAATCCACACACTCCCAGTCTCCCTGCCCTAGGCTTGGCTCCCTCTGGGCTGGCCTGTGTGAGGGGATTTAAGTGATTAATCCTTGATTTGTCTCATTATCACACTTGCCACAGGGAGTTCATGCCACTCCTAATTCGGGGTAATGAGTTCAGCCCGAAAACGGGGTGAGGGTTTGCTCACACCTCGCTAAGAGCCTTTGCTCAGAGGTTCCCCACTTCCCTCAGATGAATCCTGAAAGCACAGAACACAACAGGTCACAGAGACAGCAACAAAAAACCCCTTTAATCTCTTTCTTGGGTTAGATTTCCAGTGGAGAAGTCAACTGACCTACCCCAAGGGATCAGCAAAAGCACAAGCCTGGGATGGAGAAATAATAGGAATGTTAAACTGGGAGTTCAACAATTAGCCGAGGTGGAGGTGTGGGGAGCAAATTATTCTTCCTTCACTACTCCTGGTGGACTGTGGATTACTGTAACACCATTTCTTATTGCAGAGGAGCAGCAGTGGTTGTAGGAGTCTGTGATAGAGGAATTCTGCTCCTCTGGAGGCTGAGAAGACAAAAGAGCCTTGATACGAGAGAAAACCCCAGCTGACAGGAGCTCTTTTGCCCACACAGACCACGGATGACACTTCTGGCATGGAGCAAACAGGGCAGAGGCAATGGCTCAGCCTGTGAATGGCCTTCAAAAAGCACCTCAGCCCCTTTTTGCCTCAGTTTCCTTCTCACTGAGAAGTCAGTTCGTGCAACAGGCCTCCAGGGAAAAAGCTCGGAGGTTTTCCAGAGATGTACAGAATTCACCTCCGGTGTCTCCAGGTCTCATCTGGGTGCCCATGCTCACGCTCCAGTCGGTGCAGGGACACCCCCTACGATCCAAGGAGTTTGGGATGCGGTTCCCCTGACCATTTGCTCTGAAGGTTTGCACAGGGGTCACCCTGGGCCGTGCAGACACCCCCTGATCCTACAGAGGAAACCCCTGGAGTTAACCCGACCTGCCAACATCACCAGCCAGCTCTGCAGCTCCCAGCAGGAGAGGAGGACCTGAGCCTGAAAAGGTGGGATGAAGGAACACCGGGGTGGAGAGAGAGGCGGGGGACAGTGCCTGGCGTGCAGGGAGAGCTGTGTTTGCTTCCCTCCTTGGCACAGCAATGACACAGGGATGGGGTGGGCATGACTGACCCCCCGGAGGTCTCTGACCCCCCCCGGGTGTCTGCTGCAGGTTGGGAGAGGGGCAGGGAGGAGGAGATGCCTGTGAGAAGGGGTTGCCATAGCAATGGAGTAAGGGAGCACTCGGGCTGCTCGCAGAGGTGGATGGATGCTCCGGAGCATCCTCAGGGCAGCGGGGACTCAGAGGCCTCAGGAATGGGGTGAGGGAAGGAGAAACCCATCAGGATGAGCACTGCAGCTGCCTGGAGCTGGTGGCTCCCTTTCAGGGTGGCTGCACATCAATCATCCCTTTCTCCGTGCCACAATGAGCTCCATCAGGAGAGGAGCTGCTGTGCTGTGTGGATTTGGTGAGCTGGGGGTTTCCACACCCTGCAAGAGCCCCCACATCCTGCTGCTCTGCACAAGGGTCCTGCAGACGTGGAGAACAAACCCCCGGCCACCCCACCAACCCTGAGGAGAGCTGTTTCCTCCAGATTTTATTATTCAGTGTTTACCCACCCAATCCTTTCCTGCAGCAGCTGAAATCCTCTCCTGCAGAAAACCAGCCTGGTCCCAAAGTGACCTTCAGCTTCCCTCCCTTCAAAAGAAGACTCCAGCAGCATGAAGAGCTGTCTGATCCCAAGGCCAGGACACACTCCAGGGCTGGAACTGATGCTGTCAGGGTCAGATGCTCTCTGCCTGCTCAGGATGGTCGGGACAGGATGGAAAGGGCTCTTCCCATGCTGGAGGAGTCATGGCAGAGCCCTCAGTGCCACTGGACACGGTGCCCATGGAGACCTTCTGGCCACACTGCTGTACTGTGAGCTTGGTCCTTTCTCCACGGAAAGATGACAGCACTGATGTGACCGAAATGGGCATCACAAGCATGGATGTGGACATGGCATTCACAGAAAAATGGGGAAAAGGGAAAAAGAGGGGCTTTGCATTCACGTATGACCTGGAGCAAAACAAGAGTTTCCTCCGGCACATCATTCTGCCCAAATGGCCTCCAGAAAGAGCCCTAAACACTGCAAGGGAGGAGGGGGGAGCAGTGGTGGCTGCAGAAAACCCATCAGAGGAGTGGAGGAGTGCAGAGATGGCTGCCCCAGCCCTGGAAGTGTCCAAGGACGGGTTGGACAGGGCTTGGAGCAACCTGGAATAGTGGAAGGTGTCCCTGCCCATGGCAGGGAGTGGAACTGGATGAGCTTCATGGAAGGGACCTCCCTTCCAGCCCAAACCATTTTGTGATTCTGTGAGATTGGAGGGGACCAGTTTGCACTCCCTGCCCCAAGGCACTTCTCCCTGGCTGATTTCCAGCATCACCGGCAGAGTCAGAACCTGTTTCAATAAACACATCTGCACCTCCCTGCCCGACTACACCTCATCCCTCCTGCGTCCCCCACACTGATTCCAGCAGGCTCCTGGTGAAGGAGCAGGGCTGGGGTTGCTGCCTGCTTCAGATGGACCCTTGCAGCTCCATTTTCAGACCAGTTAGGCTCCCCTCGATCAGCAGATTTCCAGGCTTTGTGTGGAAATCCCGCATGAAGAAATATTTGGCATTCCAGCAAACCAGTCTTCCAGTCAGCTGGAAGCAGTTGCAAACTGGGGAGCTGGACTGGGTCAATCCTCTCAACCCATCAGCCCAAACCAGGTAGGATTCCTCTTAGGAGGAAAAGGATTAAGGAGCAGAAGCAAAGGCAAGTTTACAGGCTCTTGGTGAAGCCACCACGTCCCCCCTTGGTGTGTTCTGGTGAGGTCTGTGGAGCCACAGATTTTGGGCAAAGGTTTCTTCTCCACGCACTGCCTCAGGCTCCCGGCAGGTTTTGGGGCTAATCTCGGAGCTGGCACGGCTGACCTGCTCCCAGAGATGCCCCCAAAGGACCTGTGGCTTGGCACAGCCGGTTGTTCCCCTTTTTTCCCTGCTGCCACCCCAAGCACGGCCGCGTTTCAGCAAGGAGGGGCAGGGACCTCCGTGCCCGTGAGCCCAGGGTAATGAAAAGGGCTGGGATTCTTTGGGAATGAGCCAGGGAAGGCTGAGAAATGCTCTCTTCCCAGGAGACCAGTACGGGGAGTTTTTTCCCCAAATGCAGCATGCAAGGGAGTGTTTTCAGAAAGAAAAAAAACAACACCACAACCTTTTTTTTTTTGGTTTTGTTGAGCTGCAATCTGCCCAGAGCCGAGCTCAGCCCCTGCAGGGACAACGCCAGGGCCAGCTCTCACTGGAGACCCCCAGGCTCCAAGTTAACATGATCAGGGGAGCGGGGTCAGCCCCTCGGTGACCCCCTAATCCCCTTTACATGCCCCCTGTCCCATCCAATTATCTGAGCCATGATCGTCCAACCTCTGTCCTCAGACCTGTCTTCTCCCAGTGCTGAGCTGCACTTTGAGATTCAATATCATTTAAGATCAGCTGGCTGCAAACAGACCCTCCTCTCCCTCCCCCCAGAAGGGCTACGCTGCTCTGAGCCTGATTATTTTTATTTATTTTTTTCTTTTTTTCTGCAGTGTCTCTGCTACATTTTGCGAACACCTAATGGCTGCAGGGCTGTTGCAAGCCCAGAGCCCGGCAGAAGCCGGATTCCTCCCGTTCTGCTGGATTTTTGTGGTGTGCAGACCCCCCCAAGAAGGATGGCGGGGGGGCTTTAATGGGCATTTGAAAGCGGAGAAGAGCTGGGATGCAAAACCCAGCAGCAGCCCCCGTGTGCTGAAATGATGGCTGGCACAGAGCGAACCCACAGCAGCCAAAACAGGCTCGTTCCCGCTGGAAAGTGGGGAGTTCCTGGGATGCAGGGGATGAGCAGACAAAGCCAGAGGAACCAGCCGGGCACGGCTCCTCGCTGGAAGCCAGGAACTTGGTTTTCATCCATTTCCCCCCGCCTCCGCCGAGGTCCCCGATGCAGAAAAGCTCCGGAGGGTGCGGGATTGTGGAATAACAGGGGGAGCGTTGCGGGAAAACAGGGAGGGCTGTCCTCAGCGAGGTGCCTGTGGTGGGAGAGGTGTCAGCCTGCCCGGAGCGGGTCCGGGCTGTAGGATGGGGACGGTGCCCTGGTGTGCAACACCCCGGGCCGTTTGGGCTGGGCTTGCACAAACACTCGTGCTGGGAGGGGTGTGGGCTGGCGCTATTATTTTAACAATTAGCCCCAAGCTGTTATAAAGGGCTCTGAAGAAGTTC
>VZTG01001086.1:128602-160696 GCA_013397845.1 Melanocharis versteri
TTCTCCCCCCCTCCTCGGTGTAAACGTGAGCTGCGAGGGCCAGACCCGAGCAGGTGGAAACCTGCTCTGCTCAGCGCACGGTGCCTGCTTCAAAAAACCGAGGTAGAGGTACCTACGCCCTACGCTCATCCCACCATGTCCGCAGCGCACAGCCCCGCAAACCTTCCCAGGGCTCCCGCACGCCCCAGGCTGGGGGCAGAGGGAGCAACAGGTGATTGTCCCGAAACCCGGCCAGCCTCCCCCCTGTTACACCTCACCCGGTGCGGAAAAATCCTCCCGGAGCGGGTGAGAAGCCCCACGCCGCTCCCAGCTGAGAGCAAAATCCGCCAACATCATCGGGAAAAGGAGGATCCAGACATTCCCAGTCAACGGGGAGCCGTCTCCAGGGCATGCCGGCGAGGCAGGAGGTTGCGGCTGGGTGGGGGGACACTTCGCAAACCCCAGCCCCACCGCAGCAGAACCAGCTCGCCAGAGCCCAGCGCTGAGCTGGTGCTCGGAGGGGTCCCCATCACCCCTCTCGCTGCTGCTCCCCAGGGACGCGGTCCTTGCTGCTCCCCCTTTTCGGGGGGCTCCGAGAGCCGGGGGTCCCCTCCAGCACCGGGCAGCTCTCCGACAGCTCCCGTGCTGGCTGTCCCCAGGGTGGCTCCGGCCCCCCAAGCCACCACGAGCGACAAACTCACCGGGGCTGGAATCAGAGAGGGGGTTGCACGGACATCTTGGCTCCCTCCTTCCACCTCGGGTCCCCAACTTGGTGTTCGCAGAGCGGTGTCACCAGTGCCTCCAGGAGTCTGTCTCATCCTCCTCCTCCTCCGTGTCTCGCTTCAGAAATCTGTGTGTGCGATGGTTGGTTTGTTGTTTTTTCGTTTTTGTTTTTTTTTTTCGTTTAAGGGACTTTTTTTTTTTTTTCCTCCCCCAGCGGTTGCGTCAGGGCTGTTGCCTGGAGACAGGCGAGCTATTCCAGTTTGAGCTTTTCAGTGCCGATTTCCTCTCTCTCTTTCATTCATACCACCAAGCCCCGAACCTACCTCCCACCAAGCAATAACCCTGGAGAGACCTGAAAGGGAGGAGCTGCACAGCCTGGGTCCTAAACATCCTCCGGCACCCCGCGAGGGAGGAGGATCGGCGGTGCCTCCGGCGTGCAGAGCAGGGATGCAGCGCTCCGGAGGAGGGCAGGTACCCTCCAGGCTCGCAGGAGATGCCCGGAGAGCTGCTGTGCTCCCGGAGGAATCTGTGGCTCTTCCCGACACCGACCACGCTGGTGTCCCCTTGCTGCTCGTGTTTCATACCACGGATCTCAGCCCCACCAAGGAGTTTGGGGTCCTCTGGCACTCGGGAAAGCTTTGGGATAACGTTTTCCAGGTGCCACAGGGTCACTGCGTGTGCCGAGGGGAGTTTTGCAAGGATGCATCAGCATCTCTGGGAAGCCCCAGCGTGGTGCCTCGGGGCACCCTGGCTGGTACCATCCCTCCGCGGGCAGAAACCGGCTTAGGAGCCAGCCCGTGCCTGAATTTTGTACTGGGAAAGCTCCTGTTGCTTCCACAGCTGCCCCGGTGGGGCTGGAAACCATTTTAGCTGCTTCCGAGGAGGGACTGAGAGAGGCAGTGCCCCGGCCGCTGGCTGAATGGGGTCCAGAATCAAAGGCAGGGGACAGAGGGGGTTTCCTTCCTTCACCAGAAGCTGGAGGTTAACCCCTCAGAGCCTGGGGACAGCTCTCCAGAGCATGCCACCCATCTCCCGTCTGATGGCTCAGAGCCACCGCCCACATCTGCAAACCTGGTGCTGCGAAGGGTTAAGCGCTGGCCAGCGACCCCCAGCCATCCCGGCCCCTTCCCGCATTCCCACATCCAGCTTTTGTGAGAGAAACCCCTTCACAGCCTTTTTTTCACCCTGCCCTTCTCCTGCCTAAACCATCGCTCCTCTCCACCGCGGGCAACAGGGAGAGATTTACAGCCCCTTCCTGATCTCCGCACGGAAGGGCTGGGATTTCCCACCTCCCTTCGGATGCCAGGGGTACCCCAGACACCCACAGTAATTTAGGGGCTGTGCCTGCACAGGGTTTGGAAGTTTGGAGCGTGGGGGAGAGGGGTGCCCTGGACGCAGCAATGCAGATTCACAGTGAAGAGTATAATTTTCGCATTTCTGATGAAAATGCAAAGTTTTTTTTTTAATTTTCTTTTTTTTTTTGCTTTGCCTGCACCCGTTTTTTGTCAGATTTCAGATCTGCATATGCAAACTCAGCCTGGTGATCAGCTCTTGCTGTGCTGCAAGGAGGCACCTGAAGGCTGCTGATGATGGAGAGGCACCAAGGGAGATGGAAGAGCTGTTTCCTGCGTGCCAGGAGTGTCTGACAGAGCCCTGCAGCTGCATGGGAGCTCTTAGCAAGGAATCCCAGAATCCCAGGGATGGGTCAGGTTGGAAGGGATCACGGTGGGTCAACTGGTCCAGCCTCCCTGCTCCAGCAGGGCCATCCCAGAGCACAGGGCACAGGGTTGTGTCCAGATAATTCTGGAATATCCCCACTGAGGGAGACTCCACACCCTCAATCTGTTCCAGTGCTCGGTCACTGCACAGGAAAGTTCTTCCTCATGTTCAGGTGGAACTCCCTGGGCATCAGTTCCTGCCCATTCCTGTTATCCTACTGCTGGGTCCCACAGAGCACAGCCTGGTCCATCAAGCACGTGGAGGTCCAACATTTCCTGCAGCATCTCGTCCAAGCCAAAGCTGGGTCTGTGCCCATGAACCAAACAGCACCAGGGAACGGGCAGGCTCAGGGTGAAACACAGCCCCTGGCCTGGTTTTGATGCGGGATGAGCAGTCCCAGGACACGGCTCGGGAATGACAGAGACTGGGGCCCCTTCCTGACAAACAAGTCAGATTCAGCCACTCAGATTGGATAGCCAGGAACGCTGAATTGCAGGGACGTGGCCAGACAGGGTCAGCTGGCCTCAGGGCCAGAGCCCAGGTCTAGCAGGGTGAGTTTACCAGCAGAGGTGTTGCTCCCAAGGCTGGACGTCTGTCTGTCTCCCCACAGGAACAGACCACACACTGTCACCCGCTCCCTCTTCTGTAAATGTTTATTTTTAATTCAGTTGCGTAATGGATTTCAAATGAGCTGCCATAAGATAGCAGTGAAAGGCTGCAGCCGCATCCCTCTGAAGCCAGTCCATGGGGTTTGAATGTTTTTTGGCTGGGATTTATCTTGGATAAGTTATCTTCAACCCAAAAAAACCTGGTGAGGAGCTGCTGAAGAACAGTGGTGCTCCCACTGGTGATGCTCTAACACCAACCACCTGCAGTGGACACCTGAGATTATGTGGGATGAGTCAAAATAAACCTGGGCAACACCAGCACTGCCCACACCTATGGCTCAGTCTTTTCTTTTCCTCAGATACAAAGGAAATTGTATTCTTTTGAATTTCTTTTCCTTTCTGTTGCCTGCAGAGCTCCAGAGACTGCCAGTTCCCACAGCATCCCCAGGCACAGGACCTTTTCCAGAGGGCTGCTGAATTCTTGGGAACACATGGATCCAAGCCCGAGTTCTTGCTGGGATGTGGTTTTGTAAAGCTCAAGCTGGGAACTGCTTGTTGTAGTGGTAATTCGTAGAATCATGGAAGGGTTTGGGTTGGAAAGAACCTTAAAGCTCATCTTGTTCCAACCTCCCTGCCACGGGCAGGGGCACCTTCCACTATCCCAGGCTGGTCCAAGCCTGGTCCAGCCTGGCCTTGGACACCCCCAGGGATGGGGCAGCCAGACTTCCTTGGGAACCCCTCTGCTGATCTGAACACCACAAATGCTGTAAGATGCCTTACAGTCCCCTAAATCTTTTCTGGACCTTCTGAGCTGCCTCTTACCACCCAAAATGGGCAGAAATGACCATTCCTCTATCACAGCAGCAGCAGCTCAACTCAGTTTGGATTTGAACTTCCTGCTTCTTGCCCTTTCTGCTGGATTTGGGTGATTTCTCCTTGCAGGCATCCTGCTAACAAAACATGGAGGAGCTGGATCTCCTGGCAGGGTTGTGTGGCCATTCTGTGGGGCCAGTGCTGGAATCTTGCAGGAGCATCAATGGTTTCTTCTCAGCTGGTCCCCTGATAAATGCTTTTCCCTTAAAGCAAAGTTCCTGTAAGGAAAAGTTCCTGAAGTATCTGAAGGGAACTTAGAGGAAAGCTGGGGCAAGAACATGGAGTGACAGGACAAAGGGGAAAGGGTTCAAATTGAAAGAGAGCATCTTTAGATGAGATATTAGGGAGAAATTCCTCCCTGTGAGGGTCTGGAGGCCCTGGCACAGGTTGCCCAGAGAAGCTGTGGCTGCCCCTGCATCCCTGGCAGTGTCCAAGGCCAGGCTGGACAGGGCTTGGAGCAACCTGGGACAGTGGAAGGTGTCCCTGCCCATGGCAGGGGGTGGAACAGGATGGTCTTTAAGGTCCCTTCCAACCCAAACCACTCTGGGATTCCATGGTTTCCTGGGCCTCAGCCTTCCAAGGATGGGAAGAGGAGGCTGTGGTGCTCCCAGCCATCATCATCCTCTCCTAGCCAGGAGCAGCCTCCAGTCCCTCCACAGGGACTGGCACCAGGAATGCCCTCTGGCATGGCTGGAGGATCACCTGGGAGCAAATCAACCTGGAAACGTGGCAGAGGCACCTCCAGAGGGCAGCAGGTCTCCAGGTGATGCTGTCCCCTGGTGTCCCCAAGGGCTGCAGAGGTCGGTTGTGGTCACCTGGCTGCTCATCCCCACGGATCACTGAGGGACCTGGCACTGGCCTGTTTCAGTCTTCACAGAATCGTGGAATGGTTTGGGTTGGAAGGGACCTTAAAGATCATCTAATTCCAGTCCCTTGCCATGGGCAGGGACACCTTCCACTAGAACAGGTTCCTTCCTTGGGATAACTACTTTATTTTCTCTATGGGTTTCTCCCAGGTGAGTCAAACATCAAAGAAAAAGGCAGAGGACGATTGTGCCTGAAATCCTACCAAAGTCATGGTGGGAATTTTCAGCCCATTTGGGTTTTTTTCAAAGGTAAAAGTAGATGCATTTTGGTGATTCCACAACTAACTTTGTAAGTGTGTATATTGAGTTAGTGAATTATGCTTCCCTCAACTCAAAAAAATTTCCCAAGACCTGAAGAACTAGAAATCATTTCCAAATAAAATCAAGACCCTTTCCAAAGATTTTGACAGATTTGTAATGACTTTCCTTTGATAAAGCTACTAACCCAATTCATTGCAGCAATCCATAAAAGTAAAAAGCATTTAAAATCTCAGGACTGATACATATTTTTTCCACCTCTCTTCTTTGCTGGAAAAAAGGGATTTCAGTTCCACTTTCACTCAAAATTTTTGTTGTAAATTAATTCCAGAAGTTCTAGTGAATAAAAATTCCTCCTCCAGTCTTACTTGTTCACCCAGTAAGACTTCACCACCAAAATGCACAGGATTGGAGGGCCCTTGAGTGAACATAATTGCCTCAAAATTCAGTTTAAAAATGCTGTGGTTGCCCTGAACTTATTTCCTTGACTTTGTGAGGAGGGGAAAGGTAAGAAAAGCCCATCTCAGACTCCTGCCTTAAGCTAGGGTGAATGGAGGGTGGAGTCCAAGCTAGAGCTTCCCTCTCTTGTCACCCCAGAGTCACTTCCGGCTCACTTCTGCAGCAAGAGCTGGGTGAAATTCCCTGGATTTGTCACTGATTGTCAGGAAACACATTTCTACTTCAGCAATTGGTGGCTTGACAAACAGAATCTGGACAATCTCCTCAGCCCAGGACAATAAAATGAAAGACCAAAATGGAAGAAATTGGATTTTTAGATTTTTTTTTCTTTCACCCCAGCTGTTGGAATCTTTTTCTATTTCTGAATCAAACTGACTCTTTTGGGGACATTAAAATGCGAACAGCACTTGAAATGTGTTTGCTTGTTAGATTCCTCTGCTTTGCTGTTTGTTCAGCCTGATGAATGAGCCGTAAAATCGAATGTTTGCAACACACTCGATGTCCACTATTCCAGAGAGATCCATACTTTGGAATTTGCCTCCAGACAACTTCCCCTGCAGAAATCCATCAGAAGGAGGGTGTTATCGCAGCCAGTGATGATATTTCAAACTGCAGGACCAAGAGTGAAGATTCAACCTTCTCTTCTATAAGGTTCTTGTCCCTCATCTCAAAAAAAAAAAGTTGATAAACATCCCATCACTCAGCCAGTCTCGGGCAGGATCCCTGTTGTCCTGTTTGATGAAGCTCTGGTTGGTTTTCCTTTCTCCTTGTCTCAACATGCAGTGGCTTTATCCAGAATCCAGCAGGGTCAGGAGGTGGCACTCAGCAGCTTCCCGGCCTTCAGATGGGTTGGTGGGTCTGGAACCCTGGGGGTGAGGGTGGAAATGAGAATGGTGGAGCTTCAGAGCACTGCATGGTAAAAACAGGAAGGACCTGGAGCTTCTGGGGGGATTCCAGAGGAGGGCACGGAGCTGCTCCNGCCCAAAGACCCTCGGGAGTGGCAGGCACTGAAATCCCCCAGCGCAGTGAGATCTGAGCTGGGCCTCGCCCACGGCAGCTCCAGGTGGGCGCTGGGGGCTCAGCACGGGCAGAGCTTTGAGCAGGACCACGAGCAGTTAATTGCACAAAACAGAGAGAAGGCAGATCTCACAAAATCTCACGCACAAGTGATAAAGAGATACCAGGATGTGCTGTAAGCTGTCTCCTGTGCTCTTCCCCCGATGCCCTAAATGGCATCAGCTGTCTTGTACTCGCTGAAGAAAGGAGGAAGAACATGACCAGTCTCTTTAGGTGAGATCTGAAGCGGAAACAGAACCTCAAATGGAAAGTGAGTGAGGTTACAGCTCCGTAACCCAGCTGATTACAAAAAGGGAAACTTCTCAGAGTCGAACCTGACTGGTGGTAAGCTCTCTGAAAGTCAAGTGCACGCAATAAATAACCCCACCCCTTCTATTGGCCCAGACTGCTCCGAGCCGTGAATGGGCCAATTTAGACAACCCCAGACCCGTATTTCTCCTCCCATTTTCAGACCAGCTTTATACCCTGAGGCTCCAGGGGATGACTTTCAGCTCACCCCAGCCTGAATGAGGGCAGTCTGGGGCCCTGTTTGCAGTTTGTTTTCGCCTTTTTACTGCCTGAGGAGCCTTTGTGGGTTCTTCTAAAGGTAGACCCCAATCTAATATTAGTAGTGTGTGAGAAGTGTGGTCATACTGCCAGCCCTGCACTGCTACAAGTGTAACAAACCAGCTCCATTTGTCATTCAGCTGTTGGCAACAGGAAACCACCAACAGCAACTCGACACACGACGAGAAGAAGAATTGGGGTCTTCTCTTTCTGCGTGCTCCAAGGATTGGAACTCATCAAAAGGATCTGATGGTCCCAAGCTGATGATCTGGAAGGGGTTTTTCAGCTCTGGTGGACAGCTGAGATCGAGCGGGATATGATTTAATCCGAACACAGGACTCTCAAGGTAAGTGCAAATGATTTTCCAGCAGTTTTCCTTCCTTCCTGCTGCCTGTTTGTTGTCTGGTGCTCCACTGGGTGTACTCCCTTCAGGTATTTAAAGATTTGGCCCATCTATGGACCACTGATTATTGAGGCCTTTAGGATTAGGGTGGGATGTCCAATAAGCCAAACTGCTCCTGTGGACCAGGATGAGGGGTGTGTCTGTCTTTCCTTCTGGCAGCTTTCCAGTGCTGGAACTGGGAGCACTCTGAGGAGGGACTGATGCTCCAAGTCAGACGTTCACCCAGTGGGTTCTCTCTCAGACACATATCAACCTTTTTTCTCCTAAAAATAGTGAAAGTAGATGATAGCAAGGGGTGAATGAGTTTCATCCAACTGAATTTCTTGGAAATGAGAGTGACAGGAGAAAGGGAAATCAGGAACCCAATCCTGAAGCTGAGGGGAGGTGGAAGTTTGGGTGCTCAGCTTCCAACACAGCAACCTTTGGGTGCTGTGGGCAGTGTGGGGAAGGGTCAAATCTTTAATTCCCCATATTTGGAGAAGCACATTTGGGATCTTTGAGGGTGTTTACTTTCTTCCACCGCACAGATGGTTTAAATCGTCTCATTGGACGTAATATTTTGTTTTCACCAGCTCCTCCACTGAAGCTGGTAAAACAACTGCGAAGTTAACGCTGGTTGTGGGCAAAGCTTCTGGCAAAGCTGGAAATCTCCAACAGAGCTATAGGAAGAGTGCACTTGCTGCTTCTACCCTGGTCACTTCGCAGGATCCGCACTAAGCCTATAACTCCCATTCCTGATTAAAATTTAGGTCAGGCTCAAAATTCCGGAGCTCTAAGCTGGAGTGTGGATATTTCAGGATATCCATGCTTGCTGTGGCACTTTTGGGAGGGAATAGCACTTGCTGTGTTGTGGGGTATTTGCATCTCAGACCTCCTCAGGTGTTTCCTTGGGGCTTTGTGGCCAGCGATGCCCAACTGGACACTCTTCAAAGTGCTTTAGTTACCCCACTCATGATTTCGGGCTGTTTCTTGCCTCTCATGCCGGGCTGCTCTGATATTTAATAGATTATGGATCTTCGACAGTGCAAAACCAGGACACTGCCAGCAGTGCGGGTTCCTGCTGCATGCGGAGCACACGCACATGGTCCCTGCTCGGGTTCGTGCTGGAGATGGAGAAGGCAGATGGAAATGAGGAATTAAAAAAGGACAGCTGCAGGGCAGCCCAGGCACCCTCATTAATATGCTCGGTCAGTCATTCTGTCAAGGTTCAAGCCATTTTTATCAGAAGATTCGAGGGCTGCAGAGCTTGTGATTTCTCATTCACATTTTGCTTTCTTCTCCCAGACCTCCTGCAGCGTTTTCATTATGCTGGTACCCAAAAGTCAGTGAAAAAACCCTTCCGGCCCATTCTTGTTTCGTTCTGCCAATACAGTGCTATTGCTGCCCCATGAGGATTGCAAAGTCAAAATCTGAATTTTCTGATGGAGGAGGAAGGACCCAAGGCACATTTAAGTGAAAATTTTGCAAAGGTGATGCTGATTATTCTTCATCTCCTTTTCCAACGAATTCCCACATTCAGTTTAATCAGTGTGAGCTGTTCTGGGAGGTTGTAATACCCCGGGCTCTCAGCTGAGATGGTGTGCTCCCAGCCCCTCTTTACTAAACCCAAAATATCCCAGGACAGGCACCCCATTCCCTCATAATTTGGGCTGTGTGTCCGTCTCAAACACGGATATCAGCTCCTTCATTTCTGCTTCGTGACTCTCTCCCTGACTGACTTTTCGACCTTTAATTCTCTGTGGTGCCTTGATGGGCACATCAGCATCCGAAAAGGCCTTGAGGACATTTTCAGGAACAGCCCGGGTTTTTTGTCATCTCAGGCAGGCGTGGAAAAGGGGGATTCACATGGATGGATTTCACAGGGATCACAGGGATGTGCTGAGCAGAGCAGGAGCTCCTGGGCACACTGTTACTCCATCGTTATTTGCCCTCCTTCCTTGCCCTCATTCTTTCCATTCCATCTGTCTTAAAAAAGGAGTTTCCTCACTGCTCCACGGTTCACGAGCCTCTGGAGGCAGCCAAGCGTTGCCTCCATGTGGGTGAGTTCCCTTGTAGCCAACCATTTCCTGCAGGGTTTCTATCTTGGGCAAAAAATATTTCAGGGCACCTGGGGCTAAATCCTGCTGGAATCCTCGCCAGCCCCAAAGTTTCCATCCATGTCTTAATTCCATGTGGTGCAAGCCAGCTTTTTCTGTTAGGCTGACACCACATCGCAAGATTAGAAGTAGCTGAGGGGGGCAAAAAAGGATGAAATTTCTCCTTGCAGAGGTCTTGGCAACAAATTACAGCCCCAGGGTCCTGATGCTGCTTGTGGAAGGAGCAGTTGCACCACTGGACATCACTGGACAAAACAGGCTATGCAGGGTCACAGTTCTTGCTTAAAAATGAATAGGAATATAAATGAGAATTCCAATATTTCATGCTGGACGGGACATTTGCTTCTCGCAGATTAGCCTGTTTTCCATATCAGGTTTAAATTCATCAGAATGTCCAGCCAAAAATATCTCCCCCACCACCAAAATCCCAGCTCAAACCAAAGCAGCTCCTTGTGTTGAAGTAAAAAAATGGGTTTCAATTATAATTTTTTCCAAGAAAAAGTTGCAACTGAGCAGGAGAACAATGTTCCTGTGGTTTTACAGAGCAATTCTGTCTTTGTTAATGTCGGTCAGTTTTAATTTCAAAAACGTTGTGAGCTTGCCTATTCAAACTTTCAAATGCAGTGATAAATGCCTGAAGGAGAGGGACATGGTTGAGCAGAGGTGTGGGAAGTGTGGACTGTGTGGAATTACTGCAAGAAATGATGCTGCTTCATTTGCTGGAGGCACAGCAAAGAGGGAGGGAATAAACTTGTTGTCCACCATGGAATCATGGAATGGTTTGGGTTGGAAGGGACCTTAAAGATAAGCTGATTCCAGCTCCCTGCCATGGGCAGGGACACCTTCCACTGTCCCAGGTTTTTCCGAGCCCTGTCCAACCTGGCCTTGAACACTTCCAGGGATGGGACATCCACCATGGGCAGGACAGGCAGTCATGAGCCTTTCAGTGAAGGAAGTTAGTGGTGGTCGTTAGGAAGTCATTTTAAGGCTATGGGAATTGGAGGGCTGGGATAGACTGATAGGAAGCAGTGGGAATTTCCATCACTGAAAGCTTTGAAGTACAAGTTAGGAGGTCTCTGAGATTAATGGCATTCGTGGTACCAGTCCTATGTTTCTGCCACCCTGTGAAATACACGTGGCTCCTGAAGCGAAATGTGCATTTCAAAATCACCCCCCTGCATTTCCCCCTCTTTATTTATTTACTTACATACCTATAAAACAGTTTTCCAAATCTGATCCAATCTCACTGATGATTTCTGCTCCTCTGGAAGCCGTGGAACGTGTTACTGATCAAAAAGCAGCGAGCAGGACCCCTGCAGTCCCGTGTGTCAGGCACGTAGGAGACACAGCAGAAATAATAAACACGTGGCTCACAGATGAATTCTTCTCTACTTAACGAGTGGAGAAGAATGAAAAATTACTCAGTGTCTGCCTTGGTGATGGCAGAATCGGGAATGATTGTGGTGGATGGAGGTTGGTTGAAAAACTCTTTGTCCCTTGATAAAGGGACCTTATGGCCAAGAGGCAAAAAAGGTGCTTGGCCCTGTGCCCAGGTCCCCATGGTCCCAATTTACTACAGGATGGTGTTTCCTCATTCATGGAAGATCCCTCTTCTCCATGAAACCTGGGGTGGGAGAGAAAAACCGTAACAAAATGCCTGGTGCAGAGGAACTGCCGGACTTCTTTCAGCCCAGACACAGTTTCTTGCCCAACACCTGAGCCATGGTGGCATCAAGGGTTGTGTGAACGACTTGGAACCATGAAATTTGGGGCAGAACATCTCAAAATGTGTCTATGGGAGGATGATGCTTGAGAAGTGGGCTTTAAAAAGAGGTTAAATTCGACCTGCGGAAAAGTCAAGGTGCCACCCGCAATGTGTGATGGAAAGAGGGAGAAGGGATGTCAAGCTAAGCGCGCAGAGAAATTGATAGAAAAGCTTTAAATTGACTTTTATCTTGACATTTTTTCCTGGCTGTCTCTTGCATATTTGGCCTTGACCATTTTAGAAGCAGAGAAAGAAGAGCACAG
This sequence comes from Melanocharis versteri, assembly GCA_013397845.1. Taxonomy (NCBI): domain Eukaryota; kingdom Metazoa; phylum Chordata; class Aves; order Passeriformes; family Melanocharitidae; genus Melanocharis; species Melanocharis versteri. The sequence goes on from VZTG01001086.1 coordinate 140,238, forward strand.
CTGCTTGAGACATTAATGCAGCAAACTTGCACGATTATTATTCTTTTTTTCCAGTGAAAGGTGCCAATATTCGTGGTGTTTCTGTGACAGAACCTTTTGAAAGGTGGTGATTTCCCAGGGAATGCTTTTTTTTCCCGGAAAATTGTGGTGAAAATGTTGGAAAAAGCATTCTAAAAGTCGCTGAGTGGTCTGCCAAGGAATAATAGCTGTGAGTGGAAGGGAATTGTGAATGTGGGACTCTGTATAAAACTGGTCCTAACCAGGTAAGAAGAAATCCTGGTTGTTTCAGTGCAGTACTGCTGATGCCAGGCAGAGCATGGCCAGTGGCAAAGCAAGAAACTTTAGGAAATTAGATTTCTTCTGGCTCTAAAGAAATAAATTCAGAGCAGATCAAATGTGAGGTAACCTGAGAGTAGATCAGCCCCATCACTTCTGTGCCATAAATAATGATTTTCTGTAACAAACCTGGCTGGGAGCTCTGGCCTTGTTTTGCCACATTTCTGTCTCCTTCAAGCACCATAAGGATATTTTGATACAATTTTAATACTGAAAATCGAGTTAATATTCTAATTTTGGATAAGGGATTAAAAAGTAATGGGTTTCTTCTTTCTTTACGAGCATCAGAAAGGAAATAATATTGAGACAAGGTCTTGGCTGCTGCAAGTAGCCAAGAATAGTCAAGTTGTGAGTGTAGGAGAAGCCTGGCAGAGAGGACTGGTCTGGGTAGGAGTCACCTTCTGTGTCCAAAAAGGCTTTTCCTCACGGGATCCAGACAAAATCTCTTTTTGGCAATTACTAGCAGAATATCTCCCGGCTGCATCAGCCAGAACCTGCATTTTCATCCCAGCCCCTGGAGATATCCCTGCAAAATCAACAGGATTTAATAATAAATAAAAATAGTGAATCAAGAGGGAGCCCACCCTCACCCTGCACTCGGGGTGATCTGGTACATGGTGCCTGTGTCTGAGTCATCCCAAACACAGGGATGGGATCAGGGAAAACCCTCTCATTTCCTCCAAATCAGGGAAAAAGGGACAGCCTGTCTCTTGGAAAGCAGAGATCCAACAGCAGGGCTGGTGAAATCAGGATAGACTTTACATAAACATAATAAACATATATGGATAAATATAATACAGGAGCCACCACAGCTCCTGTAGAATGGGGACCACCAGGGGTTTGGAAGCAGCCACCAAATTTTTAAGAATGGGAGAGGAACCCCAATATTGCCTGTTTTAGTAGTTGAGATGCTGCCTCAGAGTTCAAAAAGTCCTTGGAGAGCTCCAAAGGTCTCCAAATGGAGGCTGGTGGGTTGTTTATAACACATCAGCCTCTTCCAGGAGCAACAGGACACTGTAAATAAGCTTTTCACCTGCGGGAGGAGTGGGAACAGGGAGGTTCTGATGGTAAAGGAGATTACTCATTTCTTAAAGGGAAGAGAAAAGCTCGGCCAGCCCATGAAAACAATGTCTGGAGGAAATGAGCTGCCCAGCTTTTACAGCAGCAGGATAAGGAAGCGGTCCTGGGAGCCAGGTGGGAGAGGAGAGGTACCTTCATCCCTCCTGGACGGTTCAGAGCAAAGCTGGAGTTGCTTCTGCAGCAGAAATCCCAACAGGAACACTTTTGGCTCGGTGTGAAATGGATAAAGTGCCATGGGATGGGCATTGCTGCACAAGGAGGCCGTGCAGAGGCCACCACTGCAGGAGTCTGGCTGTGGGGTCATCCTGGTGGGCTGTGGGGTCATCTGGAGGGAGATTTCCTCATTTCCCAGGAATGGCTTCAAACTGACAAAGAGGAGGTTTAGATTGGATATTAGGAAGAAATTCCTCCCTGTGAGGGTGGTGAGGCCCTGGCACAGGTTGGCCAGAGAAGCTGTGGCTGCCCCTGGATCCCTGGAAGTGTCCAAGGCCAGGTTGGACAGGGCTTGGAGCACCCTGGGATAGTGGAAGGTGTCCCTGCCCATGGCAGGGGGTGGAACAGGACGATCTTTAAGGTCCCTTTGCGCCTGAACTGTTTTGTAATTCTATAATTCCATGATTTCACACTCGTGTAGGGGCCTGCAAAGACACTGGAGAACATCTGGGGACTGACGTAGGAAAACAGGGTGGAAGACACCGCCAGAAAAATCCTGCTTGGCTGGGTGAGATCACAGCCTGTGTTTTCAGGTTGGGGGAACAGGGACAGATGGAGCCCATCTGGAGTGACATGGAGCTGCAAATGAGAGACTTTCTCCCTTTTCAGTGCCCTTTTTCACGAGCTTTCTCAGGGTTCTCCCTCCAGCTGCTTTCACAGGACATCCCTGGACTGAGGAAGCAAATTTTCTGGGCTTCTGGACTCCAGGTCTCATCTTGTGGCCATGAGACCCCAGGCTGGAGGAGACAGAGGAGGCCCAAGGATGGAGGGATGTGCCCCAGGTGACACACAGGATACCTTAGATACCAGAAAGACCTCCCTGGGATGCAGTAGGCAAACCACACCACGTCCAATCCTTTTTATTTTTAATTCTTGCTTTTGAGCGGCTTGAACTGCGGCCATCACTGGGAGAGCCTGTGCAGCGGGCGGCTGCAGCTGCTGGGTTTCCCCGCTGCCAGCAGTGGGGANACGCAATCCTTTTTATTTTTAATTCTAGCTTTTGAGCGTCTTGAACTGGATTTCCCCGCTGCCAGCAGTGGGGATGTGTCTCAAATCAGAAGCAGGTTTCTGTCGGGAGCTGTCGCCCTGCTCCCAGGATGACTCGGCAGACACCACTTCACTGCTCGGCCTTTGCTGCACCTCGTGGCAGCTCCTCCTTCCCGCCTCAGTGGTAGATGACAGCAGCTGTCTAAAAGAGCAGCTTCCCTTTTCATACGGATGGGAAGTGAAGCTCATTTAGCGAAGAGAGGTCACCCACCAAATGATGAGGCCCTGCCCTAAAGCTCAAAGCACTCCACTGACACCGTCCTCTTCTTCCCCAGCCCCAAGCCTGATCAGCTCTACCTCCATCCCCTGCCCTTAGCTGGAGGAGAACTGGGAAGGGAAAATCTGAACTGGCAAGGGGGAAGTTTGGCAAATCTGCGAGGGCTTCCTCATTTCTGTGTCTCTGAGAGCAGGCACTCATGGCTGAGGCCTGCTGGGCTGGGTGTCTGTCCTCATGGTCTTCAGAGTCACCCAGGCTTGGAGGGTGCCAGGGGATGGTGCCAGGCTCTTTTCAGTGGTGCCCAGCCACAGGATGAGCAGCAGTGGCCATAAAATAACCACAGGAAGTTCCACCTCGACCATGAGGAAGAAATTCTTTATGCTGAGGGTATCAGAGCACTGAAACAGCTGGCCAGGGAGGGCGTGGAGTTTCCTCTCTGGAGGCATTCCAAACCCACCTGGATGTGCTCCTGTGTCATGTGTTACAGGTGATCCCGCCTTAGCAGGAGGGTTGGACTGGGTGATCTCCAGAGCCCCCTTCAAATCCCAAACTATTCTGGGATTCTGTGATTCTGGGATTCTGGGATAAGTAGATTCTGAGATTCCGTGCTGACCCTCCAGGGTGATGGACACGGTGTGACCCCCGCAAGGACTTGCAGGCCCCTGTGTATGGCCCAGACAGCCTTGCAGCCCTCCGTGGGGTTGTCTTCCTTTGTCAGGAGCACAGTGGCAGAGCCAAGGCTGATTCCCATCCCATGTTTCCAGAGAGGGCACCAGGCACGTGCACCCTGGAGCAGCCACCCCCACCTCACACAGCATCGTGTCCTCAGCCACCCTCTTTTTGTCCTTGTGTCCTGTGGCTGGTAAAGGTCTTCTGCCATGACCTCAGCTCAGATCTGCCCCATGAAGCTTTTCCTCCTGTAAACAACATCACCAGCGTGAGGTGACCTTTAGCTTGTGCATCACACCCGGCAGATGTCGGCTCGTGTTTGTCCTGCTCGGTGGGGGCAGCTGAAGTGTAAACGATGTGAGGTCTTCCCAGCCTCGAGCTGGCTGTGACCAAGCATCCTCTTCCCTCCTGCTGCCACGTACGACGCAAAGATGACGCCATGCAATTACCCACAGAGGTGTACGTGGTGGTTTTTGGGGGCCTCGTGTCTGCAACGGCTTAAGAAAATACACTGAAAAAACCCCGGAGGAGCCAGCTCGTCACACACCCGCCATGGGAAGCGTCTGTAGAAACAAATCATGCTTCTTATACAACATTTATCTCCCAGGATAGAGTTTCAGTCTCTCAATTGAATATGCTGAGGCAAAGTGAGAAAGTCACTTCCTCAGAGCCACCCACAAGTCCCTGACCAGGTCTTCATTCGTTAGACCACGCTGGTATGGTTGAGTAGGTTCATAGAGGGATGGGGCTGCTGGAACAAGATGTGTTTCATCAGAAAAAGGTCTTTTTTTAGTCACAGAGAGGAAAGATCATTGCAAAGCCAGTTTATTGGGTTGTTTCCTAAAATGTGGTGGTTGACATAGTGGAAGCACAATCCATTCACAGTCATTTTCGCTGTTTTTAATGACAGCTGTTAATAGCCTGTGGCATTTGCTGGGGTTTGTGTCTGGATTCTCTTTGTGTTTCTTGCCTTCCTCATTGCTATTTTCATTGGCCAGGTTGTCTGGGAAGTGCAACTCCCACCCCCTCCCAGGTGATCATTTTTATATTCAAAATAGAGCAAGGAATCCTTAGGGGGGGAGAAAAGAGTCAGTTCTGACACAAAGACCTGATTAAAAAAAGAAAGCCCATTAAAAGCATTTGCAAAACCAGGCTGCTCCTGCGATCCGGGGGTGTAAAGCTGTCGGTCCCATGGATGGTGTGGATGTTGTGGAAGCCAGAGGCCTCTGAAAGAAAAATTTGGGAAGGGCCTTCAGCCCCATGGAGCATCTGTCATGGGTCCGACCAGCGGCTCGTGCGTCCTCGGATCGTGTCCCCAGGAGCAGCAGCGTAGGAAGCAGGCAAGTCAGGAACATCCCACCGCCATCCACGTTCCCCTGGGGGTGGGGAGAAGCCCAGCAGGTTTTTCTCTGTCTTCATCCACTCTCCCATCCCTCCTCGTCCCATTTCCTTTCCCCACAACCTGCGGGTTAAGGAGATGATGGAGGCGCTTCCCAGCAACTGCCGGATCCGGCACCAAGGGATGGTTTGCAGGGATGCTGTTCCCTTGGTCTGCTGCAAAAGGAGGGGAGGACAGAGAAGTGCCAGGTGTGCACATGCTGGCACTCCCATCCTACCCAGTCCCCCAGGGCCTGGAGGGGAAGAGAGGATTTACATGTGGGGAAGGCTGGCGGGAGCTGGACACAGCTGTGATGAGTAGGGAAGTGCTCTGGCATCCCGTAGTTATTCCTGACACGCAGTTGGAGGTGCTCAGGCGGGGAATTGGAGGAGTACATCTTTCCCTGTAGCCCTTTGCCTCAGCTGAGGGTGGTGGGAGGGAGCATCATTTCCCCTGAGACCTGATCCAAGGAATCGAATTGCTGAGCACCAGCCTGCCAACGGCTTCATTTCTCCTCTTGGCCCTATGAAATGCTGTCCTCTTCCTAGGAAAAGTCATCGCCTGGGATGCAGGGCCTCCAGGAAGGGCCTTTCCCAGGGCAGAAGTTTGGGTGGCCACATACAGAGGTGTGGAGGAGCAGCCCATCCATCTCCTCGTGTTCTCAGGGCTGGGAGGGCCAGGACCTCCCCAAATCCCCACAGATTCCTGTGATGTGTCCCCCAGGTGCTGTGAAATGGAGCTTCAGGGATCCTGGCCGAGGGACCATGGCCTGTGCCCACTTCCATAGGGTTTGGATGTCAGATAGGGGTGGCCTGCAGAGGGGATTTCTCCCTGCTGTGCTCCAACTCACCCAGGACTCATCCACAATTTGGCCCACGCCACCACTGGGCAGAGTGAGGTTTGAGTTGAAATTTGGGTTGAAATTTCAGGCACTGCAGGAACTTCTGACAGGAAATGCAGTTTTGCCATAAAACCCGTCATACCTGATGAATCATGGAGCTGCTTCAGGTACCCAAAGAGATGTGCCTGCTCTCCTCCTTCTTAGCCATTCCGGTGCATCCCACATCTCCCAAGTCCTGCAGAGACATTCCCAGCAGACATCTCACCTGGCTGCCCGGGCTGAGCTCATGAGGGAAGCATGAAGGGAGGTGAGATAAGCAGCCTGCCCTCTCGCTTTTCCCCTCTCCAAGACCTTGATCCCTGGCTCTGTTTCCTGGCCCTCAGCCTCCTGCAGCCCAGCCCAGCATCCGTCGGCTTCCAGCGGGATGCAAAGCTCAATGTAAGCAGCCATTTTTCCTGCAGACAGATGTTTTGATTAGGGAATGACCACTCTGGCAACAGGAGGCTGTTTTCTTCTTCTGGAATGAGCAAGAAGCTTTTATTATCTTCTTCTCTTTTATTTTTTTTTAATTCCCTGTCAAAAAACTTTCTGCGTCTGTTTAAACTCAAGGTCCTGGAAATCTGTGCGTTCCCAGCTCACAGCCTCACACAACCTCACACAGCCTTCTCTCATGGATTGTCCCAGCTCTTCAGAAAGGCCTGGAACAGATGGATTTTCTGCTTGGTTCGTTTGCTTGGGCCAGGTTCACCTGCAAAGAATGGCCCAAGAAAAATGGTAGATTTAGGGCAGATATAAATTGTAATGGAAATGGAAAGCTGGCTTGGATTGCAGCAGGAGATCCTAAAACAAGCCAGTGGGCTTCAGTCTCTTTCCTGAAATGTGTACCCCTCAGTTAGGGATAAATCACAGGACCACAAAACTCCCAGATTTGTTGTCCGTCTGTCCTGGGTGGCAGGGAACGGATATTTCCAAGACAATTTGGCCACACTGGCTGTGCTCAAGACTGGGACCTGGACAGGGAAGTGGGATGCACTGGAGTGGGGAAGGAGGAGGATGGGGCCAGCAGGAGGCACCCAGAGCTGCTTTGGGGTTCTTTGGGTGTTAGAGGTTTTATGACAGACCAGCACCAACATCAGCACCTCACCTCAGAGAGAGAGCCTGGCTGTTCCTGAGGTTCTTTACCTTCCCCCAAGGACCTTTAACATGGACCAGAGTGTTTGGGGAGTCCTCATTGCACAAATACAACCTGGTATCCACCAAAGATCAGGGCTGGAATGGGGTCTGAACACTGCCAGTAGGATATTCCCAGCTCTCCAGCGAGCATGCAACATGCAAACCCAGCATCTGCTTCACTCCCCAGCAAGAACCACGATGCTTCTTGCTCTGGGCTCTCCAGCTCTTCACAGGGACTTCCTGCAGTGCCGGAATCATGGAATCACAGAATGGTTTGGATTGGATTGGAATGGACCTTAAAGCCATGGGCAGGGACACCTTCCACTAGACCAGGTTGCTCCAAGATTCATCCAACCTGGCCTTGAATAATTCCAGGGATGGGGCAGCCAGAGTTTGGCCACCGTGTCACGGAGGATGGTGGCCACAGCCTCCACCTTCTGCCTCTGAGAAAGTCCTTGTGCATGGTTTCAGTGCTCTTTATAGCACAGCGCGTTGGTTCGGAGTTGTCTTCTTACCTCCTCTTAGCAACAAAGCCGCAAATTATTTCAAAATATGAGCTAAAACGGACTTGACCGAAACCCAGCAGAAGTAGAAAACGGTCACAGCAAAAACCGTTTCAGTAGCAAATCTTCCTTCTTATTTAAGGAGTTGATCCACCAAGATCTTCAGTAATTCTTCAGTTTTGTGTCTTGCAAAGCAATCCAAGGGTGGCAGGTCAGGAAATGTTCTGAAGAGCTTTTTTATTGAGGGAAAAGGGAATTGAACGCATCTGTGATGTGCTGAGAGCCTTAGGAAATTTATTTTTACTGAACTTTTTTGCTCCTCATTGATGTAAAAATGCAAATCTGGAATACTTAAATTATTGCATCTGAAGTGAATTGATTTCAGCAATTCTTTCAGGATGAGGGACTTGCAAAGAGAAATTCAGCTTTTAAAACCCTTCATAATGGGCTAGATCCGCATTTTCAAAGTAATTTTTTTAGAGTTTCTGAACCCATTTCCTTTTAAAAATGTGTCCTTAAAAAAAGAGACATTCTTAAGTTTTAAAATGAATTGAAATATCTGTTCTTGGTGAACTGTTACAACACTTTGTTGCACCCACCACAGAATCTGGATGGAAAAGGGGCTCATTTTGTGATTTCTGTAGGCTTAGGGGTTTTTTTGGAGCTGCCCTCAGAGTGAAACTCTATTGGCTTGCTTGGCTATTAACCTCTTTTTCCATGGCAGTTTCATGGGGTTGAGGCAAATGGTGAGCCAAGACTTCTGCTTTTCTGCTCGATTTGGTCTTGTTTCCTTTCCTGCACCCGCCCATGCAATTCCAAGGCTGCCTGTCAGTGTCCTCCACATCCCTCTTGCAGAAAGTGCTGGATTCACACCAGAAACCACTTTGCATCTCTCTTGCCCTGGTAGAGGAAAGCAGCCAATGGCAGTAGGTGGTGCAGGGCTGCTCAGTGTAAAAATGAGATGGGCAAAGGTTTGAAATGACAGAACCCGAGGCAATGGCGTGAAACTGAGTCCAGGGAGGGTTGGGTTGGATATCAGGGGAAGGTTCTTCCCCCAGAGGGTGGTGGGGCACTGGAACAGCTCCCCAGGGAATGGGCACAGCCCCAAGGCTGCCGGAGCTCCAGGAGTGTTTTGACAACGCTCTCAGGGAGGCACAAGGTGGGATTGTTGGGATGTCTTGGGTAGGGCCAGGAACCAGATTGATGATCCTCATGGGTTCCTTCCAACGTGGGATATTCTGCAATTCTCTGATCTTCAGAAGAGCTCCCTTTTTTGACCCATTCCTGCAGGAACATTTGCACCTGCATCCACCTCCCTCCAGCCAAAATGTCACCTCAGCTACCTGTCTGAAGGTTGTTAAAATCACATTCTCTCATCCCCTGACGGGGGCACTCAGTACATTTTGGAGGTTCTGCCCATGCATCCTGTGTTCCTGTGACCTGCACACCTGTCCCACAAATTCAGGGCTGGCTGCACCACAGAGCTCCTTGTCCTGGTGTCTGTCGGCTTCTTCAGCTTGGCTCTTCCAGGAACACCTCTGCCTCAAACATTTTTTACTCATGACTTAGCAGCATCCTAGCTGGACTCATAAAGCTGTAGAATATCCTGGGCTGTAAGGGGCCTGTAAGGACCATTGAGTCCAGCTCCTGGACCTGCACAGGACCACCCCAAGAATTCCATCATTTTGTTTCTGAAGCTGTTTTTTGCTAAATTTTTTTACGCATATCAAATCATAGAATCCCAGAGTGCTTTGGGGTTGGAAGGGACCTTAAAGCTCATCCCATTCCACCCGCTGCCATGGGCAGGGACACCTTCCACTATCCCAGGTTGCTCCAAGCCCCTTCCAGCCTGGCCTTGGACACTTCCAGGGATCCAGGGGCAGCCACAGCTTCTCCGGGCAACCTGTGCCAGGGCCTCACCACCCTCACAGGGAAGAATTTCTTCTGCATACCAGACCTAAATTTCCCCTCTTTCAGTTTAAACCCATTGCTCCTTGTCCTATCACTACATTCCCTGATGAAAAGGCATATGGAAAAAACTTTGTATTGCCTTAAAACTTTTTTCTTCTGCTTTGGTTTTGGTCACTTTAAGAAGAACTTGTTTTATTAAGTTGCAGGCTTGAGGAAAATAGTTTCCCCCCCCTCTTAGTTATTAAATAAACCCAATATTTTTAGATGTTAAAAACTATAAATTTGCAAAAGGAAATTTCCATGCTTTTCTGAGTTATTGTATTCTCCGGGGCACTCCTTTCCATTGGAAAAAAAGTAAAAACAGAGTGGGAGAACTACTCTGAGTGGCTTTTCTCATTTCTTTTTCTTGTGAAGATAATTTTTAGAAGCACTAATCAGAAGTGGGAACGCATTGGCACAACATACATTCAACTCAGCCGTCTTCATTTTTGAAAATAAAATTACTTTTTAGGAATTGAACAATTCCACCTTCAATTCCAGCTGTGAAATGGGAACCAGCAGCTCGCTGTATCCAACAACATTTGTCTGCAGGACCGTTTTGGGGTTTTGTAAAGCACCTGCTGACCCGAAGGCTGGTGGCGTTGGCTGCCGAAGGTGTCAGAGGCAACTGGGAGAGTGGGATTGGTGGATTTTGTAGGGACTGTGAATCCCCAGAGCTGTTCTAAGCCCTTCTGTGCGTGGGTGGGAGTGAGTGACCTTTGTGGGAGGCTTGAGCCGAGATGGGCCGTGTTGTTCCCCTCTCTGAGCTGCTTTTGCCCGCCTGTGTCTCCAACACGTGTGTGGGGATAAAGCTGAGCCTGTGCAAGTGTGCAGAGAGGTGTTTCCAGTCTCAGCAGGGTGCAGAAAGGGCTGCAGTGTCCTCACGGGGGTGCACAGGTCAAGTCGTGGTCCCCACTCCTCTCAAACCCTACGAGAGAAGCCACAAGCCCCTGGTGGGACTTGCTGAGGTTGATGTTCCTCCAGGCCTTTGCCATTCTGCCCCACTAGTGCCGTCCCTGGGTGTCGGAGTAGTTGAAAGAAGATTCTTGGCCTACTGGGAGAAGTAGGACACGGTGACGGTGTGCATGATTATGATTAGCATTTCATATAGAATCACAGAATATTCTGATTTGGAAGGGACCCACAAGGATCATCAAGTACAACTCTTAATTGGATGGCCCATACAGGGATCAAACCCATGACCTTGGTGTTATTACCACCATGCTCTATAGCTAATACAATAAATATTGCCAATAAATATCTAAATAACAAATCCATCATCTATAGCGATGGTTAGAGTGTCACCAGGTCTCCTGTTGAGTCATGAGACCTCCTCGCTTTCTAAACTGCTCAAAGAAATCTAAGTATGGCTCACTCCACTTAGTCTCAGATTTGGTCAACAGCCTGTGACTAAAGGATTACAATATAAGCAAGTTCAGCTAGAAATGTACAGATTTTCATTTTTTGGTCTTGCAGAATTCATAATTGCAGAGTGCCTATGGAGCTACTTTAGGACTTATCTCTGTATTTTGACCGTATCTGAGAGCTTTTACTCACCCATCCAAAAGTGAATGTTTCCCATCTTTGGGCTGGATGTCCTGCAGGTGTCCCTGCCAGGGTGAAGATCCATCCAGATGCTGCCTTTCATCTTGGAAGACCAGTCGGTCCAGTTGGCCCAGTCTCCAACAGCATTTTTTACCCTTTTGCAGGCCCCAAAATCATGGCAAACATATTACTATTATTATTATTAATTATGTATGTCGTTAATTATGTGATCACCTGATGTTCTTGTGTTTGGATGAACTACATTGCTGGAGATAGAGCAGAAGCGGAGAGGGAGGATGTGTGTGGGAGGATATATTTGAAGTCCCAAATATCTTTCGTTGCCATCACGCATTGAGAGCAACTGAAAACCCCAAAAGATTCGTCCATGATCCCGTAGATGATCTGCCTATCCTCTCATAAGATCATCCTTGTGACATGACTGACAGTCAAAGCAAATTGCTGACTCATGCTGTATCTCACATTCCCTAAATCTGCCAGAAATATGGCAATTGCATGAATTATCCCTCATTTGGGAGCAGAGCATATCAAAGATCCCAGGATTTTCCACTGAGACTATAACAAGAACCACAGATTGATGTCCAACATGTAGATGGATTTTCTGTCTTTCACGGCTGGTAATGAGTGATATCTAAAACTTGTCCATCATCTATGTCCATCCATTATGATACCTTGCTGTGCCATGGGTAAAAAGAAAATTCTAGCCACTCTCACGGCAAAAAAACACTTGATCTGGAATCAGAAATCCTGGCACAAAGCTGTGTATGGAAGAGCAGGAAAAGTTCCCCTAATAAATCATGTGCCATTGCACCACCAGATCTGCTAAGCAGAGCAAGCCCTGGGTGCAACCTGGAGGCTGCCAAATGGAAATGAAATTGCTGCAGGAACTGCTCTGGTTGATTTAATAGGTGAAACTCCCCCTCCGACTGTGCTGTCAGTGCCTGGAGTGGAGCTGAGGCCTGGAGACAGATGGATGGGCCATCTGTAAGCTCAGGTCAAAGGAAATATCAGAGATGAAAAAGTTTTGGATGGGGGGAAAATGTGTATCAGGCTATCCTGAAATATTTCACCAATTCCTTCCATTTTTCTCTTTATCAGTGATAATAAAAATGAGGCAGAAGGGAGAAAACATTTTAAAAAATAACACCTTAAAATATTGTGATGGCTCCAGTAGAAACCTCATTTCAGAGTCCCAGATTTTGAAATATTAGTTCTGTGCTAGAAAGCAAAAAAAAAAAAAAAAAGCTGCTTTTACTGGAATATTTTTCCCTGTGAATCTGGTTTGCTGGGAGCTTTTCTGAACACACTGGTTGGAGTCTGACTACCACAACGCAATGCCAGACTGACATTTGGGGATTGTCCCTGAGCCTGAGGTCCCTGATCCTCCATGATCACTGCAGACCTTGAGGTATTTTGGCAAGAATAGGAGTCAACGTGTCTCTGCACAGCTATGAGTATTCAGGGTTTGGATTTTGGGGGTTTTGGGCATGTAGCCCACACCTTCCAATGCCTTTGGTTCAAAGCAGGGGCTGGGGCAGACTTTGGCACTGGATGTTGCACTTCAGCAATGCTGCCTTCATCTGCTCCTTCATTTTTGAGGCTCCAAGCAGAGTTTGGCCATTTTGGCTACCCAGACCCATTATTATCCTTGAATTCCTGACCGGAGTGGAAATTACATTTCTAGGATGAAAGTCAAACAGTCCTCAAGCCCAAGTTTGGAAACCTTAATGAAGACCAGATGATGATCCATGATTCGTTTGATTCATTTGTGTCTGGCCATCCTTGAGGTGTCCAGGAGGTCTGAGACATGCATAGGGCATAGGGAAACCTAATCCATGATTTCTGGGAGAACCACACCTCGTGAAAACCCAGAGAACATCAAAAAGTACCAGAGTATTGCAGATGGATGAGACAAGCCCTCAGCCCCCACTTTACAGGCAGGATGGATGCAAGCTACACCACATTCCTTGAACTTCTTACAGTGTTCCAAAGGGCCAAAGAGCTCCTGTGGCTTCCTGGACAATCCAAGTGTGAGCTTGTGCTGCTGAAACGTGAGGAGCAGCGGGCCTGGTTCCGTGCATGGCGCGGCCGCATCCGCGCGCTGCCCTTGCTGCGTGGGAGGGGCACGAGCTGCAGAAAGCTCTGAGCAGCCTGAGGCGACTCCTTCTTGGGCCAGGGACTGTGTGACCCTCCTGAAGCCCTGGTGCAGCTGAACGGCCCAGCACAGAGCTATTGATGAACCCATCTTTGTCCCTCTGGCATCACCTGGCTCTGGAGCAGGTTCAGTATCAGATGAGCTGGAGAGGGGGCATATCCAAAGCAGTCATTTGTGCCTCTTTTTTTTTTTTTTTTTTTTCTGGTAACTTGCAGTGTCTGTCTGAACCTCATTTGCAAAGTGTGAAACACCAGAGTCATGTGGGAACAGAAACTGTGGGCTTCACAAGGTCCAAGGTAGCTGGAGGACTGTAGACAGGATGGTTTTAGACTCCTCTCTTCACTGTCCCATCGTCCTGCATTCTGATCTTCTCCAGCTTGTTCTTCATGAATGCAAAGAATGTTTTGTCCCTCAGTGCCTGAACTTTTCCCCAAGAGCAGTCTCATTGAAAAACGATTTCTGCTCTTCCCTCCAGGATGGGGCTGTTTGGCAGCAAAAATCAGCTGATGCCCAATGAGAAACCCACTTCTGGAGGCAACCCAAAAACCAGGGGCAAACCTCCTCCTGCCCCACCCAAGGTAAGCCTGCGTTTTCGTGTCCTTTTGGGATTTCCCCCATAGCTCAGGTGGTGTCTGGAGTGACGCAGGCAATATTTAAAATCACAGAATTATTTGGGTTGGAAGGAACCTGAAAGCCCATCCTGCTCCACCCCCTGCCATGGGCAGGGGCACCTTCCACCATCCCAGATTGCTCCAAGCCCTGTCCAACCCGGCCTTGGACACTTCCAGGGATGGAAGTGTCAGCTGTGGCAGCCATAGCTTCTCTGGACGACCTGGTCCTCCCAGCTGATCCCTGTATCTTTTGGACAGGGCTGGGAAGAGCTCAGAGGAACCTCTGTATGCTGAAAAACCCTAAAATACTGTGTATTGGTGCTTAGAAATATCTTCTCATCAGCGCTTTGAAACCCAAGCTGATGTTGCTGACTTGCAAGATGGGTCAGATTCAGGCTAAGATTCAAGGTCGCAAACCACAATGGAAACTTCACCACTCTGAGTCTTCAACTCAGAAAAGAGGGCCTGCAGCCAATCTGTGCTGGGGTGAGCTGAGAATCAGAAACGCTGGGCATCTGCTGCTCCCTTTGCATTCCCTCAGCCTCTGCTGGCATGGACACAGAGCAGGAAGGAACTGGGGCAGGATTTAGGAGGCCTCAAATGACAAACTCCTTGTTTAAACTTTGCGAGTCACTTCACCTCTGTTGCTGTCCAAAGGACATGAAGCTGTTTTGTCTTTCCTTGCCCCTGCCAGCACTGCAGCCAGCAGCCAGCACAAGAGAAACTCGAGGTGCAGCTCTCATGTGAAAACCATCTCGAGCCCTGGGAAGGGGGAGGAATTGCCAATCATTGCTTTTTATGACAGCTGGAGATGTTTTTCACTCCTTTACTTTCATTTCTGAGTCCTCCCATGGCTATTCAGCCCAGTTTTCATGACAGCAGATGTCAGATTGACCAAGAGGATGTTATTTTCCTAAATTTCATTCTCTCCAGCGAGCTGGAGAGGAGCCACTATCAGAATAAATACAGTATCACTGACCACCTTCTGCCATTCATTATTTTTTGCCACAGGCACTCAGCTCTCACATGTCAGGGGAAATTCAAATTTCTTCCACTTAAATGAGAAATGGCAGTGGATGAGCAGCTCTCCCACCCCACACTTCTGCTAAGTTGGGGTCAAAGGGTGGTGCAGGCAGAAAACACGAGGTGTTTTTAGTTCTGTGCCTGTATTTCACTATTTTTGCACGTGTATAAAAATACCTGCTAGTGGTCAAACACCCACCATAGGCACTGTAAGGTGGGTGAAGGCCAATTTCAAACTGTTATCCCCCAAAACAAGGTGGTTCCATCCCACATCATTCGGAATGATCTATGGACAATTTGCCAGCTCCAGCAGCAGGGCCAAGCCAAACCATCCTTGTGGCTCCCTTCCATCTCAGGAACCATAGAATCATTGAATCATAGAATATCCTGAGTAGATATCCACAACGACCATCGAATATTCTGTGATTTCTACAATTCTCTGATTAATTTGCTGTTATATTCACTGCCTCTGGTTTTTGAACGCAACCCTGAGCAAAGGATACTCCATGTGCCTCGGGACAATTATGGCAGACAAAATCTCTGGTTTTCTGCTTGAAATGATACTGCAATTGCCATTTCTCAATCGGACCATTCATCTCCCATCTCTCACTGATCCGAAATCTGGCATCAGTGAACAGGGGTTGGATAGAGCAGGGTCCAAATGAGTGGGCAGCGGATTTCTGCCTTAACTCAGAGGGAAGCCAAGGGTTATTCCAGCTTTTTGTGAAGACAGCTACAAACACCTCATGGCAAAATGTGCTAAAGCCATCACAACACGTGTGGAGCCAGACACAGAGGCTGCTGACTGACTGCAGTGGTCTCTGGACCAGACTCCCACTCGTCTGTGAAGCTGAAATCAGTTCTTCCTGAAACACAGCAAAGTAATAAATATCTCCTTTTTCCTTTCTATTTCTATCACAGGGGAGACAAGTTATCAACAACCCTCATCTAAACCAAGCCTCTGCACAAGGTAAGGTTCTGTTTTCTTTGCCTCCCGTGGGGTTTTGCAGAGTGGTGGTCCCCAAATGTCAGGGTTTGAGGACGAGCCATCACGTCACAGGCCTGTGGTTTCTGTATCTGCAGCCGTGCCAGGCAGGGAGTTTATCAGAGTGTCTCAGAAAACTCAGTTTACATCACCAAGTCTTTGCAGCTGCCAATTTTCCCCTGCTCATCAAAGAAACCGAGAGGGAAAAGCGCTCCCTCGCCTTTGGAACCAGGTGATCTTTAAGGTCGCTCCCAGTCCTGTGATTCCAGGAGTGGTGGAGCAAAGGGAGATCTGAGACTGGAGCTGTGTGAGATTTCTCTGCCCTGTCTGCAGCGTGACAAGTCGTGGATGCTTTATGCAGCCAGCTGAAAATTTCAGAGGACATAGCAGGCATCAGAGAGCCCAGAGAGGCTACAAAGAGAAGGAGAAGAAAGGAAAGAGCATAAAATAAGGATGTACAGAGCCCCTGCCTGGAGACGGGCTGTTGGCTTCATCCACCTCTGCAATTATCTGCGGGCCACAGATGGTGTTTGGAGATTGTTGTCTTTTAGCAGGAAGCCCTCTGCTCCCTCTGCCCAGCCTCCAACAGCAGCTCGTGTGCATTTCTATCAAAGAAGTTCTGCAGATTAAGGACAGAAAGAGAGATAATTAGAAGAGGGGGAAAAAATAGACGAAGCTTGGAGGAAAGCAGTCAGCAACACATAAAAGCTCTTCGCGTGGATGAAAGTGTAGGATTAGGGGAGATGGTGAGGGAAGAGAAAAGGGGGCTGGTAAATGAATGGGATGGGTGGAATGACAGTGTTAGGTCTTCTTAGGTCTTATGGATGGTGATGGAGGGTCCCTGCCATGGGCCAAGCACAGGAACTCCTGCAACGCCAAAATGTTCTTCAAATTTGGCATTTGTTATGGAGATCAAATTGTGGGAGGTGGAGCTCCTCAAGCACGTGAGCTGGGGTGTGTTTGCATGGAAACACCATTTTTTCCATAAACCATGTTTTCTTCTGCAGGATTGTTTTCATGGCACATTTCCAAGTGGCCGTGCTCTCCCACCACCCCAGCTGAGCAGAGATTGACAGTTTTTCACAAGATTTTTATCACAGAGTTTTTATCACAGTGTTTTTATCACAGGTTTTTTTTTACTCTGGTCAGAGTCACAGCAGAAATTGTGATCAGGGAGGCGGATTTTACTTCTCCTTCATGCCCGAAGGCAGAAGTGGAAAAATGCTAAAAAATGGATCATTAGCCATTTTCAGCTCCCAAAAATAATTTTGTTCATTAGATTCAGTTCCAGTTGTGGAGGAAAATTCACACTGACAGTCTGGGAAACTTCCTATTTTTCTCTGCCAGTGTCTGAGTTTCCTGAAATGATGGTACATCTGACTGTGCCCTGTGTGGCAAAATGGGCTGATAAGAACCATGCGAGATATTTGAGATACCAGAGATCTTCTCCTAAGTGACAGCAATTCAAGTGAATCAAAAGAGAAAGCACAAAATCCAGGCAATCACATCATATTAAAAAAAATAAATTCAAGGGATTAATTAAATCCTGTGGGAGCACTTAAAATTCAGTCAGGGAAAATCATTGACTATGGAAGTGTGGAATGTCATGCCAAATCAATCCCTTTTATTCCTTGTTGGGTTTTTTTTTTTTAAATTTTTGTGGGGTTTTTCTTTAGCTCTCTTTGCATTTCGAATGATTTGTCTTTGTTTTTTTCCCTGATCTCGAGCTGTTGAAATTGTCTCACGCTTTCCAGCTTTCACACCCCTGTCTCAGAAATCTTTTTTTTAAATTTTTTTAACAAAAGCCTAATTCCTCCTGACATTATTTATCCTCACGGAAGAAACACAAAGCCAGGCAAGGGGTGCAGAACTCTGGATTCAATGTGCTGCATGTGGCAACACCAACCCTTTTTTCGCTTGGGGTGGTTCTTCCACAGTGCGAGTCTCCCATTCATTTTAACACCATTCCTTGAGCAATCACGAAGTTTTTAAGGCTGGTTTTAGGTCTCTGTGGAGTCAAAATTTTAATTTTGACCCCCAAAGCCCCCAGCACAGCAAAGTCCAGGACCATGATGGGCCCCAAACCCAACAGTCCCATGGTAGAGCTGCTGTTCACTTGCATTGGATGGGTAAGACATAGAAAATAGGTAGAATAACCCCTGCCCTTGCCCTGCCAGCTGCTCACAGCTGGATTTAAATCCCACTGGTGGAAAGAGCTGGTGGGTTTGGGTGCTTGTCCTCAGGCATTTTAATAACCTGCAACAGCACAGGGAGTTAAACTCTCTGCGAGGTCGTTTCTCTTGGTGAGGAACCACAACTTCTTCCACCTCTTCACTTGCTTTTTGCTGACCAAAATATGAACAGGACTGAGTTCCAGGGTGTGGAAGCTCAGCATGCTCTGGAACTTGAGATCTTTTGTGGCATCTCAAAGTTAATGCTGAAAATCTTGGTCGTTTTTATTGTCGTTACTTGAATGTGGCTTTGAGTTTGAAAGGAATGCTGTCAGAAATGAGAGTTTGAGCTGAAGTGGGAAAGGGAAGGGTTGTTTCTACTGAAAAGGCTGAGTTTTCAGTGAGAAATTAAAACTTCTCATCACAAACGTTTACCTTGATCTGGAGCATGTCTGAGGAGAAGAGGCTGAGGGAGCTGGGAAAGGGGCTCAGCCTGGAGAAAAGGAGGCTCGGAGGGACTTTCTGGCTCTGCACAACTCCCTGACAGCAGATTGCAGCCAGGGAGGGGTTGGGATCTTCTCCCCGGTAAAAAGTGAAAAGACAAGAGGAGATGGTTTCAAGTTGCACCAGAGGAAGGTTAAATTGAATAGTAGGAAAAATGTCTTCACAGAAATGGTTATCAGTCTTTGGAACTGACTGCCCAGGCAATGGAGTCCCCATCACTGTAAGGATTTTAAAGCCACGTGGATGTGGCACTTGGGGACGTGGTTTAGTGGTGGCCTTGGCAGTGCTGGGTTAATGGTTGGACTCGATGACCTTGGAGGTCTTTCCCAAGTCCAGGATTCAGTGATTCCAACCAACCCCTGCCAGGCTGAAACAGAACGCTGACCCCATTTCCAGCAGCAGTAACTCAAAGCTCAGTGCACCCAGCTGGCCAACGTGTCCTGCAAGTTGTCACTCATGCCATGACCATCCTAAAAGGGCTCTAAACCAATGGATGACCCTCTGGGGCACCCTGGCACGGCCTCAGGTGGCTTCGTGGCCATGAGGTGGTTGCAGAGCCCCTCCGTTCAGGACAAGCCAGCGGTGGGAGGACCGGTTGAATCGTTCCTATGGAGCCACCAGACCGGCACTCGGCCTCTGCAAACCCTGCTGGTATCAGACTTCCCCGACAGCAGCTCTGAGCCAGGATGTGTTTGGCTCCCAGTCAAAGTCCTGGGGCTGGCCAGCTTTATCTGCAGAGCTCCTCGCAGCCCCGACGGCTTCTTGTGGCCTGAGCGGAACAAACAGGCCAAGGCAGTGTTATCCATGTGTTTCTCGTGGGGTGATGGACTCAGGGACAGGAAGAGCCCCTTTCATCATGAGATGGCAACTGCTGCTGGCTCGGGCAGAGAGAGCTTTTCTTCTGGCTCATTTCAGTGTGCAGTGCTCTCAGCGCCTATTTTGGGATAAGAGGTGATAAAGTACTTTCTCAGCACACAAACTCTTTTTGTCCTTGCTGCATTCGCTCTTTTTAATTTCATTTATTTTCCCTTACGTCAGTCGCTTTGAGATCAAAACTCCATTTTCATTTTCTGGAGTGCACAGCCACTCTGGGCTTGAAGATATTTACACTTTTGCTCCTGTTTTTCCAAGCACGAGGGCGATCGCTGCATTATTTCCCTTTCAAGAGGAGCAGGAGGGTGTGTGCGGGTTGCCAGGCTGCTTGTGGACGCCTCGCAGGAGGCACATGCCCCAAACCCTTTCATGTCAGAGCAGATGTGTGATAACAACTTTCTCGAGGAGGCAGACAGAGTTTGGGTGCGTTGCTAATTCGAGCTGCCTCAGGGGGAAGCCCCCAACCGTGCCAGCTATTTTCAGACTTCAAAGCGTTCTCCCTTGTGACTGATCATCCTTTTCCCATCCTGGGAGAGAGGCTCTGCTGGAACCTCTCATGGATCTCCGATTTCCTTCTCAAAAGCCCGAAGGGAGCTGCTCGGGGCTCTGCTTTCCAGAGCTGCCTTTCCTCCCACGCTGACCCTTTCTCGTCCCTAACAAATTGCCGTCGGAGCAGCAGCCAGCCTTGCACAGACACGAACCCCAAGCTGCCCCAGAGACACTGTTATCTCGCCGTGACAAAGGGCCAGTCTGGCTCTCTTGCTGGTGGCATTATTTGAAAAGGTCACTCGGAGACGGTGGCTTGACAGGCTGTTTTGAAAAATGCTAATAATAGGCTGTCCATCGCTCTCGGTGCATTAATTAGGCTGAGCACAAGCTGAAGACTTGCTGCAGCACGGTTCCCATTTTTTCTTTTTCTTTTTCTTTTTCTTTTTCTTTTTCTTTTTCTTTTTCTTTTTCTTTTTCTTTTTCTTTTTCTTTTTCTTTTTCTTTTTCTTTTTCTTTCTTTTTCTTTTTCTTTTTCCTTTTCTCCTTTTTCTTTTTCCTTTTCTCCTTTTTCTTTTTCTTATTTTTCTTTTTTTCTCTTGTCATTTCTCTTTTCCTTTTCGTTCTCCTTTTTCTTTTTCCTTTTCTTTCTCTTTTCCTCTTCCTTATTCTTTTTCTTGT
>VZTG01001086.1:160755-237989 GCA_013397845.1 Melanocharis versteri
CTCCTTCTCCTTCTCCTTCTCCTTCTCCTTCTCCTTCTCCATCTCCTTCTCCTTCTCCTTCTCCTTCTCCTTCTTTCTCTCCTCCTCCTTTCCTTTTCTTTTTCACCACGGTGTTTTGGTCTGATTTCTGTGATCCTGTGCATGTGCTGATTCTTTTTATAATTTTCGATTTGCCCCAAAATAGCTGCTCTTTTCTGCTTCAGCAGCTCCGAGCGTGCAGAGCACAGGGGAAGGGTTGCAGCACTTCCCCGAGAGCAGCCCCAGCGCCTCCCGGGTGTGCAAACCAAAAGATTCAGCTCCAGCCCACGGGGATCTGCCCCGGGCTGTGTCAGAGCATCGTGGCACGTGGACAAGGCTCATAAAAAGGAGAGAGACGGACTTTTATATGAGCAGATAGTGACAGGACAAGGGGCAGCAGTTTTAAACTGCCACGGGGCAGGTTTGGGTTAGGTGTGAGGAAGGAATTCCTCCCTATGAGGATGCTGAGACCCTGGCACAGGCTGCCCAGAGAAGCTGTGGCTGCCCCTGGATCCCTGGAAGTGCCCAAGGCCAGGTTGGAAGGGGCTTGGAGCACCCTGGAACAATGGAAAATGTCCTTGCCCATGGCAGGGGAGTGGAACGAGATGGTCTTTAATGTGCCTTCCAACCCAAACCATCCTATGATTTTTTTCTGTGATCTGCAAGGAAAAGAGTGCAAGAGGGAGGGATGACAAGACAGCGGATGAGCCCAGAGCACAGGCCACAGACCATGAGGCCAGAGAGACCTAAATCCTAGAAACGGCCTCAAATAACAGAAACTGAAATGACTTTATACTTTTTTCAATCAAAAAACTCCCATCATTTAGTGCCAAACTCCACGGCCACCCTGGGAAACGTTGCTACGGCAGTTTTCATTTACCACTGTGTAAAACTCAGGCTGAACTCTGACAGGTTATTTATGACCCTTCTAATTCCACATAAACCCCTTTTTCTTGTTGACACACTGGGTTTTGTGGATGGGGGGGCGGGGGAGGTGCTTCTGCAGTGTTTTAAAAATACACACACAGGAAATGCTTTTTTGAATCAGTGTTAATCCCTGAGCAGAGGTTGTGGTGAGCAGGAAAGCTGGGCTGGTGGAAAGGTTGGATTTGGGGGTGGGAGGATGACAGAGCCCCTTGTTTAGGGGCTGAAATGCCCCACCCCACACCCAGGTGTGCATCAAGCCACTCAAGGAACAGGCTGGGTTCAAAGGAGTTCATTCTTCTTTCAGATCACTTGTTTGTGGTTGCACTGTACGATTTTCCTGCCGCAAGTGACCGTGACCTGGAGCTGGTCAAGGGGGAGAAACTCCAGGTCCTCTCCAAGTAAGTGACCTGCTGCCAGGAGGAAGTTCAAAGACGAGCAGAGGGAGGCTGGGAAAGGGGGGACCTTGGGGTCAGCCACCACTTTTCGGCTGACCAGAGCTGAGCCTGTGCCTTGGCTGTGCTGCAGAGCCTGGCTGTGGGTACCCTCTTCTCTCTGCACGGTGACATTTCCGTGGGTCACAGATACTCTGGGGCTGGGCATTGCCCTTCCTGGAGGTACTGGTGCCCTCCTTGCTGTCAGTCAGTGCCTGTGGGTGCAGAAGTAGCATAAATAACAACAACAGAAAAAACCAGCTCCTGTCCCGTGTCTGTGCTGATTGTGCTTCTGCAAAGGATGTGGGTTGGGTGTAGTCAGAGGAAAGGACAGAACTCTGAGCCAGAGACTTGTGTGAGGTTTCATTTCAACTTCTCAAACTCACCACAGAAGAGGCCCAGTCCATAACAGGGCAGAGGTGGGCCTGGGGCCCCCACACCCTGCAGGGCTGCTCCATCCTTGACTGCTTGAGGTTTGAGGTGGCCTCCAGAGGTGACATTTCTCATCCAAACGCCATGGGCTGGGACCTGTGGGACAAGGAGATGGAGAACCTCCGGCATGGGGATGGCTTTGGGTCACAGCTGGTGGCTCAGTCAGCAGTGGGACAGCAAGGTGGAGTGTCTGGAAGACAGAGGAAGGAGCAAAAAGGACCCAAATGCCCCTATTCAAGAGAGAAAATAAACACACATGACCCAGATTCCCCTCCTCTCACTTGAGATGTGTGGCAAAGTTTTGGGTCTGTGGGCACTCCACATTCATGGAAAGAGCCTGTCACCTCCACAAGTCCCTGAAACACCAACAGCCTCCAGCCTGGTTTCGGTCCTAGGGAATCCAGAGGGAACTGCAGAGTGGATAACAGAGTCCTAACCCATCTGCAGAGCTCAAACCCCACAATCCACATCCTCAGAGCCTCAGCTTGGCACAAAACCCCCTCTGGGCACTCACACCTTTTCCTCTGCTCCCTTTGCAGCGAGGGGGACTGGTGGCTGGCAAAGTCCCTCAGCACTGGGAGGAAAGGATACGTCCCCAGCAACTTCGTGGCACAAGTGGACAGTTTGGAAGAGGAAAAGTAAGTGGGAAAGGTTTTGAGTGGTGGACACAGAGGCAGTGCCCTGGATCTCAACGAGCTCCAGGAGGGGCTTTATTGATGGCAGGAAGATGTCACTGCTGGGCTGGGTGGCAGGAGGTCTTTCCTCATCCCGAACAACGCTGCCCAAAAGCTCAGGACAAGTTTTTAAGCATCATAGTGGTGTGGAAAGGGAGGATGAGGTTGTTACGGGGAAAGTGGGCAAAGGCTCTTGTCCCATTGATTGCACCCACTGTGGAAAACAAGGATTTGGGGGACAACAGAAAGGTTATGATGGCAGTGCCAGGGACCATCCTCTGGTCCCACTGGGCCAGTCCCCCCACACAAATGGTGTTAAAGCTCTTCACCCTCCAAAGGGGTATCCATGTATAAACTGGGAATCTCTGCATGGGGTGCATTGACCCAGGTCTTGGATGTGCCAGGGACCACACCAACAATTGAACAGAAAACTGAGTGCCACTGCCCAAACCCGCAGTGCTGGCTTTTTAACGAGCCCAGATGCAGCCTCCCTGCAAGGAAGATCGAATGAAACACTGGAGTCGAAAGAGTTTATTTTGCCTATAATACAAACAGAAGGAGAATTTTTTTCCATGAGTTCTCCTCCTCTGTGGCATTCAGCTCTAAAGGATCAGTCCAGCCTGCAATCTCCTCTTGGAGGGACCCAACCATCACTGAGTTCAGCAAATATTTAGCAGCACACAGAAGTGTGGCTGAGACATAAAAGCTCTTTGTATCCAAAGCCTGGACTTCTCCTGTATATGGGATCCTGCACATCTCATCTACTCCCCGTGCTGTCTGAATTTCCAGGCTGTGAAACAAGCCCAAAGTGATCCAAATCTGGTGTTAATCTACCCAAAACAGTCCATTACTGCCACTTTCCAGCAGATAAAAAACTATTTGCTGATAAAAACAACCCTCAGTTTCACAGTGTAATGATAAACAAAAAAGAAGTAACTGGAAAGAATTAAAATTTTTTAGAGTTTTTCATTTTCCAGCAATAATCTTGCCTTTTCTGTCTTCCAGGTGGTATTTTAGAACTCTGAGCAGAAAAGATGCTGAACGGCTGCTGTTGTCTTCTGGGAACAAAGTTGGCTCTTTCCTTGTCCGGGAGAGCGAAACCACCAAAGGTGAGATCTGTGGAGCAAAAGTAATTCCTTGTTGTTGCCCAGGCTTGGAAAACCTTCAGCAGGGCTCTAGGAGTGAGCTGGGGGTTTGGAGGGCAAAGATTTGCCCATGATCTACTCATTTGTGCAGTTCTGGCTGTGGTAAGAGTGGCTCTTCCACCAGAGTTCGTGGCAGAGACATAGGAACATGAATAAGCAGATTTTCCAAAACAATTTAGAGGGTTTTTTTTCCTTTTCTTCCCAAGGAAATGTCTCTTTTTTTTTTCTTTTCTTTTTTTTTTTTTTTGAGATATGACTACGCACTCTTAAATCTTGAAGAGTATTTCTCCCCTGTTTGCAACAGAAACTTGCAGAATTTTGAAAAAAATAATTTTCCCAGGGGAAACTTGTTTTTCCTGATAGTCTGTAGCCGGGGGAATTCATACAAACCAGAACTTTTGGAAGGAGACTGACTGGAGCAGGATAGATGGATTTCATCCACTTTCCTTCCTTATGAACACGTCTGACTTTTGAAAAATGATCCAGTGAGGATGGAAAGGCCAGAGCATTGTGGCCACTCCTTTTGAGCAGTGCATATAGTTATTAACCATAATTTATAATCATTTAATTTCAAATTCTTTGTTCTGTGCTATGAATTCATAGAGTTTGGAAGTTAGTTTAGGTTGTCCCTTGGGAATTTCATATTCTTTCTTTCCTATTTTTTCTCCTTGCTTCCTCTGGGCCATCGTGTGTTTACAGCACGGAGGAGATGATGCTCATGATGGTCCCGTGGTTCTGCTCTGAACCAGATCCATGGAGTAGATCAGGATCTGGTTTCATCAGTCTTGATGTCATTTGGCTCCTTTCCTTTAAAATAGATGCAGGAGTCTTTCCCTAACACATGGAAAAGGGTGCTTTGTGTCTTCCCAATAGAATCAAGGAATTGTTCAGGTTGGAAAACCTCTAAGACCATGGTGTCCAACTGTGACTTGATCAGCTGGAGCATCCATCTGAAATCATATGGAAACTTCTTTTCCTTGACTTGTTTCCCAAATACTGCCAAAGGCCCAGGCTGAGCAGTAAGAGAGGGAACAGTCAGGATCCTCCGTCCTACAACTGGCTCTTGCCTACTCCAGCTTCTCCTTCTTCCTTTCTTGTCTCTTTTTTCTCCTATTCACAAAGGAGTTCTCCAAGGCAGTATCTGTTCTGCCCACCATTGCCAGAAAATTAATTAGTGCCAGGGTCTGGATGCAGCAGCTGGAATCTCATCCTCCAGTATCTGTCTCCCTCAGCCATCAGGCAGTGGGGCCGTGTCAGACTGTAGCATCCTGCTTTGAATTCCCCTCTCTGCCCCACGCCTGGACTCACCTCCACACGTCCCTGCTGAGCTGATGCCAAGCAGGAAGGCTGCTATCCATGAGGATTTGCAGCTTTCAGATTTTTTAGGGAACATTCAGTTCAGGAAACATTTAAGAGATTTGTTTCTTAACATTTCACTTTATAAGTCACTTTTTCTGTTGTATCTCAGTTTCCCTGCCACCTTCGTGGTGTCTTTGCAAAGATCAGGCTTGGACTTGTCACCACGTGCTGCTCTTCTGTTCATCCCATTCCCACACTCCCTTTGTTTGCTGGGATATTTGGGGAGCTGGTTGTTCATTGCACCCAGGAAGGGCAGGGAGCCAACACTCGTGTGCTGTGCCTGAAGCTCTGTCCACACATGATCCTGGTTTTTCTGGCATCTCCAGATGCCACACATGCATGGGATCAGACCTTTCCCTACACTCGTTCAGAACAATTGTCCCCAGCTTCTGAAATTTTCTGGAGTGTGGGCGGGTCTGGGTCACACAGGGCTCGAGCAGAGGTGGTGGAGTCCTGAAACCCAAGGAGAAATCACCAGATCCTTAATGGCCTCTCTCTGCTGTCAAGAAGAATGAGCTGTGGGATATTCTGCATTAGCAGAAGTGGGTTCCACTCCGTGGAAGTCCCATGTGAGTCCCAAATGCTCGGATGTGTCTCTGCCCCGTGCCTTTTCTGATATTCAGTATAAAACATGGGTGTTATTCCTTTGAACACCTCACGCTCTGAATCATCCTGTGTGCCCAGCTGCTACCTGAACCTTTGGGCTGCCTGAAGGACCACAGTGACACTGTTTGATCCATCTTAGCCATAGCTTCCTAATCCCTAAAAAGAAGGGGGAAAGAAAAAACCCTGCATCTTCAAATGTGCCGTGAAGCTGAATTCCCTGATGTAAAGCACCCTGTGACCCACCAAGAGATGCCCAGAGCAATGCCACGGAATTAACCCTGCCCTTAGAGCCCCACTGGTTTTTCCTGTTTTCCTTCCCCAGGAGGTGTGTTTTCATTCACTTTGCACATCACCAGCAAAATTTGACCATGGGGGACAAGCACTGGGCTGAGCTAAGCCCCAGTGGTGATTTAAACTGGGAGGTGGTTGGCTCATACTGGGGTGTCTCAGGCACAGCAGGATGGGTTCTGCACCCTGGCTGGGAGCAGCACCTATTCCCAGCCCATCCTAGGCAGAGCCTCGTTTTCCTCGTGGTTTGAGATGCAGAAACTCTGCAAATCTTCAGAGCCAACATTTCTCAGAGTCCACAGAAGGCACACCCAGCATCCTGGGAAGATGGGGATGGTGGGGGAAGCAGGCCGGCAGTGAAATCGTCGGCGATGCACCGTCCTTGCCGAAGCTGCTGCAAATAAACAAAGTCCCCCTGAAGGAACAATCGTTCCCAAAGCTGCAGGAACACATTCCCCCAGCTGTGCCGAGCCACGGGCTCCTGGCTCCCAGCAGGATTCCTGCGTCTCTGCTCCCGGCAGGAGGGACCTCGCTGAGCTCAGCCGCTGCATCCCGCTGAGCTCCTGCGCTTCCCATCGGGAAGGATTTAAGGGGCTGCTGAGAGCCATAGGAGCAGGAAATGGACTAAGCCATGTCCCCAGGTGCCACATCTACGTGGCTTTTAAACCCTTCCAGGGGTGAGGACTCCACCACTGCCCTGGGCAGCTGTGCCAGGGCTGGTCAACCTTTTGATGCAGAAATTGTTCCATAGATTTTGTACTCCGGACTCCTTACCAGCCCAGGTCTGTGCGAGGATGTGGTGCAGGAC
This sequence comes from Melanocharis versteri, assembly GCA_013397845.1. NCBI lineage: Eukaryota > Metazoa > Chordata > Aves > Passeriformes > Melanocharitidae > Melanocharis > Melanocharis versteri. Next base: position 167,444 of record VZTG01001086.1, read on the forward strand.
TGCAGAATAGGTGAATGTCCCTCGTGGCGGAGGAGCAAGGACTCCTTTTGTCTATCCCTGATATCATTAGGGGGAATTAGGAGCCCACTTAGTGATTTTTATTCGCTGCTGTCGCTGGGAGCGGGGACCGGGTTGGACGGGGCTTGGAGCAACCTGGTTTAGTGGATGGTGTCTTTGTCCATGGCAGGAGGTGGAACAAGATGAATTTTAAGCACCCTTCCAGCCCAAACCATTCTGTGGTTTTGTGAAGGAAGAATTGAATCTTCCCAGCTTTAGTGCTTTGCCTCTGCACAGCGACTCCCAAGGGAACAGAAATCGGCCATGGAGAATGACAGGGAAACTCCACCGCCCTCCCTGCAGCAAATCAAACTGTGACTGGGGGTGAAATTCAGTCATTAGCTTAATGACAGGGTGAGAATTAACGCTGGTAGTAGGCAGCTGAGAGATTGGCCCTGTCTCTGTTTGAAAGGTGCAGGAGAGTTTACAGGGTTGGTGGGGCCTGGAAAGGAGATCCTGCGGGAGAAAAGTATTCTGGGTGCAACCACACTGGCAAACAGGGCAGGTCTCCTCTGCCCTGCTGACTCCCAGCCCCCAGACACCCCCTTGCAGATGTGTTTGTCATCAGTTCCTGGATTTCCTTCTGCAGGGCTGTCTGGCCTCAGTGCAGCTGCCTTCACACCACGTTTGGCTCCTTCCCTGAGCAGGCCTCGCCCTGTAAAAACCCCACACAAACCCTAAGCCATGTCCCAGGCACGCCAAGCACCCTCTTGGTCTTGTCCCACATGAGCCCAGCTCTCTTGGGCAGCCTGGCCTGGCCTGGGCAGTATTTCAGTCGCTTTGAAATGAAAACATCATCATCACCCTCAACAGCAATGATGGAAGTTAGTAATAATAGTAATTGTAGTAGTACTAATAATGCTATATAGGTGTTGCCATCATTGTCATATTCCTCTTCACAGAATCACAGAATCATTTAGGTTGAAAAAGATCTCTTAAGATTATCAAGTCCAGCCTTTGGCCTCGATGTTTATTATCATTATTCTGGAACTTGGGGCCACATGGGTACCACAGAGGAGCCAGAGGAGCCATTCTTTTGCCTTTCCCTTGAGGTTTTATTGCCCCATTGAAGATATTTCAGGGCTGTTTCTCAGTTATTCAGCTGCAGGGCTGATCAAACCAAAAGGGCTTCTCAACTTGTCTTCTGCCTGACATTCATGGTGGGGGAAAGAGGATCAGAAAAGCTTCCTCTGCTGAGGAGACCACCACGTCAAATTTGAGTGGGGTTCCCTGGCTCTGTGTTTAAACCACCAGGTTTTTCCATGGATTTTACACCACCAGATCTGGTCTCTGCAGGAAGGGAGTCCCCTCAAAACGATTGCTGGCACTGGGAAAAACTTTAGACTCTTCCAAACTCTGCTTGTAAAGATTTATGATCACTCCAACAGAGCAAATATCCAGAGAGGTGGTTTTTTTTTTTTTTGCTGCTTTTTATAAATGCAAACGGTTTTCAGGCACAGTGTAGGGAAAACTGCTGGTGCTGTGATGGAGAAACACCAGCCAGCGAGGATTTTATGTCAATAAACTTTCCCCTCATATTCAGGATTAGGGTTTCAGAGTTGCTGTGGACAGCCCTGCTTCTTTTTATGATCCTGCATGAACAGACACACGCTTTTAAACATGTATAGCCTTGCCTTTTCATTAAAAACATCAAAAATGGGCAGTTTATCAGCCCAGGTGACACATGAGACTTAGAACGGCCCAGCAGGCTTGTAACAACTCACTCCAGAAATATGATCCAGACAAAGGGTGAAAAAACCCCGCTGCTAAGCTGCGTTGAATCACAGTGACACAGGATGGAAATTCTGCTCTGCAGCAACATCTAGTGATGCTTTTGTGCACTGAAAACCAACCTTGGTTTAGATTCTCGCGGGGGGAATAGCAGGTTGGAGTGGTGGATGGCTGAGCAGCTCCCCTGAAGCCCAAAAGGGACAAGATTCCAGATGGGAATCTCTGGATCTGGTTTAGCCACGGTCACAAGTTTGTGGCTGAACCAGACAATTCTCCTGAACCCCCTTTCTGTACTCCCCCAGCTGAACCACTGACCTTGGCACGAGGTTTCATAATGTTTAATTGAGAGGCAAATGGCTTTAAATGGCTTTAAATTGAAAGAAGGCAGGTTTAGATTGGATTTTAGGAAGAAATTCTTCCCTGTGAGGGTGGTGAGGCCCTGGTACAGGTTGCCCAGAGAAGCTGTGGCTGCCCCTGGATCCCTGGAAGTGTCCAAGGCCAGGCTGGACAGGGCTTGGAGCAACCTGGGACAGTGGAAATGTCGCTGGGCGTGGCACTGGATGAAATTCAAGGTCCTTTCCAACCCAAACCATTCTGATTTCGTGATGCTGAGGCTGGCAGAGCTCAGATGGGAAACCTGGAGCTGTGGAAAGACCGTCCTGACCTAGGGAGCATCTGATTGCTCTGCCTGGAGAGGTGCTGCTGATCCCCACCGTGCTTCCATGGGGCTGTTGGCCACAGCACAGGCAGGTGCTGCTCCAGGGAGCCTGGGCAGGATCAGTTAAGCTCTGATGAACTTTTATCCTCTCCCCTTGCCTTGGAGAGTGGCTGTAAATTATGGGGACTTGCCCTGTAAAGGCCTCAGCCGGGGCTGGCTTGCAGCTGTAGGCAGCCAAGGAAAGAGGAGGCAGCTGGTCCCTGGCTGGGGCTCAGTCTGTGCTCACAGCTCCTCCTGCTCCTTCTCCAGACGCCTATTCCCTGTCCGTGAGAGACAACAGCTCCGCCCACGGGGACATCGTCAAGCACTACAGGATCCGCTCCCTGGATGGTGGGGGGTACTACATCTCCCCCAGGATGACTTTCTCCAGCCTGCCAGAGCTCATCCATCATTACAGCCGTGAGTTGTTTGCCTCCCCTCATGGATTCGTGTCCCGAGAGAGAGCGGGGACAGAGGGAGGACAGGCTTGGGGGACACCACAGCTGCTCCACCCGCTCTCACGGGCCAGGTGTGATCCTACAACCAGAACCCAGGTCCTGATTTCCATCCTAGGGGATTGCAAGGGTGAGTTCTGCCCACAGCCCTAAAATCAGGGAGTGTCTCCTGTCAGGAGAGGAAAGAGGGGAATGCTGTTGGGATATGCAGGAGGGATGCATGGGAAGCAGGGTTTGCAATAACTGGGAAGGATAATTTGCTCCTGTATGGCTCCCTCTGAGCTTTTTCCTTTGATTGGGACCATTCTGGGTGCCTGGATCCCCGTGGCTGAAACATTTCATGGAATCATAGAATTATTAAGGTTGGAAAAGCCCTCTAAGACCATGGAGTCCGAGGCACGACCGAGGCCACCACTAACCCATGTCCCCAAGTGCCACATCCACACGGCTTTTAAATCCCTCCAGGGCTGAGGACTCCACCACTTCCCTGTGTGGTCGTGGAGGTTTCCGTGGGTTGATTTTTCCTGGCGTGTGTGGATGGAGGAGGAGGTTTTCTCTGCCGTCCCACTGAAGTGTTCTTTGTCCTCATCCAGAGAAAGGGGATGGGCTGTGCCAGCGCCTCACAGCTCCCTGCACATCCCTGGTTCCCCAGAGACCCTGGGCACAGGACGAGTGGGAGATCCCTCGGGAGGCCCTGAAGCTTGTGAAGAAGCTGGGCAGCGGGCAGTTTGGGGAAGTGTGGATGGGTAAGTGCAATTCCCCCCACTCCAGGAAAGAAATACATAAAGAGAGGAGATGGAAAGCTCATTTATTTCCCTAAGGCAAGACTATCCTGGGAGTGGGGATCCTTAAGGATGAACACATATTTGTGGGCACGCACAGAAGGAGCTGCAGGATTCCTGGGAAGGACTGGACAGCTCGTGTTTGCACAGATCAGTGGTTGAGCAAGGCTTGCACAGGGAATGGGAGTTGAAGTCACTGTTTACTCATGGGATACGTGCTCATTCTTCCTGGGAATCCTGGCCATGGCTGTAGGATCCTGAGTCACACCCAGCAGGGTACCTGGGTGACATTTTCCTGCTGTTTCTGCTTCCCTGTTCCACTTTATACCCCAGATCTCAATTCCTGATGCCTTCCTGCCCACTGCTAATCAGCAGGAGGGGAAGTGGGGGGAGCTCAGCTTCCTTCGCCGCCCTCTTTGCAGTTGCTGGTTGCCTTGGAAATCGAGATTGTGGACAGGACCAGGCTGAGTTCATGTGCTGACTGCACAGTCCTGCCTTTTTGGATGGCATTTGGATGATTTGAGAGCCCAGCTGGTGGGAGGCCCTGGGGGTTTCACCCAGAAAGGGTCTGGGAGGATTGTGTGAGGATGGGGTCGTTGCAGGGACGATCCCTGATGCAGCCTCATGGATTGACAGCTGTGACGTGAGTGTCCCTTCTCCTCTCACACCTGCTGGCACTGGGATTTACCACGAGTTTCTTTATGAGGGATTCAAGCTGTTCCTGTGGTTTTCTGCTCCATGAGCTCTTCTCCTCCTTATTGCACAACCCCACAGAGCCTGCAGAGAGCCCAAAATTCCTCGAAACATCATAATCTCTCTGCAGGCTACTACAAGAACAACATCAAGGTGGCTGTGAAGACCATGAAGGAGGGCAGCATGGATCCTGACGCCTTCCTGGCAGAGGCAAACCTGATGAAGAAGCTGCAGCACAACAAACTGGTCCGGTTGTACGCCGTGGTCACCAAGCAGCCCATCTACATCGTGACAGAGTACATGGCCAACGGTAAAAACCCTCCTGGAGCTCTTGGTTGGGCTCCTGCAAAACCAGTTTGGTGATCTGGCCAGGGCTCCCATGCAGGATGGGGGTGGGGAGGAGGGGGTTGTACCAAATCTGCAAGAAAGCGACCCAAAGGTTTGTTTCTAACACAGAAAGAGGCTTTCTGGGCAATGAAAAAAAGGTGGTGATGCTGCATTTGAAGAGTATTTAAAGTTCTCCTCTCCACTGTTCTCACTGGAAGTTTGTTTCAGGTTTTTACTCCCTTCAGGGTGAAATTGTCCTTTCTTTTGCCCCTCTTGTTTATAACAGTTTAAATGATGAATGCCCAGCAGTTTGCAACAGACCTGTGCAAAACGGAGGGGAATTTGGGCTGCTTGGGAGCTTTCCTAATGGAAGATGCTCCAGTGGACACTCATTCTGGTTCCTCAGGTTTTCTTTAGGATGGAGGCAGATTTGTTGCATATATTCAGAGAAGCACCAGGGAAAACAAATTTATAGATTATTCAGAGGAGTTACAGCAGTCCCTCTCTCCTGCAGGGTGTTTGCTGGATTTCCTGAAGACAGAAGAAGGAAGCCAACTGAATCTCCCCAAACTCATTGATATCTCTGCTCAGGTCAGTGAACAGTAGCTGGGAAAAGGATCCAAGATTTGTTATTGCCTCAGTGGAATTCCTGCAAGTCTGAAGTCAGGCAGAGCAAAGATTTCCTGGAGAAAAACAGCTCCTCCTGGTGTGTTCTCTTAGGGATTCTCCTCATCCCTCTCGTGTCCATGTGCAAGTCAGCTCTGTCCTTAGGGCAGCCCTCTGATAGCTTAGTGCAGGGCTAGAGATCTGGAGTTTGGGCGATTTGGGGGCTGGTTGGGTGTATTTTGGTCTGATTTTATTTATTTTGCTTTTCTACCTTGCTGAGCAGGAAAAAAAGTTTCTTTTTCTTTTTATCAAAAAAGAAGAAAAAGCTCTACAAAGAGACTTCCAATGCAGGATCAGCGGTTCTGCCCTTTTGATGATGAGGCACAAAGGATGTTCTGACCCTCAAATGTGGGAATATTGCTCTTAAGGAAAACAAGCTTTTAACTTCTAAGCATCCCCAGGCTGCAAATCTTAATGGCTGCAGCTGCACTTTAGTCCAGAACATTTTAGTCCAGAAGTGCCTCTAAACACAAATAGGGCAAAATCAGGGAAACCACATGAAGAATGAGAACGGAAAAATCACTGCACTTTGGTCCCAGCCAGCTGTTGACAGAATTTGGCTCATCCAGAGCAGAATTAGGCTAATTAGGAAATAGAGAAAAATAGAGGAAAACTCTAATTGGGAAAAAAACCCTGAAGCATCAGGCTGAATAAAGCTGAATAAAGGTCTGGGATTCATCCATAAGATCACTCAGCTTCTCTTGGCAAAGTGGGCCTGAGGAAATAATGTGTAAAGGTTTGCTGGTTCCAGCCACCATACAGAGTTACTATTTAATGAATTAACAGATGGAGAATCTTAATATTTGAGGAGATGTTTTATGATAGTGAAAGGCTTTCCTTCTTGCTTTAACTAGGATGAAAAGATTTAAATTCTTTAAAGCAGTGCCACCTTCTGTCATTTTTGCTTTGAACTGTCCATAGGGGTGCAGAGGAACCTTTTTCTGTTCCTTCCTTCTTCACTACTGATACATTTTCCATATCTGAAGCTTCATCATTGTTGTCTGTGAGACATATGGAGACAAATGCACCCTCCCTGTTTTGTATCTTTGACTTAATTACTTCCCCCCTCCCCTCCTCTCTTGAAATCCCCACTTCCCTCCCTCCATCTTTCATTGTTCCATTCCCTCTCTTGAAAATTATAGCCTGTGGTTTGTTTTAAATTCCTGAGGATAAGGAAAATTATCCCAATTAATCCATATTACAGAGCCCTTGGGTTTAGTGGGAGCATTCCCCAGAACTTGGCTTGATGCATTTCTGTGCAGGAGGAAATTGCTGCAGCCAGAGCAATCTCTGGGTGGCTCAGAGCGAAGATTTTGGTCGACGTTACAGAATTATGGAATCACACAATGGTTTGGGTTGGAAGGGCCTGAAAAATCATCTCATTCCACCCCCTGCCATGAGCAGGGACACCTCCCACTATCCCAGGTTGCTCCAAGCCCTGTCCAACCTGGCCTTGGACTCTCCCAGGGATGGGGCAGCCACAGCTTCTCTGGGCAGACTGCCCCACACACCAGGACGAGGATAATTGAGCACAGACCAAACCCCACACCCCAATGAGGCAGAACCCACAGAAGTCACCCTCAGCATGGGGCAGGAAGGATTTTACCCATCCCTGAGGCACTGGCGTCGATTGGAAGATCAACTTTCATCCTTCCCTCTCCCACCCCAGCACCACCTCCCCAGGGCAGGGACCCAAACATTCCCTGGGTATCTCTGGGAGGGGCAGCAGGAGGAAAGGGCAGTCTACTGAGCTATTTTGCAATCTGTTTTTCTGTGGTGTTGGGGCCACATCGCAGCCCAACAGGCACCCAACCCTCTTGAGCGCAATTTTTGATCCGATGACATCTGTGGGAGTTAAAATTAGAACAGTCTGGGCCGATGCACTCAGTTCTGTGGTCAGTCTTGAGGGTAAATGTTTGAAAACACTCTGGGCTGGAATGGGCCGAGCACCAGGTCCTATCTCATTAACATCAGGACAGGAAATTACATCAATTCTTCCATTTTCCACTGCAGAAACCAGCCCTTGCACTAGAGGGGTGTTGACACAGGTTAGAAATGCAGTATTGGAAAGTACGTGTGAGTATCCTGTTTGAAACCACATGTGAGTTCTGAGGCTCATGTGAATCTGCATGGAGTGGAAAATTGCTCTGCCCTCACCCACAGGCACTTAAAAGCTTTAATAGGTGCTACCCCTTGCTGGCAGGGGCTGCACGGACCCACTCACCTTCCCAATAAATGCCCAATCCAAATCTGAGACTCAATCTGGTGATCTCTGTCTTCTATCAATCTCCCTTTTCAACCCTCAGCACTCATCAATGAAATGTTACTGCTGGCATTGATAGAGGCTCATCGCACACCAGGTACCTTGATTAGATGTTGGGAAGGAATTCTCCCCTGTGAGGGTGGGGAGGCCCTGGCACAGTTTTCCCAGAGAAGCTGTGGCTGCCCCTGGATCCCTGGAAGTGTCCAAGGCCAGGCTGGATGGAGTTTGGAGCAACCTGGGATGGTGGAAGGTGTCCCTGCCCATGGCAGGGGCTGGAATGAGAGAATCTTTAAGGTCCTAAGGTTCCTTCCAACTATTCTATAATTCTACGATTTGCTGGTTTGGTTTTTTGTGGTTTATTTTTTTTCCTTTCTTAATTCACATATTTAACCTGGAATGTTTATGACTAAAATCCCCACTGGAGAGGAGAGACTTGNATCCAAATCTGAGACTCAATCTGGTGATCTCTGTCTTCTATCAATCTCCCTTTTCAACCCTCAGCACTCATCAATGAAATGTTACTGCTGGCATTGATAGAGGCTCATCGCACATCAGGTCCCTTGAGTAGATGTTGGGAAGGAATTCTCCCCTGTGAGGGTGGGGAGGCCCTGGCACAGGGTGCCCAGAGAAGCTGTGGCTGCCCCTGGATCCCTGGAAGTGTCCAAGGCCAGGCTGGATGGAGTTTGGAGCAACCTGGGATGGTGGAAGTTGTCCCTGCCCATGGCAGAGGCTGGAATGAGAGAATCTTTAAGGTCCTAAGGTCCCTTCCAACTATTCTATAATTCTATTATTTGCTGGTTTGGTTTTTTGTGGTTTATTTTTTTTCCTTTCTTAATTCACATATTTAACCTGGAATGTTTATGACTAAAATCCCCACTGGAGAGGAGAGACTTGTGGCAGAAACCGGGAATCCAGTGATGTGGTTTCAGCTCTCGCTGCAGACACGACTCAGGGCTGTGACTTCTGAGCAAGACAGAGAGTGCTGCTTCTGTTCTGCTTCCCTTGGCTGCTCAGGCTGGTCAACCTGAATATCTGCACCTGGCCAAGGGCAATATCTATTTATTTACCTGTCTGCTGATCCACCTGTCCATCCATCCATGGGGAGCGTAGGCACATCCATGATCATGGAGAGATACCAGCAACCCCGTAAAAATGCTGTGCTTTGTAAAGGAGGGTGGAAAACAGCCAGGATAACACGGGGAAGTGATGATGAGGATGGGCTCTTCCTCCCCTCCCAGGTGGCAGAGGGCATGGCCTACATCGAGCGCATGAACTTCATCCACCGGGACCTGAGGGCTGCCAACATCCTCGTCTCGGAGACGCTCTGCTGCAAAATCGCTGATTTCGGCCTGGCCAGGCTCATCGAGAATGAGTACCTGGCTCAGGAAGGTGGGTGTCCTTCCCAGCAGTGCCCTTATCTCCCGCCCTCCTGCCCCCAGGGATGCCAGGATACCGGGCTGGCCCCAGGCACGGGGCACCAGAGCCCGCACAGCTGCTGCTGTCAGCACCAGGCGAGAGGCAGAGGAACAGAAACACCCAGAAATCCAGACCTGGGAGAGGCAGCAGCGCTTGGGGACTATAAAAACAACAGAAAGCTGCAGAGGGAAATGGGAAAAAACTCTTTTGGTTCTGTCTGGGGGAGTCCTGCTGACCCTCCAGTTGTTTGCTGGAGAAAATTGAGCTCTGCTGATGAAAGCTGCTGCCTGTGGCCAGGTTTTCCCAGGCATTCAGTCCAGAGGGAAGGAAATAACAGAAGGAAATAACTCGGTCATTGCACTGCAGAGGGGAGCTGGAGGCACAAATCTGAGCCCAGCAGCAGCTTCCAGGTGTGCCAGGCAAACCAAGCCCTGACCACATCAGGTCCCTTCCACAGCAGAGGGGCAGCTTGGAAAACAATAAATCATGGAGTCATTTAGTTTAGAAAAGTCTTCTAAGATCATCCCTGTGTTGAGCTCTGACTCTGAGGTCAGGTGTGAGATCAAATCATTCAGATTGCAAAGAGGCTTAACAGAGCATCAGGGAAAGCAGCAGAAGTGATTGAAATAAAACAATTAAGTCAGGCATAAGTGGCGCTTACAAGATGATTTTAAAGTTTTGGAAATCTGTCCTCCTCTAGAGTTGGGATGAGACAAAATTACCCTTAAAATATACTCTGAGGAAAGGAAATGTAATAGTTTTTGTGGGCTTTTTTAAAAAGATAAGAAATTTTTTTTCAATTTCCTGTCCCCAAAATACTTTTTGATACAAATCACACCCATTTCAACATGCAAGACTATTTCAGAGTAGTAAAAGATCCCAAATGTAATTTGGAAACTGGATGAAGGGGAACTTTGACTTCGCTGCAAATTTTTAAGGCAGTTTTATCCTTAAGAGAAGCTTTGATGAAATCAGTATAATTCTGTTAATAACCAAAGGAGCTTCTTTTCCAGCAGAAAGCAGCTCCCATCAGCATTTTTCCAGCTAGCTTTGCTCTGGAATAACAGCTCCCCTCTATCTGCTTTGAACAATTCTCACTTCATAGATTGCATTTCTCAGCCTTGTCACTCAGAGTGTGATGTGCAACAACTGAGGTGCTTATTTCACACCCTGCAGTTAGATTTCCAGTCCTGCAAGGATGTGTATAAATAAAAATGTGTCTTTCTCTGCAGCGTAACATGATCAGTTCCCACTTATCAAGGTGGTTTGGCTGTTGGCTGGTTGTTTTATTTTTGTCTTTGCTAAACTGAAATTGCAACCTTGTGGTCATTGCCGTCCACAGTGGGTTAAGCAAGAACTTGGTGGACAAAATAAAATGGGGCTTGTTTTGGTTTTAATAAAAATATGCAGCTTTAAGGACTGGGGAATTTATATTTGCTGTAATATTTATGCATTTTTGCTAAAAAAAAAAGCCCCTTCTAATAAGTAATTTCACAGAATCACAGAGGTCGGAAGGGGAATCACCTGGAATCACCAGGTTGGAAGGGGACCTCAAGGATCATCTGATGCAATTTTTCTTGGCGAAAGCCGAAGAAGTTTTATACAGAATAAAATTCTACTGTTGTTGTCCCATAATAAATCTGCCAAACTGGTTCTGAATATTCCATCCAGCTCTGGGACGGAGCAGGTCCAGAGGAGGACATGTAGATGATCAAAGAGCTGGAGTCCCTCTCCTAGGAAGAACCACAGAATCATAATCAACAGCCCAAAGGAACCAGGGATCAGTTGAGGGGAATTGCTGTGCCTGTGACAGGTGAGAGAGATGCTCTAACTGCAGGAGTTATTTCCCTTTGTTTCCTCTGGACAGGTGCCAAATTTCCCATCAAATGGACAGCTCCAGAGGCCATTAACTATGGGGTTTTCACCATCAAATCTGACGTGTGGTCTTTCGGGATCCTCCTGACAGAGATCATCACCTACGGCAGGATCCCTTATCCAGGTACGGGATCCCCTATCCAGGTGCAGGCTGCTGGGAATACAGGATGGGTGTCCAGGCACTTCCAAGCATCCAGTGCTGCTCCAGGCTTGGAGGCACTCACTGGAGTCTGCCCAGACACACACTGTCTCTTAAAATCAGAGAATCCTTTAAGTTGGAAAACGCCTCTAAATTGGATTAACCCAGTACTGCCAAGCCCACCACTGACCCATGTCCCCAAGTGCCACATTTACGTGTCTGGTAAATCCCTCCAGGGATGGGGACTCCACCACTGCCCTGGGCAGCTGTGCCAGGGCTGGACAACACTTTCAGTGAAGAAATATTTCCTAATATCCAATCAAAAGCTCTCCTGGTACAACTTGAGGCCATTTCCACTTCTTTCACTTGTTCTCTGGGAGCAGAGCCTGACTCCCCCGGCTGTCCCCTCCTGTCAGGGAGTTGTGCAGAGCCAGAAGGTCCCCTTGAGCCTCCTTTTCTCCAGGCTGAGCCCCTTTCCCAGCTCCCTCAGCCTCTCCTGGTGCTCCAGCCCCTTCCCCAGCTCTGCTCCCTTCCCTGGACACACTCCAGCCCCTCAGTGTCCCTCTTGTCACAAGAGGTCCTTCAAGCTGGCTTCCCTTCCCTCGGTTACACCTGTGCAAAGCCAAACTTAGAGAGGGGAGTCGGGGATGGGACAGAGGGATGGAGGGGCAGCACAGTCCCGAGGAAGGGATGATTCCCAGGCACAGGAACCACCGCAGCCCCTCCAGCTCTGCCTGGGTGGGAGCGGCTGGGAGCACTGGCCTTCCCCCCCGGGTGCTGAGTAACTCCTGCTGGGCTGTGCTCCCTTCCAGGGATGACCAACCCCGAGGTGATCCGCAACCTGGAGCGGGGCTACCGCATGCCCTGCCCGGAGTCGTGTCCCGGGGAGCTCTACAGCGTCATCCTCAAGTGCTGGCGCAGCACCCCCGAGGAGCGCCCCACCTTCGAGTACCTGCAGTCGGTGCTCGAGGACTTCTACACCTCCACGGAGAAGCAGTACGAGCCCGAGCCGCAGCAGTGAGCCACCGCCGCGCCGGCTGCTGGGGACAGCGCTGCAGGACGGCCACCACCCGGCGGTGGCTGGGCGCAGCTTTTCCCCTTCTCCCGTCCGCGCGTGGAGATGGGGGATGAGGAGGGACGCGGGCGAGGAGGATGCTGCCGGCTCTGCGGCTGTCGCAGAGACCGAAGAGGTGGCTGAGAGACGGCGCAGCTCCTGCCTCGTCCGCCTCGGAGGGCTGTACCCACTTTGCAGGCATCACCTCCGGCACGAAGGACTGGAAACTCCTCCGTGACCCACCTGGATGCAGAAAAGCCCCTCCAGCCCCGCAGCTGCAGCCCCGGGAGGAGGGGACCGTGGCCAGGGTGGTGGTGTGGGGGTGAAGGATCTCTGCCCCGCTCTGGTGCCGCTGCTGGCGATCCTACACCCCCTCCGTGGCACGGGCGGGGCTGGGACCGCGTCCTGTCCGCACCTCCGTGGGCCACACCGGCCCCGGAGCGTTCCTGCCGGGTGATGCCCCCGCTCCGCCTCGAGTCAGTAATAAAAAAAAACGGATGCGAGGATTTCCCATTTCTTTATTCGGGCGTCAGGGTGGGAGCGAGCCCCTGTCCTTCCCGTGGAAGGGAAGGACAGCCCCTGGAGGAGAAGGGAGAGGCCGGGGGGTCCCCGGGCAGCGCGGGGTGATGCTGGGGTGGTACCCGGGGAGGGAACGGGGGGATGCCCGAGGAGCAGGAGAGGTGTTCGTGGCGTGGCCACGAGATGTCCCTCCTCCCCAGCGAATCTGGACGGCTCTCGGGAAGTAAAAACTCACGTAATAAAACAGCCCAGAAATAAAAATCCCTCCTCGCTCGGCTGAGCCTCCGCTGCACAAGCCCCTGGTGTAACATCACGGTGGGTCCCGCTCCGCACCCAGCGCCGGGAAGGTTCAAATCCATTTCCCTGGTTTCTGGTGAATCTCCAGCCCGGGGGAATGCCCTCAAGAGGCGGCAGGCTGGTCTCCAGTCAGGAGTTTCCCTGGGCTGGGCAGTGGAGGGCAAAGAAATAAGGCAAGGAAGGGGTGTGAGGGCCGCAGGAGTGAGCTCCGGGCTGGGACAGAGGGAACTCTCCAGAACCGTCTCTCCAGGTGTTTCATCTGCTGTTTTCTTCTCCATGAAGTAGATTTGGGGTCCAGCGGTAGAGGGTGCATTACATGTAGAGGAGCAGGGATGCTACGGGAAAGAAACAGCAGAGATGGAAAAAGAAATCTCCGGTAGACCTTAAAATATTCAAATGGGGTTTGAAAGAAAGATAGGGACAGACTTTTTAACCAGGATCTGTTGAGACAGAACAAGAGGTGATGTTTTTAAACTACAATAGGGTAGATTTAGACCAGATGTAAGGAAGATGGTTTTTTAGAATGCGTGTGTAAAACACTGGCACAGGTTGCCCAGAGGGAACCGGCTGGGATGATCCAGCCTCAGAAATGCTGGTCTAGAGGAGAAACCCTAAAGTGTCCAGGATTTTTCCATAGGGATGGTGGATGGAGGTCTGTGGGAGACCTGCACCCCTCTAGGACTGCACTGGGAAACCTTGGGCTGTGGAAAAGATCTCCATCCTCACAACCTGAACCCCATGAACTCAGTTCTAGTAAGTCCTAGAAATAATTTAAGATTAGTCAGGCTCGGTGCAGCTCCTTCATGGTTCCCAAGGGACAAGTTACATGCACTATAATTACACAAAGCCCATTTTAAACCACAGGGGGAAAAAAGAAGCCATTTATTCAATAACTTCACTGGAGTTGAAGGAACAGTCTTTCCCCTTGCTTGAACTCCAGCTTGGTCTCTCCCAGATCCCAGGAACTCCATGCAGAACCAGCAGATTCCCGTTAATGAGATGATAGTCAGGAAATAAATACAGATGGAAGCTATTTGACTCCTTGGCTGTTAATATTTTATTGAAGTGAAAGCTGTGGATTATTTGTGCTGGAGCAAAGCAGGAAGAAGGGCTGCAGGGTGTCTGCTGAGCACTTGTACATTGCATTATCGCCCAAGGCCAAAGTGTCAAGTGCTGTAGCTCAAATTAGAAAGGAAATGGATATTTTTATGGCCAGTAGCAGCACGTGGCCGAGCCCAGGGTGAACATAACAAGAGCCCGTTGAGCTGAGCTTCCTCTGCACTGGACACCACGGTCCTTTTTGTTCCTGCTGAACAAACATGTTAAATTTGTTCCCTGCAGCAGACCTGGCTCCATAACCTCCTCCATGGAGGCTTGGAAGAAGCCACTGGAAGCTCTTGCCTTGCTCTGGGGGGTGGGCTGGGGCTGTGCCACCAAGCTGAGCCTCTCCAGGGGATGGAGGGGGAGCGAGAGCTCTGTGAGCAGCCATGGTTTTACAGAACATCCTCGGTTTTACAAAGCACCCACCAAAATTGCTGGGAAATGGGCCCTGCAGCTCCTCTACCACAGCTGGACAGAAAAGGACCTGCACTCCTGAGCATGGACATCAGGGACTGCAGTCACAATCCCAGGTGGGGAGTGAGGTTCTGTGCTCTGTGACCTCCAGCCCAGGATGTCTCCAATGCCATCAGAAAGCTCTGCAAGAGCCCCTTTGTCCCTGTACTGGCCTGGCAGCCTAAGAGGTGCCTCTTCACATGGGTGAGCTCCAGCCAGAGGCTCACAGGGGTGTCTTGGGGCAGGAGAAAGGTGATAAAAGTGACCCAGGCTCTCAAATTCATTATGTGAACCTACCCAAGAAGAACCTGTTGGGCCGCACAAAGGTATTTTACAAGATATGAGTCAATTCCTGCCACAGACAGAGCATGAACCCCTGAAGGCCCAGACAAGGATTTAAAGAATTACCTGGTGATTTGAATCCTGCATAACATCCGAAATAATCCTTTCATTTCTTCCCTGGGTGCCACTGGAATGATCTTTCCAATTCTCACACTGAAATATTCAGTCCTCCATTATTGGTCTTTGCTCTCCCACGCAGCCATGGTTCTGCTACTGCATCCCCATCTTCTGTCTGAAGTTTCATCTCTGTGGTAGTGTCTGGTCTTGTGCTGAGTTCATTGTCATTAACACCCTGTTTACAAGTGGTTTGAGGCTTTGGAGAGAAGGTTTTTGTGGTATTTCTCAGTTCTCCACCTTGCAGATGTAGAAATAGCCCGCGGCTGCAGTATGAAACCTTCTCTGGGGAATAGCTGGGCACTGTGACATCTTGGCAAAGTGGGAAATGCATCTGGGAACTTGGAGCCAGGGCCGGGGCGGGGAGACAGGCATGGAAAAATCAGCAGGTGCTGAGGGGAGAGAGGTGGGAGAGGGAGGGAGAGCAAAGGAAAACCAGTGAGAAGGCAGGGCTGTGGGGAGCTGCAGCACTGGATGGTTTTTCTGCTGTCTATCTGGTGAGGTGTGAGCTCCAGCTTTCCTCAGAACCCAGCAGTGTGGATTCTCTCCTGTCTAGAGAATAAAAGAGTCAGCATAGCACACGCTCCATCTGCAGCTGGACCCTGGAGCTGCAAGATGGGCTCGGTCAGCTGGGGTGAAACGAGAGCAAAGCAGCACCAAAGCCATGTCACAGATCCATGGAATCACAGAACGCTTTGGGATAGGAGGGACCTTAAATTCCATCTTGATCCAAACCCCTGCCGTGGGCTGGGACACCTTCCACTATCCCGGTTTGCTCCAAGCCCTGTCCAACCTGGCCTTGGACACTTCCAGGGATGGGATGGCCACAGCTTCTTCACAGACAAGAATTTCTTCCTAATACCAAATCTAAATCTACCCTCCATCAGCTTACGCCGTTGTCCCACCTCCTGGGAAATGGGATTTTATTTCAATGCCATCCCATGCCGGGCTGTTGTCTGGAGCAGGACGGCACTGGCAGGCACAGCTCACCCACATGAACACTGCCACATTCCAGCAGCTCAGGATCTCTCCCAGGGGGATAAAGGGAAGATCCAGGTGTCTCCACCTGCTCCGTGCAGGACAGGCTGCCTGGAGCTTGCCTTGCTGGCCCTGCAAATCGAGGCTGCCCGGGAGGGAGGTGGTGAGGAGCCCTCACCTCGCTCTGTTTCACCTCCACCCACACACAGCGGGGTAAATATTCCCTGGCAAACACGGCAGAGCAAACAAGGGCATCAACGTCCTGCCAGGCTGAGCTCTGCTCTCCGAGCTGCTCCACCAAAGGGAACAATGACCACTTTTTCCAGAAGGGCCCCCTCCCTGGCCTGGCCGCTCGGCAGCCCAACGCCGAGGGAGAATTCACCGAGCTTGCTTCTCCGAGGAGTCTTGGATCAGAGCATCCCCAAGGGTGGTGGCGCTCCAGGCTGGCTCTGAAAAGCATTTGTGGCCATCCCTGAGCAGCCCTCACCAAGAAGGAGGTGGGGCCGTGTGTCACAGCCAGGCTGTGAGGGTGGCAGAGAGCACAGATGTGTTACAGGTGGGGAGCAGAGACAGAGTCCGCAACAAACCAGCCCAAGGAAAGTCCTCTGCATCCCCCCTGGCTGCTCAGGGCAACATTCCACCCCTGACAGCAGCCAGGAAAACCTTACAGGGAGAGCAGGGCTCAAGGGAAGCGTTTTCCCTAATCACCCAGGGCCCATGGCTGCCTCGAAGAGGTTTGTGCTGGGTTGCAGGCAGGGGGCTGGGGCTGTTTCTGGAGGATTGCTGATCCCTCTGTGGGCTGAGCCAGGTGCTCCGACACCATCCCTGGCTTGGAAAGTCTCTGAATCACTGATTTCCTTGTTCTCCTCTCCCAGGGCTCGTGCTGCCCCCTTCCCCATGACATTTGGGATTGCCCACCACTGCAGACAGGCTGTGACCTGCCATGGGTTCTCCTTTCCTAGGCTGCTTCCAGACCTGCTTTCTCCAGAATTTCCTCCTCCCTCAATCTGTCCAAGGTCATTCCCAGTTAAAATTAGCAGTTTACCCAGTGCTGGAGAGATGGGATGGCCAGCTGCTCTGGCCTGCTCAGGATCCCAGGAGCTGGGAACAGAAGATCCAGCTCTGACTCCCCTTGGAGATGAGGCCTTGCCACCCTCGTGGTCACAAGAAATGGATTTGCAGCCAGCTTGTCCTCTCTGCCATAAAGCTGAGCTCCAGGTCTCTGCCAGCAAAGCAGGAGGGAGGAACATGGGAACATGTCCATGGAGCCACCAATCCCTGTCACCACCCTCTAAATGCCAGGTGTCACTCTAACTGTACCAGAGCCAGGCGTTTTGCTGGCCATCATTGTGTCTGTGACAGCAGGAGATTTCCCTCAGCCTTTCAGATCTATATTTAACTCATCCTCACCTGAACCTTCTTTCTGACCTTATCTTTCCTCTTTTTTTTTTTTTTTTTTCCCCCAGGGCAGGCTGAAGCCACAGGGTGGAGACAGTGGAAAGGCAGCTGTGGTGGGAGTTTTTTCAGTGGTCAGTCCACTGCCCTGGGCTGGGGATGCTCGGGATCACGACCAGAAATGGGAGTTAAAACCACATTGATGTCTGGGAGTGAGGACATTGCTGGAAATGAGGGAACAGCCTGTCCAGGGCAGTGGCTCAATTACCATCCCTGGAGGGATTTAAAAGCCATGTGGGTGTGGCACTTGGGGACATGGGTGCGTGGTGGCCTTTGCAGTGCTGGGGGATGGTTGGGCTTGATGATCCCAGAGGGCTTTTCCAACCTAAATGATTCCAGAACCACAGGGAGCCTCCAAGCCACAGGGATAAACCTTGACAGGGGATTGTGCTCTGGCAAGCAGGGGGATCTCCAGCTGCTCTGAACAGGTAAATATGAGAGGCTTTACCCCTGTTTTCTTATCCAGATCAAACAACTGGCCTGTCCCATCCAGGAGAGCAGAAATTGATATCACACCTTGCTTCTCCCATCTGCATTTGACCAACTTCCCTAAAATCACAGAATCACAGAATGGTTTGGGTTGGAAGACACCTTAAAAATCATCCAGTTCCAGCCTCCCTGGACAGGGACACCTTCACTAGACTTTGTCATCTCCAAACAAGGACCTCAGGGGCCTTTCTTTGGCAGGACAAACACTGCCAGGGCTGCTCTGTCTGGTGTTGACTCTCCGGTACCTTAAACTTTGGCACCTACTCAGTACAGCTGTGCTGGTAAAAAAAAAAATACCAGTTCTTTCCCCTGGTCCTGAGGCCCGTTGGTCTGCTCTGGTTATGTCCATGCTATTAAACTCTCTCAGCCTCCAAAACAGCGTGGACAGATCCAAAATAGATTTTGGGACGTGTTCTTGGTGTGTGCTGTCTCCAGTCTGATGCCCAGGGATTGTTTTCGTCTTTGATAGTTTCTGGGAACAGGTTAAGAGTTTAGCAGTGAAGATGATCTGGCTGTGTTGAATTTAATACTACAGATACATCCAATTTTTCCTGAAATCAACAGTGTTGGTTTTCATCTGGTGGACAGAGCCACCTCTCTCCATGGGCCAACACCACACAGGACATCAATCAACCCAGCTGGTCAGACTGGAAAAAGTCACCTCTGCCATCCATGGACTGGCGAATGTTTATCCCAGGTGTCTAGATGCTCCCACAGGTTCCCAGCCCTGGCTCTCCGTGGGCCAGGAGCCCTCTGTATCTCCAGATCTCCTCCCCTTGGGCTGTGCAGCGTCTCCCCACAGCTCCCCTGGCACCGTAGGTGGTCCTCCAGCCCCACCGCACGGTCGCTTCCCCCTGATAACTCCAGGGTCTCAAAGGTCACCCCAAGGGCAGCGGGGGGACATGTATCAACCAGCCCCGACACGCTGCACTCCAGGAGTAGCTGTGTTTAGAGCCAGCGACTCTCTGATCTTCAATAACCTGGCAGCAGCTTGTAAACAGTGCGTTTGACGTGATAGCATCCTCCGTGAGCAATTTGCACCCTTCCCCCCCAGCCCCCTGCCCTCTTCTCACTCCCACTTTGGCTGCTCGGAGCCAAAGTTGCTGGGAGAGGCTCAGCCTGTGGCTGAGTGTCGGATTCAGTGGGCTGGGGAGTTGGGGAAGGCTGCAGGGGTGGGAGCACTGGTTTGTGTGTGTGCTCTGCGCGCACAGTTTGAATGTGTGGTGCTACAGAAGCACCGATGGTGTTTTTAAAATACTGCCTTGCTTTGTCTCTTATGGATTTGATCTGAGAAGAGTGGGGCAGTGGAAGACTGCAGAGCCTTTGGCACAGACCAACAACACCCCAGCCCCAAGGTGTGACACGAAAATGTAAAGGCATTTGTTGGGATAAAAGCAACACCCACCAGGCTGGTGATCAAAATTCACCTCCAGTTTCATAGAATCATCAAATGCTTTGGGTTAGAAGGGACCTTAAAGATCATCTTGTTCCACTATCCCAGGTTGCTCCAAGCCCCGTTCACCCTGGCCTTGGACACTTCCAGGGATCCAGGGGCAGCCACAGCTTCTCTGGGCAGCCTGTGCCAGGGCCTCCCCACCCTCACAGGGAACAATTTCCTCCCAATAGCCCACCTAACCCTGCCCTCTGCCGGTGTGAAGCCACTCTCCCTCATCCTGTCCCTCCGGGCCCTTGTCCCAAGCCTCTCTCCAGCTTCCCATCCTCAGTTCCTTGTACTGAGTAAGGAAGGTCTGAGCCCTGGGGATGGACTGTGTTTTACTCAGAGGGGCTCTCTCGGCCTTGTCCCACTTAGCCGAAAAAGGAAGGAACACTGGGATAATTCATTGCAGGGGAAATGCCCAACCAATGCTCGCTCTGAAGCAGGAGGAGCTCAAAAAGATGGATGGAGGGAAAGGGGACGACCAGATTGCCCTGTCTCTCCCAGAAACATGGATAAACCCCTTTGAAGCTCCATCTCCAAACTCTCCATCCTGTTAGTCTGGCACAGGTCTGGCTTGGCCTGGGTAGCACTGACCCAGGTGAGTCCCAGGCGTAATTTGGGGGTTATCATGGGCCAGACACCATTCCCAAATTCCTAATAATCATTGTGAGCCTGGCCATCCTTTTCTGAAGGTGAAGAGAGCTTAATAGGATGGACCCAACCCATGCTGCAGGACCAGAGGGTTCTTCCACCAGGGAAGAAAACAAAATATGAAGGCAGGAGAAACCAAAGAGCTCTGCAGCCACATCTCCCCTTTCCTTTTTCACCTGGCAAAGCAGCAGGTGAAGGCCACGGGACAGAGCCCAGCTGTGCCGGCTACTTCCAACGCAAATCTCCCACGAAATCCCTGCTGTCAGCCCCACTCCTCCTCCTCCTCCTCTCACTCGGAGCAGGGCAGCAAAACAATCCTGCCGTATCCCTGCCCGCCCCGGAGCCGCTCAAGGTGACCGTCCGTGCGCATCTGTGCCCTGTCCCCCCGGCCACCCCTCGCCTCCCGCGGGAATGTTCTGTCCCCGGGAGCGGGAGCGTCACGGGGGGAGCTGCCTGCGTCAGGCTCTGCTGCCACGGAGACCTTGACTCCTGCCTGGGAACGGGGAGGACAGGCCAGGGCCGCGCTGCCAGACGAGGCTGGAATAACGGGGCTGGGGTGCAGGATGCTCCGGTCCAGGGTCCCCTCCCCGAGCTGGTGGCTCCGGGGTGATGCTTCAACAGAAAGTGTCAGATACCCCCAGCAGCAGGCTGAGCAGTTCCCATAGGATATTTTTTAGATCCCGTTCTCCTCCTCCCCTCAGAGATAAGGTTTTGTACCCCTGATGAAGCCCTGGTGTGTTATTTAAAGTCTTGCTGGTATAAAATTGGGTTTTCTTTCTATCCACTGTTTTCATGTGGATTATAAATCCACCATGGTTTTGACCACGATTTTCCCTGGTCCACAAGCCAAATCAGCATTAATTCACTCATCATTAATTCTAATGGCCTGGACGCAAATGAGGACAGGGAAACACCAAGGGCCTGGAATCCCTGGAGATGAGATGCAGAACTGCACTGGAACCTGCATCCACCACACAGAGGGACAGTGTTCCAGCCTTTGCTGCGGTCCAGTCAGCCCACCAGTATGGATAGTGGGAAAAAAAGTCTTTTCCATCCTAAAGAGAAATCTGTTCTTGGTCAGAGAAGGTTTCTCCTTCTCTGGTCATGCACTGAGCGCAGCCAGCCCAGAGGAGGTCAGGTCTCCTCCTCATGCCTTTCTTCCTTTAGCCTTTTCTCTGAGGTGCAACATCTGCAAGGTCCTGAGTGCCCAGCAAGATGGAATCAATTCCTCCCTCCTCCCTGCCTGAACAGGAGCGTTGGAGCTACGGGAAGCTCAGCCATCCATGAGCTGGGCAGCCCCTCTGCCCCATGTCCCTGAGAAGAAAACTCAGCACCAGGAAGTGCCACAAGATCTCAAAGATAAGGTGATGCCATTTTGGTTTTTACCTTTTTTTCTTTTATATATTCTCTGTATTCTTTACACATATATTTGTATGTGTAAAGAATACAGAGACCTTGGTGGTCACCAAGACAAATCTGAGCCTCCAAAAACCCCTCACTGCCCTGTTCATCCGGCACAGGAAAGCTCCAAACTCACCTGCAGACACACCACAACTGAGAGTCAGCCCTCTAAGGCTCTTCACACAACACTCATCCCACACTCAGCAAGAAAACAACGGAATTTGGGTGAAATGCAAAGTCCAGTCTGCCCAGAAATGTTTGTTTCTGCTCCTTCACCTCCTCCTGTTGTTTCAGGAGACAACTCCATATCTGTCTGGTTTTTAGCTGCCTTTTCTCAGCACAAGCCAAGAGCAAGAGAGGTTGGCTGCCACTGATCCGCTGCTGCTGAGGAGATTTTGGGTAGGCAAGAAACTGTTTGGCACCAGGGTTGACATGAACAGCTCAGGCTATTTAAAAAGGGTGATTTAATCAGCAGAGGTATTTCTGCCCAGCTCCCTGCACGGAACATTTGGCATTTTGCTGGAATCAGACCAAGGTGTTTTATCAGGAGCAGCGAGGAAGGGAAGGAAAGGGCAAAGCAGATGCGGGTGCAGATGAAGAAAAAAAGAGAGGCTTCCAAGGTTCTTCCATAAAGAAAAGCAAGGAAGAGAAAACAGAGTTAAAAATAATGTCATGGCATGTTCTGGGCAGAGATACCAACATCCTAGGAAAAATATACGCGTTTATTTTTTGCCAAGAGGGAAATAAAAGGGAGGATGAGGGAGGATGCTGAGGCTGTTCTTTGATTTGAAAACGAAACAAGGCCAAAGAGTAGAGACAGTCACTGGCATTTTTCAACAGAATCTGCATTTTACAGCTAAGGCTAAAGCAAACTGGTCTTGAAACATGCTGAGTGCAGGAATTTGCTCAGAGGAAGAAGGGTCAGATCCAGTCCTGTGCCACCAAATGTTGCTCACACAGTCCTATAAGGAAATCTGTGCAAATCCTTGGATGGGGTGAAGGGAATTAGTGTGAACTCTGCTTTTTGCTTTCAGTGGTTTTTGGTTCAGTCCCTTCTGCTGTCGAGAACAGCCGTCACCATCTAAGCATGAAGGGCCAATGTCATCCAAGAATTAAGTAGTGACTCTCCATCATTTGAGAGGGAGTTAGGTACATGCATTCCTTTAGGGAGCTAACCATAAAGGCTTGTCTGGAAAGACTTTTGCACCATTTTAACTTTATCTCTTCAAGACAGCTCTGGGTTTTGTCTCAGCTGGCTGAAATTTTTCATGGCCATCATTAATTCACTCAAAAATGCAGGTTTTGGCAGATCAAGTCTCTTTGCAAGTTCAGGCCAAATTTGGCAAGTTCAGCCAAAAAAAAAAAAAAACCCAAAAAAACCAAAGCCAGAAAACTTCAAAGCACACCCCCACATCAGCTCTTTGGTCCATATGTGTTGATTCCGGTCCGTTCTCAAGCTTCCTTTGCTGCAGAGACACAAAAGCTGCCACGCCAAATCATGGATCTACAGGAATTTCCAGAGTGCTCCTCCAAAAGACAGGCAGAAGACAGGCTGGGTCACATGCATGGGCGTTGTTGGACAGCACAAATATCAGTGCACATCTCCCCTTCCCAGATAAATAGCACCACTCAGCATCAGAGCCAAAGGATCCCAAAAAATGATCAAAGACGTTTTTAGGCATCTGAATTCATTGTTGTCCCCAGGCTCCACAGTCAGTGGAGCTTGGAGAGCAATTCAGCTGGATGGAGGTGTCTGCTTTAACAGGAGCTGAATCCTTCCAGAGTCTGCTGAGTGTCTGGGTGACACCTCCAGTGACCATCACAGGACACATTCGCCAGCCACCGTGAGCAAAAAGGAGCTGAAAAACTGCTGTGCTGAGATATTTCCAATGCAAAAGCAGTAAATGATTAAATCTTATCCTTCGCCTGGAGTCTGATCCGGAGGAGGTGTTGTGTGTGGGAGCCTTGAGATTTGTGAGAATCCTTCCAGCACTGGGTTTCACTTGGAGAAAATGGAAAATCCTGGTGGAATTTCTGTGCTCATTACACAGTTCTGGCGTAGAACGACTTGTGACAACACAGAGACAAAAGTCCCTCCTGAAACCTTCACCTCCTGTTCCCTCCACCCAGCAAACTCCGTTTCTAATTGCCACAGGTGCTTTTGGAGAATTCCTTGGTTCAGGGGGATTTCTGTGTTCCAGGAGGGTTAAAGGGACAACCAGCTCCTGGTTTGCTTTGGAGGAAAAACGTCCATTGCAATCAACCCTCTGTCACGAGACACAGGAAGAGCAGTGAACGCTGGGGTAAACGAGGAAAGTTTGGATGTTAAAAATGCAGAGGGACTGCCAGGAAACACTGGGAGGATATCTGAAAGGCAGCAGGGGAAATGAGATGGAAGCGAGGTCTAATTTAGAGATAAACTCACCAATTTGCATTCATTTTCCTCATCCCCCTCCCTGCCTTCACTTTGGCCATTTTTAGATCCAGAACCTTTTTTAGGCTCCCAGATATTCAGGATTGCTTTCATATTTACTCCAGCCATGCAGAGGTAAATGATCCTGTGGGATTTGCTGCCTGTCCGGACACCAGAGGTAAATGAAATCTGCACAACAGATACATACACGGCTCCATTGCTTCCAAATCCATGTCTAGGGACTTTCTCCAGCTTGGGGAAAGCTAGCTTTCTCCTGACATTTCAGATCTTCTCCCTGGACCAAATTCCCAAAGGTGAGGGAGCTGCAAAACACACAGTTGAGCATCAAAAATGGTTTTTTCAACATGTTCCTGCAGGTCAGGATTTGCTATTCGCAAACATTGCACGAGTGGTGACAAAATTTTAGTAGAGCCTGTTGTGACAAGGAGTGATGATTTTAAACTAAAAGAGGATATATTTTGACTGGATATAAGGAAGAAATATTTTACAGTGAAGGTGGTGAGGCCCTGGCACAGGATGCCCAGAGAAGCTGTGACTGCCCCATCCCTGGAAGTGTCCAAGGCCAGGGTGGACAGGGCTTGGAGCAACCTGGGATAGTGGAAGGTATCCTGGTTTGCTGCAAGAAGACTGGACTAGCTGACCATTAAATGTCCCTTCCAACCTAAACTATTCCACGATTCTTTGTGCAAATCCCAGAAGGGCGGGAGAGAGGGAGTCCGTGTCTATAAATCAGACTCCAGCTCCATCCCCACCATGTCGCTGCATCAAGGCAAAAGCAAAGACAGCACAGCCACCTGCGCAGGGGAGCAGCCTGAAGATGAAAGGCGCAGCCTTCCCTCCCCTCCGTTACCTTCACGCTCTGCAAGTCACTTATTTTTTGTTACAGACTCGGCCACCTTCAGCAAGAGGGCTGTAGACGAGGTCATGGCTCCTTTCTGGGAACCTGATGATTTCAGTTTCGCTTTCCTGAGCCCGAGAGAGGCTGCGAACTGAAATCTCTTCTCCCAGACAACTCAGCCATGAGGCTCTCCTGCCACGTCACAGAGAGGGACTCCACACTGGGACCGTATTTGGGAACGTGGTGGGGTTGGGGACTCAAACCTCTCTCATCAGGAAATCCCTCAGCTGCCTTTCAAGAGGGAATGTGTCCACTTGCAACCAAACCATGAAAGATTCACAGTTTTCAGCCATTCCTTCTGGTGATAGTCATTTCTACTGCAAAAGAAAGCAGAAGAACACACACCAAAAAGAAAAAAAAGTGCTAAACAGAAAAACATTAAGAAGAAAACTAAATTCTCAGTCCTGTATCCCCCTTTCCCCTTCCAAACACATTTCAAGTGAATAATTTCTGACTGCTGCCTCTGCAGTGCCGTGGGCAGAGTGAATGGAAGCTGCTGAGTCCGGCCAACTCAGTGCGTGCAGGGCATGCAGGATTCCAGCTGGGAAGAACCACTGGCCACTGGGTCACGGATCCCTGATCACTCATCAGCAGGCCCTGAAAGGAGATGCAAGTCACTGCAAAGAGTCTCACTGATTTGGGGGCAGGGGATGGGGCCAAATCAGTGTTTTCTCATAAATCTGGACAACGTGTATATCACTCTAATTGATGTCAAACTTTCAGCCTGACATGCTTTATAAACCCTGGGCAGCTTTGATCTCCTTGTCTTTGCCTATAAATGCAAGGATTACAAAAACATTCCGAAAAACGTCACCAAAAAATGTCTTTCACCGAGGTACTTTGCTCCAGCAGATAAGGCTAATAAGCAAAGAAACCCCAGGTATTAGGAAACGAGGCTTTTCAGGAACATACTCCGGGGTGGAGAGAGCGGGGGGAGAAGCAGCTGAAGGATATTGATGCTCATGCTCCCCCTGTCATTATTTCAGGATATTGTTTATATCCCTGGGATGTGGATAAAGGTAGCTGTCACTTCTGGCACCGCTCTCCCCCCGGGAGATTACAGCGAACTGTGGCTGACACTGCCCAACGTTGCTCTGACTGACAGCCCCCGTGGCATGGTTACTGTCAGAGCCCTCCCGGGGCTGGGGGTGCCCGGGGCTGAGAGCCACGGAGAAGGGAAGGGGGGTTTCCATGGAGGAATGGGCTCTGCTCAGCCTCCGGCACATCCCCAGGCAGGAGGAGGCGGCTCAAGGGTGCGAGGGGAGTTGAGGGAAGGTGTTTCACCATCCCTTTCCTCCGTGCAAGACTCAAGTCCCAAGTGTTGGGGCCCCTCTGGAGTGTTTTAGTGCTCTGTTCCCATGGGATGCTCAGGGATGGAGAGGGAAGGGGTCCTGCAATGCCCCCATGGAGCAGGGGAAGGGGAGTCTTTACACGGGGAAAAGTGGTGGGAATGGAGAAGGGAGGTGTGAAACAGCAAGGGAGGCTGTGAGACTTTGCATGCCAAGTCAGGACTCAGTTGTGGGTTAAGACTAATAAATCTCCCCAGGTCCATGTCTGTGAGTGATCTGGATGTCTAAATTCCTTTTATATTCCCTTTATTCCCTTTATGCCCTTAGAAACGGTTCAGTTGGCTGAACAGAGGCACTGGGAAAGTCTGAAAGCACCTGAGATGCCATCAGAAGGCCAAATGGCAGCAGGACCTCAGACTAAAATGACCTTAGACACCCCTGTGGCAACAAAATCCCACCCCAGTCTTGATGGAGCCACCACAGGTCCTTGCTCCCCTCAGCAGCAGAGCCCGAGGCTTGGCCAGGTGGATGTGGACACCAAAACGTGGTGCCTTAGATCTGCCTCCTCCAGCCTCCTTTCACAATGGGAACTCCTCTTCCCAACCTCCGGGAAGCTGGGAAGTGTCTGAGCCGTTGGGAAGCTCCGTGGAGTTACGGCATTATCTTTGAAGTCAGCTCTGGAGTTATCTCCTTGGTGCTGGGAAGGTCTCAGCTGGAGCGCTGGGCCCCCCTCCAGGCTTCAAGGGAAAGAGGGGTCAGACTGGGGACAGCCCAAAAAAATGCCAAGAGAATGGCTGAAGGAGCAGGAAAGCCAGATTGAGGAGGGAGAAGTGGAATTGGTTAGTCTGCAGAGAGACTCGAGGAGTAACATTCCTTCATGAGAGGTGAAAGAAGGGAGCGAAGGGACTTTTAATGGCAAGGACAGGGAAGTGTAGGAAGGAGAAACTGCCTGGGAAACTCAGCATTGTTCAGAACAGCCCTGGCAAGGGTAAGCAGGGAGATACTGACTGTGCCTTGGGGCAGGAGGAGGGGGGGAGATGCCCTCAAGGAGCCTCTTCACTCCCGGGGTTCTTCCATCCTTGTTTGGGGCTGTGGCAGCTGCCATGGGATGGGACTTGCCCCAGGCATTTTGGGACTTTTGGAGCAAGACTCATCTCTGAGGGCACCCACAGCAGTGTTTGGCTGCAGGGCCACCCCCTCTCTGCCTGCCTCTGCCAAAGGAGCTGATGAAAACCTCTGAGAAACGCAAAACCCAGGGGCTGGGACTGGTTTGGGATGGCGTTACTTGGGTCACACTGGGTGAAATCCAGGAGATTCCATCGATGAAAATAAGGAGCAGGAATTTCCAGCCCTGGCAAACGCAGCCCTGGCTGTACCATTTCAGTCTTGGATATATTTCTCCACGACGTTTTTCCCTTTCTCACTTTGTGGGCTTTCATTTGCACAAATAACCCCCCTACAAAGTAGATTTCCTTTCCATAAATCTGAGGAATGCAACTAAACTGCCCACATGATGGGTTTTGATGGCAATTTGGGGTTCTGGGGAAAAAAAAAAAAGGAATCAGGCATTTCTATGAATTAAATGACATTGTTAATTAACATGATTTAAGATGGCAGAACACGTAGAGCACACACTAACTCTCCTGCTTTGGGGTTGAAAGCAAGCTCCACTTTTTACAAGCCCAGATAAGTCTTCTTTGAGAAATGGGAATTTGGCTCCTAAATCAATTAGGCCTGCCAGCTCTACAAAGGGAAATTTATAACGGAGCACAGAATTAACCCTTGGACCTTGCAAACTGTCTGTCAGGGCTGCTGGGCTCTGCCTCTCGCCTCTTCCCCTGCTGAAGTCGCACGGCCCGAAGAGAGAAATTACTTTGCAGTAATGCTGTCAGAGACCAAAGCAAATCTGATGCTCCCAGACATGTGGAGGGCACAGGCCTTGACCTGGGACTGCAACCATCTGCAAAATAAGGATCCACCCCTCTGAGCACGGGAGGAAGCCAAAGCGTGCAGCATCACCGGTTTTCTGAGGAATGCCTCCTGGCTGGACCTCAGCTGGGTGTGTGAGGAGCCCTGGAAAAGTCCAGGGCTGTTCTAAGATCCACCAGCATTGTCCTGAACTCAGCTCCGTACACATAAAATCATTGAATGGTTTGGTTTGGGTTGGAAGGGACTTTGAAGCTCATCTTGTTCCACCCTCCTGCCGTGGGCGGGGACACCTTCCACTATCCCAGGTTTCTCCAAGCCCCATGGACCAGCCTGGCCCACAACATCCATCTTCATGAAGGTACAGTTGGGACCCTTCAAGGAAGCACGTTGGACCACTTTGTCTGTCAGACATCATGACCACAAAGACTGATGAAGGTGGAGTTCATGACTAAACAATCTTGTAAATACGCCTTTGAGTTTGTTTTAGATGATTTGGTGATCTCTTTTACAACAAACAGGTCACTCAACAGAAATCGTGGATGGCCAGTCAATCTGACCCCAAGCCTGACTTTGGTGCCACTTCTTAACCTGCTCTAGTGGAAGGTGTCCCTGCTCATAGCAGGGGGATTGGAGTGGATGATTTTTAAGGTCTCTTCCAACCCAGACCACTCTATGATTCCTTGATTCTTCACAACTCTATATACAAGACATGATCAGCTAAGGCCAGACATCCAGAGCCTGAGTCATCCATGGTGACTTTATCAGACTGATCCATTGCACATGCCTTGGCATCAAGTGCCATTTTAGATGCCCTCATCCTCCAGCTGCTCTCCAAGACCTGCACAGGCCTCCCAACAGATCTATTGTCACATCTGTGTGACACCAGATAAATGTAAGCATCCTGAGAGAAAACGCCTTGGAGTTGGAACTAGATGATTTTTAAGGTCCCTTCCATCCCAAACCATTCTGTGATTCTACGATTTCAACCCAAACCATTCTATTCTCCCTTTCCAGTCACTCCAGGCCTGAATCATTTGACCTCTTTCAGATCCTGCCTTAGTCTGATTCAATTGTCCCTCAGAAAATGAGTGTCTCTCTTCGCTGACTACAAAGTGAGCTCGGGGTGATTAGCTCAGCTCTGGATGTTTACAGTGCAGACAGCAAAATTTGACCAGCAGACTCTCACCCTCAGGCCTTTGCTGTTCTGCGTGTCCCTGTGTCCCTTCCAAAGCTGAGTTTCCACTGGAAAAAGGGGAAAAAGAAAGCTGAAGAGGCCCTCCCACTCTGACTCTGCTTACATCGTCCTTACACTAAATGGAGAGGATCCTAATAGGATATTTAGAAGAGGTTAACTCTTCAGAAGCCTCCGGCCCTGCCCTACATCCTGGACGCCTGCCAGAGCAAAGCCAAGGATAACAAACCAGCTTTCGTTCAAGTATTCTGAGCCAATTAAAAAAGACAAATTAGTTTGGCCTTATCTCTCCCTCCTCCTCCCCCTTCCCACCCGAGAGACAAGAGGGGATTCGCGGAGGAATGTTTCTCCCCTGTGATGGCTCTGCCTCGCTGAACTCTTCAAGGTCTGTGATGGATGAAAGCTCTCTCTTCCATTATGCTTCCGACAGCCCGCTGGGTCCTAATGGGACGGGGGGCAGGGGCAGAGCTGGGGGGACCGGAGTGGCAAAGTGGGGGGAAAGCTCTCCATGGAAAATCAAGGAGATGGAGCTAATGGACATCTCCTCCCCATCCAAGCTCAGCCTGAGGATCTCTGCAACCCTGCAAGCCCCAGTGCAAGATAAACAAGAACTGCCCGGTGCAATCTGCCCTTTTCTTCTGTAGTTCTTTATTCCTTGCATTCTTTTGACATGCAACTGCTGCACTTTCCACATGCTGCAAGCAGAAACTATGGCATGACCTGAGTATGGCAGGAGCGGAAAAAAAAATGGGCAAAGAAGGCTTTTGGGAAGAGCTATCTGGTTCAGCTCTGGGCTTTTTAAAGATATCCCCTGCTGGTTTGACCTCTGCCATGGTCTAAGCTCATCTGCATGAAAAGCAGGGCAAAAACATCTGAGCAGCCGCACGGAGTCAGAGCAGAGCCCTATCTGCTCACGGGCTCTTTCCCAACCCTGGCCACTCGCAAATGTTTATGTAAAGGGTCTAAGAAGCAGCACAAGAGGAGTGATGCATCAACAGGCTCAGCTGTGCTTGGCCACACGCTCCTTGCACCAAGAGGGGGTTCATACAGGGCACCCCAAAAGACTGGGTGTTCCACCAGGGTTCTGCCTGGGTGAAGCAGCATCCCTGTGCTCTGCCCTGTGCAGATTTAGGGTGGCAGTAGCTGGCTGGGGCCAAAACTGCCAAGCACTGTGTCAACGACAGAGACAATCAAGTTCCAGTGTCTGTGTTTGGCACTGTTTTATTTATTAGTGGAGCTGTGTCCTGTGACTGAAAAGATCATCTCATCCCCAAGATTAGAAACCCACTTGATCTTGTTATTCATGATAGCGTGGAGCTCTCTTCATCCCGCTCTTGCACTGCCACTGTTTCACAGCTGGGGAGAAGCACGATGAGAACACTCAAGGAGGAGAGTTTAAATCCCACCTCACTTCCCAGACCAACACTCTGCCCAGTGGATAACTAAATCTATCTCACTTGGGAAAAAACACACACTCTGGACATCCCTAAGATACTCTGTCCCCACTTCACAGACCTTGGGATGAGGAAAGCCAAAACATCCA
Source organism: Melanocharis versteri (assembly GCA_013397845.1). NCBI lineage: Eukaryota > Metazoa > Chordata > Aves > Passeriformes > Melanocharitidae > Melanocharis > Melanocharis versteri. The sequence goes on from VZTG01001086.1 coordinate 198,122, forward strand.
AGCAATTCAGGAGAACAAGACTCTTCAGTTTCCATCCAGTCTCAGTCTCCCAGAGTCTTCAGGGATTTTGCAACATTCTGCTTTTGCAACCTAAGAGAAACACTGCAGGATGACTTCACAGAAACGTTGTGTCCTTACAGAAGGAGCAGGAAGGACTTCGTAGAAAGGCTGATCCCCTTTGTGAAATATCTGTTGGGAAGGAGTTGCATTCACTTGCCTTTATTGTCCAATAGTTGGGAATGTGGAGAAAAAGCAGCAGGCTGGGATGCATGGGGACAACCAGAGGATGGGCTCCCAGAGACAGAAACAGAATGGAAATCACAGGTCCCTCAGAATGGAAGTCACAGGTTCACAGAGAGAAGATGATACTCATTTGTGCTTTGATATTTCCATGTGATTTAGGCTGGAAGTTGGATTGGAAAGGCTGGGAAAGCAGCATGCAGTGATGTTCTTCCTTCTTCCTTTTTAATCCTCCTGACCAGACATTGCTGCCAACTCCCAGGATACCAAAAAGGCCCAGATTTCCCACAGCACAATCATCTCCCAGATAACAAAAGTGCAGGATTTCTCTTCTCACCCCACCCCTTGCCGCTTCCCCACTGCTCTGGCAGGAGATCATTGCAGGGAGGGTGGCTTCTGATCTGCATCCTAACATTTACCCTGGCATGGGCAAAACCTAGGCTGAGGAAAAGGGCTCCTGGATTCTCTAGGAAGTGGTGGGAATAGAGCTCCTGGAAACAGGAGATGTGCACAGCTGGGCAGCTCACACTACAGAGAATCACAGGATCACTGAGGCTGGAAAAGCCCTCCAAGAACGAGTCCAACCATGAACCCAGCACTGCCAAGCCCAGCACTAAACCGCGTCTGTAAGGCATAATGTGAATTTTTTAAGGACCTGGTCTCTGAATAGTGTCTGCGGCAGCAGGGATTTCGCAGAGACGCAGGCCAGCACCAGCACAGCCTTCCCAGGGCAGAGCTGTCACTGTACCCCGTGGGCAAAGTGCCAGGAGGGTTTTCTAGGAACCACTTAAAGGACCTGCAGGGCTTGAGGTCAGCGCTGCGGCACTTTCACGCCAGTCCCAGGGACAGAGGGTGTAAAAGAGGCACAGGAGCAGCCCCTCAGAGGGGCTCTGGCCAGGCTATAAAAGGAGCTGGTCTCTCCTGAATTCCACAGGGAGGGAACACGCTGTAATTACACTGGTGCTGTCCCGATCGACAGTGGCACAAACCAGAACCTTCCAGTTCCGCGGTGAACAACAGCCGAAAAAACGCCGGGTGCCCTTGAGAGAGCGAGCGTGCAAATTAAAGTTTAGTCTGGAGCTTCACTCCTCTGCAGGCTCAGCCCTGGCCTTGGGAAGGGGGTGTGCATGTGGGCTGCTGGGAGAGAGAAACAGTGGGAGAAAAAGCAGGAAAGGGAGAGGTGGAGGGGGAGACACGAAAAGGAGAAAAGAAAGATTTAGGATAAACATATCCCAGCTGATAAGCAATCAGGGTCAAGACGGGAGGGGCTGGAAAACCTGCTCAGGATGAATGGAAAGGGGCTTTTTCCTCTCCTGCCATGCAATGAAAGGTATCAGGGCCTCTCTCTGTGCAAGAGGCTGCAGCCCCTCCCTGCCATGCCGAGGGCTGTGTACACAGGGCACAAAATCCGTGATGCCCCCGAGGGTTGGGAGCCCACCTCCACCTCGTATAGGTGGGACTGGTCTGATCCCCAAAAGGTTTGGATCACCACCCATTCTGTGGGAATTTGGGGAGTTCGGCAAGAAGAGAACACAGTATCCCCGCGTTGGTATAAAAACTCCTGGAAGTGGGATGTTTGTGAGAATACGGGGTAATCTCCATAAGCAAAATTTCGTGGGGAAAAAGGTGGATTTAGGAAAGAGATCCTGCGTGCAGTAAGATGGGATTGATGGGGACCAACCACAAGGCAGCAGAGCAGGAGCTGAAGGGCATCTGCATTGCAGATCAGAGGCTGAGCATCAATCAGCTGGAGCAAAGGGCTTTTATTCCACACTGAGATGCATAAACTGGTCCAAAACCTGGGATAGAGGAGGTCCAGCCCAGGGTCCAGCTTGGGCACCACATGGAGCTACAGGAGGAAGTGAGGGAAATGCAGGAAACAGCAACAAGGATGAGCAGAAGAGTGAAAAACACAGATGGTGAGGAGCAGCTGAAGGACATGGGGTGTTGAGTTCTAGGAAAGGCATGGGGTAAATGTGATATGTCCCCCACTTCTCTGTCCAGGGAGAGAGGAAGAACAGTGTCTCCATCACCAGTGGCTTACAAGAACAGGCTGTGCAAGGAGGAAAGGTTATGGAGGTTTAACCCAGGGTTTGGACTGAGTTTTTCAAGGTCCCCTACCTGTCACAATATCCTTCAGTCCTGTTCACTTTTTATATCTCCACTGCTGAAGATTTGCTCAAAATTCACTGAAGTTGCCCTCTTGATGCTCACACCTTGCAGCCTGTGGTCTAAATGGGGTTTTTAGACCCTATTTAGTTGCTGGTGATTCTCCCCAACAGAGATTCCTGCTCAGAATGGCAGGCAGAGCTCAGGAAAAGCATTTTTCAAGCAACATATTTGTTGAAAGCCTCTCCTGTAAATCTTGCCCAGCGAGAAAACCGAAGATTGATAATGAAGCAGCTGGGAGTGAAACATGCCTTCAAAGAGACAAACAAACAAACAAAAGAAGAAAGAACAGGATAAGTATTAAAGAAAGGACAAGTCCATTTTGAAGAGGTGAAGTACTAAATCCAACAGCCTCCCTGTTCGCTTGTGACCTGCACACCCAGAAGGATAAAGAGTGTAAAAACACCAGCAGAAAAGCACAAAAACCCCATAGAATCAGGGAATTACTTGGGTTGGAAGGGACCTTACATGTCACCTAGTTCAGGTTCCCTAGGCAGGGACACCTTCCACTATCCCAGGTTTCTCCAAGCCCTGTCCAGCCTGGCCTTGGACACTTCCAGGGATGGAGCAGCCACAGCTTCTCTTGGCCACCTCTGCCAGGACCTCACCACCCTCACAGGGAAGGATCCAATATCCCATCTATCCCTGCCCTCTGGCAGTGGGAAGCCATTCCCTGTGTCCTGTCCTTCCAGATCCTCGTCCCAAGTCCCTCTCCAGCTCTTCTGAAGTCCCTTTAGGCACTGGAAGGGGCTCTGAAGTCTCTCCCTGGAGCCTTCTCTTCTCCAGGTGAACACCCTCAGCTCTCCCAGCCTGTCTTCATAAGCAGAAACATTTCCTTGACTACTCCAAGATTTCCCAGTATAAATTCAAATCGGACTAGATTGAAAGTCTCTTCCAACCCTGATGATTCTGTGATTCTTAGTGTGGTTTCCCCATCACCTTGATTTGCTGAGCCATTGCCTTACCCCAGTCAGAAGCTCTGGGACAGGAATAAGGGCTGTGTCCTCAAACCAGGGAGAAATCTCATAACTCTCATAAACCACTAAGCAAGGAGGTGCCAGATGTCCCTTTGCAGCCCTTCCAGAACTGCTGAAGCAAATCCAGCTGGAATCTCCATCCATCAGAGCCCATCCCATCTCATTTCAGCACTGTGAGTGTGACATTCAGGTGCAGCTCCGGCCTGTAACCCAGCAGCTTGCACCTGACTGAAACATTGCTTCCAGGAATGCGTCTGCTCCTAATTCAAAGATATCCAAGGATGAAGAACCTGGCTTGACCAAGTGACTAATTTCCCTCAGCAGCAACCACAGGCCTGGGTGGTTTGGCTCTGCTTTGCAGCCAAGAAAGGCCATTTTTTGCTAGATTAAAGACGCCTTTTTCATCAGGCATTTTTCTCCCCAAGAAGTTCTTCTCTGGCCACTTCTCCATCTCCTTTTCTGATAAGCCAACCAGACCAAACTTTCTGAGCTTGCCATGCCAAGGCTTCCTCCTCACTCTTCAGATCATGTCTGTAGCCCTTTTTCCACGCCCTTTCTCATTTTTCAGGATCTTCTCTAAAGCAGCGATGTGGCTTTTTCAGTGCCTAACCACAAATGATCGCAGCATTCTCTGAGAGAAGATCCCTCTAGTTTCAGCTAGGTGGCCTGGTTAGAAATGACAGGAGAAGAGTCAGGGTGTTTTATAAAGGTAAAGAAATAAGGATGTTTTCATCTTTCCTTTCTACATTCTGAGATTTGGCCTCTTCTCACAGGGAGCAAGAGATAGGACGAGAGGAGATGGCCTCAAGCTATGCCAGGAGATGTTCAGGTTGATTTTCAGGAAAAATTTCTTCACTGAAAGAGAGGTTAAGCACTGGAACAGGCTGCCCAGGGAAGTGGTGGAGTCACCATCCCTGGAAGTGTTCAAAAAACAAGCAGGCGTGGCACCTCATGACATGGTTCAGTGGGCATGGTGGCGATCAGTCAGAAGTTGGACTTGAGGACCTTGGAGGTCTTTTCCAATCTTAATTATTCTATGGTTTGTTCCCTTCTGTTTACAGTGAAGACTCATAATAAAAAATCACTGCAGAATCTGTATTTGGGGGAACTCATCTACCTGGGGTATGTGGGTGTGTGTTGTTTTTCACCTTCATTTTCTGAAAAGAGAGGGAAAGTTTCAGAACTGGGATCATTCCCTGCAGATTCTTGTCTTTGCCCCAGTCATGGAAATGGGGCCAGGGACACCTGTTGGCACTGACCCCCATCACCCACACCAATGACATCAAAGCCTTTGCCAGTGGCCTTTGCCCTTGGCCAGCCTGCAGCTGAGTTCCCCAAAAAGCAGCTGAGCTTCCAAAGACCTGACTCCTACCTGGAAGACACAACCAAGCCCACAGCAGCACTGACCCTGGACAGCATGGATTTCTGAAAATCCCGAGAAAAGCTGGCTAACTGACAGGAGAGCCAAAGCGCAGAGCTGTTGAGGAGTGGGGAGAGGTGGAGGGGAGGGAGGGGTTGCTCGGATGGGGACTGGCGTGGGTGTTTTAGGGGACCTTTCTTTACAGGTCCTCAATACTCCCACCCTGACCAGGTCCAGGAAGGACCAGGACCACTTGGATTAGAAGCAGAATCCCACTGAATGCTGGATGTGGGACCCAGTGTTGGTTTGGAGCAGCAAATGTGAAAGGTCACTGGAGGCTAAGGAGTGCTGGGCTTCACGGGCAGAGCTTTGCCCCATCTTGTTCTACAGCCGAAACAAAACCCATGGAGTGCATAGAGGTGAGTGTCCCACCTCTCCTCCAGGAATGCCATGGAGAACTACAAAACAGGGCAAGGACAGAGCAACGCTTCCCCAACACCCTTTCCCAGCCTTTAGCGCGTTTCTGCCGCGTGACATCCTGAGCTGGATAAGCTGATCTCACGTTTAATCGCCCTCGATAGAACATTTTTCCTCCACCCAACTGTCCAGCTGCTTTCCTGAACCCGCATGAACCTCCAGCTTGGCCTGGAGTTGATCCCATGCCCCGGAGTCAGGGGGCCAAGCTCCTTGCAGGCGTTTGAGGACGCAGTGGAGGCCAGAGGAGCCCTATCAGCCTTACCCACCGCTGAACTCCCGCTGACTCCGAGAGGAGCCGGCCAGACTCCCCGGGATGCTGAGCGCAGGCCACGTCCCAAACAAACAGGAGGGAAGAGGCAGAAATTGGCTCGTGTGAAAAATGAGAGGGGGAAATAAGGGGCGAAGTGAGAAGGGAAACGTCTGATACATTATGCGCTTGTTTTGCTTTTGTCTTCTCCAAGGAGGAAGAGGATGGAGCGCCGTCGAAGACAGAGACAGAAGGATGTTTCCTGGCCCGGCCTGGGAGAGGATCAGATAATGGGCAGATAACAATAGAAATGATGACTGAGACGAAACCGCAGCCACTCGCTGCGCGGAGAGAGCAGCCGGCCCACCTCGGGCAGGGGAGGCTGAAGAGGAAGAAGCAAGAGCAAAACAGCTTCAGTGCATGAGATGGCTGGTCCAGGTAGGACCTCTGCAAGCTCAGACCCTCCAGGACTTCTTCACCCCATTGCACGAGCCCTTCCACACATTTATTTGTGGTCTGAGGATGCAGCAGTCCCACAGATGTGGCTGGAGATGGGCAGTAACCATTTACCACAACTCTGCCCACCACAGTTTGTGTTTCTATTCTTGCTTTCCCTTCAACAGCACTTCAGAACTGCCACCCAAGCACTCCGTTTGGACTCTGTTGAGTCCCCATCATGTGGGATTCTCACTAATCTGATGGGTGCAGAGGAGAAGGAGCAAGAAATGAAATTAGCTCTGAAGGTCTCAGAAAGGCCTGTTTTATTTTCTCCACTGCAAGTTAAGACATGCTGTGGTCTTCACTCATCTCCAGGGCTCGACATGCAAACACAGTCACCCAGGGTATGCAAAGACAAATGCAAAAGTGCTGGTAGGCAAATGCCAAAGCCCCGGGCTGAAGCCTGTTGGGGATGGATGAAAGGTCCAGTTGTTGCCCCAGAACTGCCAGGGCCACCACTAACCCATGTCCCCAAGTGCCACATCAACGGGACTTTTAAACCCCTCCAGGAATGTGACTCCAGCACTGTCCTGGGCAGCACATGTAGGCACCACCCACCCTCTCCTCTGGGGAGAGCAGTGTGTGGACGATGGCAGAGAAGATGAAGCTCATTTGTGTGCACAGAATTTTCCTGGGGCTGTTATTTGCAGTTCACCGTAGATTCCTCTGGTCTCAAGGATAAATTCTGAAGTGACGCAAATGGGTCCTGACTAGTTTTTTGGAGCTCCACGGACTCCAGAAAAGCCTGAAATCTGACTGTCGCTGTTAAACAGGAGTTCAGGGGTCTACAGCAAGACATGTGATTGCTTATTCTTCCATCAAACATCGAACAAATCTGCTGAGCTGACCAGAGCTACCACGATGCTGGGGTGATGGATTTGCAGCAGACACCTGTCTACAGCCACAAAATACAGCCCCTCACCCACAGTGAGCCACCCAGCAGTTGAGCCCAAAGTCCAAAATCAATGTTATCCTTCTGCTTGGTCAGCCTGTGAAGTGGACACCAGTGAAACAGCAAAGCAGGAGTCAAACCAGGTCGTTATTAATGACACAGTGGCAAAGAGGAGGCTCTACAGAGACCTTTAAGGGGTTTGTGAAAAGGAGAAAGAGGGACTTTTTCAATGAGCAGATAGTGATGGGCCAAGGGGGAATGGTTTTAATCTGAGAGAGGACAGGTTTAGATTAGAAGTTGGGAAGAAATTCTTTACTCAGAGGATGGTGAAGCCCTGGCACAGGTTGCCCAGAGAAGCTGTGGCTGCCCCTGGATCCCTGGAAGTGTCCAAGGCCACATTGGATGGGCTTGGAGCAACCTGGGATGGTGGAAGGTGTCCCTGCCCATGGCAGGAGGGTTGGAACAAGGTGATTTTTAAGGTCCCTTCCCACACAAACCATTCTGTGATTCTGTGATTCTAATTCATGTGTGGCTTCTACGAGTGGCTTTATACACTTTATGACGAGATGTCCTGGCAGCAGCATCTTTACCAGGCCACTGGGCTTGAGTGAAGCAGAATAGGAAATTAATAACTTCATTAAAAGAAGAGGAAACCTAAAACCAGCTTCTGGTCCTACTTTTACACACGGAGCCATGAGGAAAGGACAAGCATGAAATCCCACCAAGGAAGGAGCAGAGAGTACCTGATGAGGTCCACCCCCCTCACACCAGAGACTGCTCCAAGAGGGAGTCACAGTGGGCATGAAAATACTGAATTTGGTCAGTATTTGCTGCCTCTGACTTTGGCCAAAGCATGGCTGCCACGTGAGCTGGGGGAGCTGAGTGAAACCAGGCCGTGGTATCCATGGATGATGCTCAGATATGGCTCCAGATGTTCTGTGCCCTGCCCTGACAACCTCATCGCTGCTCTTTCCACTGCTGAATAAGCCAAATCTGACGTGTTTGATCCCACCTGGCCATAAACCTCATGTTGCTGCAGTAACAGACATCCAGTGGGCTCCTCTCTTCCTGTGTGACAGCTGAAGCGACTCTGTCCCCGTTGCTGCCGTGGAGGTGGGTCCTGAGGGTTTCAACTTAAAATATCCTGAGTTAGAAGGGACCCACAAGGACCATCAGGAAGCAAAGCCGATGAGGCCACACCATTACGTTATTACTTCATGCGTGAAGATTCATTCGTCCTTTCTAGTTAACCCCAGATTTTTTTAAAAGTCATTTTAAGGATGCTCAGCTGCTGGCGGGATTTTGAAAATAGATCTTTAGAGATGTAAAAAATCTGGGGGGTAAAAGGACCCTGAGAGCGTCAGCCAGTGAAAACCTGCCCAGGAAAATGCTGCTAGGGATGACCCACACTAAAGGACATGTCAGGGCTCACCCTGCCACCAGCAGCTGGGCCAGTGCTGCTGCAGAAAGCCTGGTCTGCACCTTCTGGGACTTGCAGAAGGAGCCAGAGAGGACATTTATCCTGATGAGCGAACACTCCGATTAAAAATAGTCTGGATGGGAGGAGCAGAAATTACGCTCATTAAATTGCTGGTTGAGGAAAAAAAAAAGCCTGCTCAGTTTGGGCTGGTAGCCCCCCTCCACCACCCAGCCAGCCCTCCCTCCCTGCTCCGAGCAGGAGAAGGGCTCCTATCTCCTGAGAATCCCGATAAACCCTCCTCTCGCACCCTCCCCTTCCCCCCCGAAATAAAAGTGAGCTGTCTTAGTGCTAGGATGCAGAAACCACTTCCAAGCCAGCATTACATCAACATTGCAGCTGATAAAGGGATGCACAATGGAGTGTTAGACTAATAGAAAAACACAGCTCAGATAAGGCAGGCTCCTGATAGCCTGGGCTGATGTAAAATGCCATTGTCTCCCTTGCTGTCAGCTGAGTCACTGGAGCGATAGGGAATTCCAGTGGCAACGGGCAAGTCAGGGGTCAGAAACCACAAACCCTGGGCAAGGCAAAGCCCCCGCTGTGGGCACCGCTGGGCAGAGGGAGCTGGGGTGGGAGGACGAGGCTGGAGGTGCCACTGGTGGCAAATTCCCTGTGGCTGAAGGGGCAGGGAGGAGGATGAAGGGTGGAAAGGGTCCAGCCTGTAGGACTGTGCCAGGCCCCGTGTGTGACAGAGACCCCTCAGCACCACCACCCCTGGCATGGGACCCACCGCTTCCCATGGCTTTTCCTTGCTGTTTCACCTCCCTCCCACTCTCTCATCCACCTCCTGTGTTTTCCCTGGGTGTTCCGAATTCAGGGAGAGTGGGAAATCAGCTGGAGAATGCAAGGGAGGGGCTGCTGGTGGCACTGCAGTCTCCCAAGTTCTTTTGGGTCCAGAACATCCCTTCCACGAGACCTGAGCAGGCACAAGAGGAGCTGAATCTTGTCTCCAGCTGCTGCCCCACACTAGTCTGAAAGATAAAGTGGGAGAGGCACAGAGAAGGACACCCTGCCCGCACCCAGCCGGTGCCAGGGGCCAGAGGATGTCTGTCTCCATCCCTCCTGTGAACGGGAACTCCCAGAGCCCGCCGAGGGCTGCGATAGTGCCCTGCCTGACGGGTGAGGGTGTTTTTCCCTCTGTGGGCTCTGCTCTGGTTTTCCTGTGCTGCCCTTTGATCTCCTCTCACACGGCCCCGGTGCGAGGCTGGCCCAGAGGAGGAACTCCAGATTACGTGACAGGGTTATGTCATTTTTCCAGCGGACGTGCTGGCCTGGCTCGCAGTGGAGAGGGCTTTTTTTAGGGCCGGTGCTGCGCTGGTTGGGAAGGCAGGTCCTAGAGCAAGCCTGGAGTGGGGATGCTGCAAAGGCCTCCTGTCGCAGGGAAAATCTGGGACCCAGAACAGGCTCAGGAACCAGCCCTGGTCCTTCTGTGTTTGCTCACGTCTCTGTGGGAATACGAAGAGTTCAGAGCCTGCCACAAGGCAGTGGGTGCAAGATGAGCCCCGGCTGGAAACTCAGTGTAAAAGCAGAAAATGGGTTTTGTGTTGGGAAGTGGGTGATGCTTTTATCCAAATCCTCAGAGGTGGAGCAGACCTATGAGGGCATTGCACATTACAGGGGTAGAAAGCACAAAACTCCACTGATGGAGAATCAAATCTGGCTGAAAGCTTCACAGATTGTCCTCCAGTTTCATCAGAAGTAAAGACTCACAAATGAAAAATAAAAATAAAGTATTTTTTCTATAATGCTTTCTTACACGTTTTTTTTCTGAAAAAACTTCTGAGTAAGACCTTTCTCTTTTTCCCAAACTAGAGGACTTTCTTACCCATCTGGTCAACTTGGGGACCATTTTCTCATTATGCAAAGATAGAAACAAACCCAAAATATTGAAGAGTGTAAAAAAAGAGGATGGAAAGCCATCATTTATGTTTGTGAAGAAGCCAAGATGCCCAGGGAACGCTGCCGAAGATGGAAGATTGTGGAGGAGACCCTGTCATGTAAAAAGCTCTGACTCTTGCATCTCCATCCTTCCTCTACTCTCTTTGTTTCAATAAACTGATTCTGACCAAAAATAATTCATGACAATCCCACTGAACCTTTTGTGAGTGTGGAAGGACCCAGTCCGGATCTGGTTTCTAACACCAGCTAAATGGTTGGAGTGCAATTTCTTGTTGTAGTGCCTGGATTTAGTGCTGAGGTGGACCAGGGAGGAGAGAAGGTCTTTTCTGTTTGGAAAAAGGCAGGGATGAATGCTCAAACCCCCGTGCTCATCAGAACTTCTGGGGGTCCAGTTTGTGCCCTGGGTTGCATTGGTTTGTAGAGGTCTCTGAATCATAGAATCATGAAATGGTTTGGGTTGGAAGAGACCTTAAAAATCACCTCATTCCAACCCCCTGACACGGACAGAGACACTTTCCACTAGACCAGGTTGCTCCAAGCCCCGTCCAACCTGGCCTTGAGGCAACCAATATTTCAGAGGTTGACCTCTGTTCCCTCGAAACTCAATATCCTGCTGGAAATCCCCATTCCCTGAGGGAATTGCCTGAGGCAGACATGGGCCACACTCCGCACACATGGGCATGGATCAGGGATTGCAGTCTGCCTATGCTGATCACCTCTGGGACAGAGCAGGAGGAGAGGCCTGGCTTTGCATGGAAACTCCAGGGAGATGCTCATAGTAGAAATTCATTACCTGCTCTGGAACACCAATGAACACCTCCGTTCCCGTGGGAAATCTTTAATGACCACAGATTGTGAAATTTTCCAAGGAGAAAACACCATCCCACACAATGAAATGCATCACCCCTCCAGGGAAGAAAGAGTCCTCGGAACAGGCAATCTCTTCCAGAAGAATCCATGATCCCTTTGACTCAAGACTTCTTGAAGAAGAAGGGCTCTGCAGTGTTGAAGTGCAGCCCACAAGAGGAGGGTGATCAAAGCCACTCGAGGATTAAAAATCCAGTTTATACTAACTCAGTGCTGACCCATTTCCCTCCCCAACCTCACTGGTTCTTAGACCTGGCTTTGACAGGTGGAAGTTGTGTTGTGTTAACTGGAGAAGTGGTTGGGGACTGGGGGAGAGGCTTCAGAAATGCAGGGAGAAGGGATTTGTGAGGTAGATTTGGGATTTCAGGAAACAGAACAGCCTGGGTCTGGTTGCAAATTCCTGCAGGTGTCCAGTGGTTGCTTTTTTTTCATAGAATCATAGAATCAGTAAGGGTTGGAGAAGACCTCCAAGATCACCAAGTCCCACCTTCCATTTTGGAAATGCCTTGGTGGGAATAGTTATGAAGCACACGAGTCTCCAGACCAGATCCTCAAAAACCTTCTGACCCCAATGGGATTTCCCAATTGATGTGGCTGTGGGGATACTGAGGTCTTCATGAAACACCCTTTACCTGCCACAGTACAAAACCCCATGGGAGATCTTCTTTAGCTGCAGGGAAATGCACAGTGTTTCTCCTCCTGGGTTTCTCATCCCAAAATATTGGGATGGGATTCAACTGAAAGTTCCAGGAGCCTAAATTCAGGGTTTAAGATGGTTTTCCTCGCTGAAGATGCACCAGAGCAGCCAGGATGCCCTCATGGGGCTGGAAGGCAAAGGGAACACAGGTGACTCAAGCTTTGCTGTCCAGCAGCTGGAGATTGAGTGGAAAATGGACTCAGTGATCCCTGTGGGTCTCTTCCAACACAGGGTATTCCATGGTTCTATGATATCCCAAGGCTGGGATATGTGTTGGGAGAGGAGCTATGAGGATAAAACCTGGAAAGGGCGGCTGAGCTGCTGCAGAGAGTTTAGATCTGGAGAGCCAGGATCCCACTCTTATGGGATCCTCACCCTTTTTCAGGAGAGGCAGAGACCGCTGAGTTTCTGCTGGGGAAGAAAAATACAGTCTGGCACTGAACTCTTGAAAGGTTTCCGGCCCCTGGATTAGATGACCTCAGTATGCCTTTTCCATATCTGCTGCCACAGATATAAGGCTTACTTGAGTGTGCTGGGAATTCTTGGACAGAACTACTCCTTTTTTTTTCTATTTTTTTTAACAGAGAAAACCTATTTGTTTAGTCGTTGTTATTATTATTGTTGATGTTGTTACACTTTCTTATGGAAACGTACTCATTGCAGTGAATCCTGTAAAAATTATCAGTGCTAAATGGAATTTCTGCTCAAAATTATCACATTTCTCTCCCAATAGATTTGAAGTCATTTACAGTCCCAATCAGGCATTTAATTCCCCGTTTCTCAGTACAGGATCAGTTTCGACTCTTTGGACATCCCACTCTACTGTTTCTTCATGACAATCCAGGGTTAGGCACAAAGCTTGTGGCTTGTTGCTTATAATCCAATGTTAAATTATCCAAACCCTTTGCAGGTTGGTGGTCCTGGCATCCCCTGCACCACCACGTCCTCTGAAGCATATATGGGAAAGGAGGATAGGTGTGGTTTGGATCAAACTCTGGTGTGATCCCAACTTCTCTCACCGAGGATTAAAAATGATTCAGACATGAATCAGTTTTCTGCAGAGCAAAGGTGTTGTCCCTTGCAGGTGGTGCCTTTCCATGACCTCTGCCTGCTTAGGTGTGAATACAGATCTGTTGTGATGCTCTGTAATGCCAGAGGGATTCCATAATATTTATTATGAAATCTGGAATTGGATTCTTTATGGAAAACAGGCTGGCTTGAGAAGCTGACTTTGTTTTGGAAGTGATCAGCTTGGCACGCCTTGAAAACATCTTATTTTCATATGGCACCAAACACATTAGTGGAATTGTGGAATCACAGAAGGGTTTGGGCTGGAAGGAAACTTAAACCTCACCCCATTCCACCCCATGCCATGGGCAGGGACACCTTCCACTATCCCAGGTTGCTCCAAGCCCTGTTCAACCTGGCCTTAGACACTTCCAGGAATGGGCCATCCACAGTTTCTCTAGGCAACCTGTGCCAGGGCCTCACCACCCTCATCATAAAATTTTTTTTCTTATATGAAACCTAAATCAACCCTCCTTTAGTTTAAAGCCATTAACCCCAGTCCTACCTCCTGCCCTGAGACTGGAAAATTGTAAATTATAAAGTGGCCTGGAGTCCAGTCTTCCCAAAACCATTACTGAATGTCTTGGCCCACCTCAAGAAATTGATTTTCCCAAAGAAGACACCTTCCAATCTGATCATTGCCACCACCAGCCTCCTGAGAGCAGCTGGAGGGTTAGGAGAGACGTCAGCAACCAGAAATCTACTTTTTGCCCCCAAATTGAGTCATGGAGAAATCCTCCATGCAGCTGTCTCTGCCACTAAAAATACACCTGTTTGAAAGCAGCTTTCCAAGGATGCCAATGTTCTGTCTGAGCAGGAGCAAGTTGAAAGGTCCAGGCTGATTTAGTTTGTTTTGCTTTCCAGGGAAGGGAAAGGAGTTTCGTTTTCAATCTGTGTCTTTATGCCAAAGTCTGGACTTGTAAAGACAATCTGTGGCTTGAATCAATTTGCAACTGAGGTAAAAGGACCCAAAGAAATTCCAAATGAGGTGCGTTCGTTTTATAAATGTATTTTGAAGAGAAGCAATGACTCTCAGAGCGTGCCTTTCCCTGGGAGCAGAAGGCTTTATATGCTCTTGGGAAATATTCCTGCTGAATTCCCCTTATTTGGTCCCCAAAATTCCATCCCCACTGCAGAAAAACCCAGGGGTGGACACAGGATGGGACAACTACAGCATCACTTTGGGTTGTTCCATCACCCTGATGGGAATATCATCCTCTCCTTCCCGTGCTGCCCATGGGAAAGTGTCCCAGAGCTGGAGCTCCTGGCATGGAAGGAGACGAGGGCAAGCACGCAGAAGGCAGGGGGATGAGGCTGGAAAGGGCAAAAGGAGGGGGGGGATGAGGATGAAAAGGGCAAGGGGAGAGGTGAGTTGTATCGATTGGTGTGTGAAAGGCTTCCCGGGAGCCCCGTTGCTGAGAGACAGCCCCGGGAGATGCAAGGCTGGAATTAATAACTGCTCCACTGGGGCCCTGTTTGCTCTCCTTGCCCAGAGCCGGAGGACTTTGGTCGCAGCTTATCGCCCCCGCCGAAAGCCCCAGGAATGCAGTCACAGGCAAATGTGCTCGTTCACACGACATCTATTAATCAAACGGCTCCCGCACCCTTTAACCCTTCGCAGCGCAGAGAGGGGGAGGAGGTCAGCATGGCTCTGCTTTGTCTAAAATCAGGGTCCCAGGAGCCTCTTCAGAGCAACCAGAGATAGGGGTAAGTTACTCCAGTTAAGATACCGTCCCCTCACTCTTTATCCAGGGTTTTCCTGAATTCCTACGGAATTTGTTTTGGTACCTGCACCTGAAGACATCCTTTTCCAGTGGGAACCAAGCATCTGACCACCCTGAAATGCCTTGAACGCCCGAAATATCGGCACTGAAAAACTATCACAGCCTTTTCTTATTCTTCACTGTTTCACATTTCAGGTGCTGCTTGCACTCACCCCATGGTGGTTGCTCTGCAGCTCCCCTGAGCTGAGGTTCCTGTGCTGCTGCACACATCCCCAGTGGGATTTTCTCTGCTCTGAGCAGCACAGAGCCAATCAGACACACCAAACACCACGGGCAAAATTCTCTGCTGCTGCTTGGAGCAGGTAGGATTCACCCCAACTTCACAGAATCATAGAATCAGAGAACATCCTGAGCTGGAACTCGGTGTCTCCATGGCAACACCAACCACACTAGAATTATGGAATCATGGAATCATTAAGGTTGGAGAAGATCTCTAAGATCATCGAGTCCAACCATTAACACAGCAAGGCCAGGTCCACCTCTAAACCATGTCCTGAAGTGCTGTGTCCCTCTTGTCTCACTGCTGGGTGTTTTTGTCTCTGAAATGTCCACAGAAGTGTGTTCCTGCCTTCAGACTGAGGAAGATTTTCAGGCTCTTGACCTGTAAGCAGTTGTTCAGCCAGTTAAATGAACCAGGGAGGCTCTGTAGGCTCTCCATGGTGAGGGAAGAAGCAGTGGCACTTCCTGAGGACAATTTAGCACGCTAGAATTAGGCTCCTGCTCTGTAACATCCCCTGAAAATCATCACCTGCTGAATTAAGTGCTGTAGACTGGCCAGGATGGACATTGCTGCATCGGTTACCCTGAGATGTCACCTCATCCGTGTCCACACCCTGAAATCCGGGGGTTGGACCAACGAGTCAATCAAAAATACCCTTCAGGAAGGTAGCAGGGATGCTCCAGTGCTGTAAGACACACGTGAGCCTGGGAAATGCCACGTGGGCATTAGGAGATGGCTCCTGCAGAGGAGCGAGGCTCTGGAATGGCCTCCCACGAGGAGCAGCTGGGACAAGAATCCCACCCATCCTACGAAAGGGCTCTGGCCTGGAGACCCAGAGTGGAGGCTGATGCTGCTCCTCCCTGTCCTCTGTCCCCTGTTCCTGGATAAACAGTGCCCAGCGATAAGGTGGCCGTTTGTGAAAGGGGTGGGGACTGAGTGGCCTCAACGAGCGTGGTCAGTTCTCCGTCAGCTCAAGCCTTCCGCCCCGGTTGGCATCTCCTCGCCCAGTGCCACCCCAGGAGCCCTGCTGGGTGGCAGGGTGAGGCTCTGGCTTTTGCCCCAGGCCAGACCAGGCTGGAGGATGGGCTGGGTGACTTTTAGCCTTCCCACACCAGGAAGGAAGGACGGATTTTTGTGCGTCATGTCCCGAGAAGTTTTTAGCCCTGGGTCCCGCCTTGTTGGCCTCGTGTCAAGAAGGAGGAGCATGAGCTGAAGGATTTTGAATGGAGGCAGAAGGCACCACGCCAGAGGTGGGATTTGGGGCATTTTTACCTGCTTTTGGGTTCTTTGCCTAATTAATGAAATCTCACAAGGCAAAGGTGCCAGGATCACAACTCCCTTCTTGTCAGAGCAAGTTTCACCTGTTCATGACCGTGAGAAAAAAAGGGCATTTTTATTATCTGGCATTTTTAGGCATGAAAAGTTTGGGGTTTTTTCTAGCTGTCAAAGAACCAAGCACATCTTTTGGGATTGAACCAGTTCACTTCAGAAGCATCACCACACTCCAGTCTCTGTTTTGAGCCTTCAACATTTTCCCCTCCAGATCCAGCTGTGCCTAAAATCACGGATTCCTTTGGATGAAATCAATCCAAAAGATGCACTACAGCTTCCCACAGGTCTGTTTTTCATGGGACCAGAGTAAACCCCTTCTGAACCATCTGCAGTGGGGATATCACATGCTCAAGGCTAATATTTTGGCTGCTTTGTCCGACTCCTGCATGGCCACCTCTCCTGCTTTTCCACAACTTACTGAGCAGGACTTGCCACATAGCAAAGGGACCTGCATGAAAGACAAACACTAATCAGGACTAATGATTACAGCATCCCGTTCCTTATTCCTGATGGCTCAATGAACAGAGAAAAAGAAATATAAGCAGGGAAAATAAAAGTACTATGAATCCTGCAGTAGAAACAACCTCCAGCAAACCAGGTATTGAGAGGGAAAGGGGAGAAAAAATAACCCACAAAGCAATTTGACACTTTTACCTGTAAATAATTATTCATCCAAACTGTAGTGATAAGGACATGACACTCTCCAAGCAGATTAGGAACTCGTAGGAGAGGAAAACCCTTCTTGCTTCCCCTCTTCCCATATTGTTCCCAAAGAGTTAACAGCAAGGCCGGTCTGCAATTACCCGGGAATAATGGGGTATGATTGGGGCACTAAAGAGCTGGAATTGATTTTTCTTTTTTTCCACGCTTTCAGTTCTAGAAGCCCCTCCCTGACTTCCTGGTAACTCATGACCAGCAGGGTCAATAGAGCAGAAATCCTTCTAAAGGGCCAATCTGTATTTGAATTATTTAAACAATGTAGTACAGCCAAGTTAAATGGGGCTTATCAAACGTTACACCTCTCCAGGCACAATTGGAGACAGAAGGATATTAACTGCTGAACGCTCCACCGATGGCCTGGAGACAAGTGAAAAAAAGAGAGAGAAAAAAATGGAAAAAAAGGGGGACCAAGGCAGACCGATTTGGACAAGGGGAGAAGCAGGTATCTGCCTAGAGATGGTCTTTCCTCCCATTTGGAGACCCTTCATACTTATTCTGGNGGTCCACCTCTAAACCATGTCCTGAAGTGCTGTGTCCCTCTTGTCTCACTGCTGGGTGTTTTTGTCTCTGAAATGTCCACAGAAGTGTGCTCCTGCCTTCAGACTGAGGAAGATTTTCAGGCTCTTGACCTGTAAGCAGTTGTTCAGCCAGTTAAATGAACCAGGGAGGCTCTGTAGGCTCTCCATGGTGAGGGAAGAAGCAGTGGCACCTCCTGCGGACAATTTAGCACGCTAGAATTAGGCTCCTGCTCTGTAACATCCCCTGAAAATCATCACCTGCTGAATTAAGTGCTGTAGACTGGTCAGGATGGACACTGCTGCATTGATTACCCCGAGATGTCACCTCATCCTTGTCCACACCCTGAAATCCAGGGGTTGGATCAACGAGTCAATCAAAAATACCCTTCAGGAAGGTAGCAGGGATGCTCCAGTGCTGTAAGACACACGTGAGCCTGGGAAATGCCACGTGGGCATTAGGAGATGGCTCCTGCAGAGGAGCGAGGCTCTGGAATGGCCTCCCACGAGGAGCAGCTGGGACAAGAATCCCACCCATCCTACGAAAGGGCTCTGGCGTGGAGACCCAGAGTGGAGGCTGATGCTGCTCCTCCCTGTCCTCTGTCCCCTGTTCCTGGATAAACAGTGCCCAGCGATAAGGTGGCCGTTTGTGAAAGGGGTGGGGACTGAGTGGCCTCAACGAGCGTGGTCAGTTCTCCGTCAGCTCAAGCCTTCCGCCCCGGTTGGCATCTCCTCGCCCAGTGCCACCCCAGGAGCCCTGCTGGGTGGCAGGGTGAGGCTCTGGCTTTTGCCCCAGGCCAGACCAGGCTGGAGGATGGGCTGGGTGACTTTTAGCCTTCCCACACCAGGAAGGAAGGACGGATTTTTGTGCGTCATGTCCCGAGAAGTTTTTAGCCCTGGGTCCCGCCTTGTTGGCCTCGTGTCAAGAAGGAGGAGCATGAGCTGAAGGATTTTGAATGGAGGCAGAAGGCACCACGCCAGAGGTGGGATTTGGGGCATTTTTACCTGCTTTTGGGTTCTTTGCCTAATTAATGAAATCTCACAAGGCAAAGGTGCCAGGATCACAACTCCCTTCTTGTCAGAGCAAGTTTCACCTGTTCATGACCGTGAGAAAAAAAGGGCATTTTTATTATCTGGCATTTTTAGGCATGAAAAGTTTGGGGTTTTTTCTAGCTGTCAAAGAACCAAGCACATCTTTTGGGATTGAACCAGTTCACTTCAGAAGCATCACCACACTCCAGTCTCTGTTTTGAGCCTTCAACATTTTCCCCTCCAGATCCAGCTGTGCCTAAAATCACGGATTCCTTTGGATGAAATCAATCCAAAAGATGCACTACAGCTTCCCACAGGTCTGTTTTTCATGGGACCAGAGTAAACCCCTTCTGAACCGTCTGCAGTGGGGATATCACATGCTCAAGGCTAATATTTTGGCTGCTTTGTCCGACTCCTGCATGGCCACCTCTCCTGCTTTTCCACAACTTACTGAGCAGGACTTGCCACATAGCAAAGGGACCTGCATGAAAGACAAACACTAATCAGGACTAATGATTACAGCATCCCGTTCCTTATTCCTGATGGCTCAATGAACAGAGAAAAAGAAATATAAGCAGGGAAAATAAAAGTACTATGAATCCTGCAGTAGAAACAACCTCCAGCAAACCAGGTATTGAGAGGGAAAGGGGAGAAAAAATAACCCACAAAGCAATTTGACACTTTTACCTGTAAATAATTATTCATCCAAACTGTAGTGATAAGGACATGACACTCTCCGAGCAGATTAGGAACTCGTAGGAGAGGAAAACCCTTCTTGCTTCCCCTCTTCCCATATTGTTCCCAAAGAGTTAACAGCAAGGCCGGTCTGCAATTACCCGGGAATAATGGGGTATGATTGGGGCACTAAAGAGCTGGAATTGATTTTTCTTTTTTTCCACGCTTTCAGTTCTAGAAGCCCCTCCCTGACTTCCTGGTAACTCATGACCAGCAGGGTCAATAGAGCAGAAATCCTTCTAAAGGGCCAATCTGTATTTGAATTATTTAAACAATGTAGTACAGCCAAGTTAAATGGGGCTTATCAAACGTTACACCTCTCCAGGCACAATTGGAGACAGAAGGATATTAACTGCTGAACGCTCCACCGATGGCCTGGAGACAAGTGAAAAAAAGAGAGAGAAAAAAATGGAAAAAAAGGGGGACCAAGGCAGACCGATTTGGACAAGGGGAGAAGCAGGTATCTGCCTAGAGATGGTCTTTCCTCCCATTTGGAGACCCTTCATACTTATTCTGGAGATTGGCTTTACCATCCTAATAAAACCTCCAGTTTAAGGGTATTTAACTCCTTAATCTGCATCATCTGCTCCCCTCAGGAGCACCTGGAGGAATCTGGAGGATACAGGTCTTTTCTTCACCCTTCTAGAAAGGAAAAAAAGGAAGGAGCTCTTTCCATGTCACACAGGCTGAGGTTTATTATCCCCAAGTGTGCACTTTGCCCAGGGAGGGCTGGGACACAGAGCTGCCTGCAGGGCACAGTGGAAAAAGAAACAGGAAGATAATAATAACAATAATAATAATAATTATAATAATAATTTCCGTCAAATTCGGGAGCCAGAAGACAAACTGAGAAAAGCTGAGAGAGGTTAAGGACCTTGCCAAGCAGCCCCAAAAGGTGACTGAGAGTATTTTTTTCCCATAAAATCATAGAGTGTGCTTAGGTTTGGGAGCTGAGCATTCATCCAGGAAAACAGCTCTCGATTTTCTTATGAATGTGGAAGCAAACAAGAATCCACCTGGATGTTTTCCTAGCCATTTGTCCTGCTTTGCCCCAAAACTTTTTTGGTGTTTCAGGCGACCGGATGTGCGCTGGGAAGCTCAGGGGGTCCCAGGTGAGACACAGGGGGTAAATAGTTCACAGGTAATTCATACACTGACATTTTCACATGACTTATTTGACCTGGAGAGAAAACAAATGTGTTTGCAAGTAAGAAACAAACTGCAAACAGACCCCAAAGGAGCCTAAGTTCACTAGATGATGTATGGATGGGTGAGAAATAATTCACCCACGTACAGCTCTGCGGCAAGGGTAGAGGGGGAAAGGATTTGTAAGGATTCGTGGATCAAAAATGTATAAATATTGGTTAAGTGAGCCACAAAGGTTTCAGCAGAAAGCCTCAAGTTTGAAGCAAATGAAAAAAGACAGGGAAAAAAGATTAATAACACTGGCTTAAGGACACGCATCCTTCACTTACACAGCTACTGTGCTGCCTCTGAGCTAATTAACACTGTTAATTAATGGGAGTTCAGGTATCAACCCCCTGAGAGCTGATTTTTGTCAGGCAGGGGGTCTTTGCCCACCCTCATCTGAGCTGCCATGCCCAGGCTGGACCTTTGGCTGGAACGTGCAGCCAGAGCTGGCCAGGAAAACCCAGAGGGAAACATTTCCTGCTGTGAAAGGCTCTCCCATCCAAACTGGAACATTTCAGGAGACGTTGCTGATTTCACTGAGGTTGGCTTTTTTTTTTCCTTTTTTTTTAAAAGAAAAATAATGAGGGGAAGGAGAGGAAAGTTTTCCTGACTCTGTTCCATCCTTTTTATCAGAAGTTAGGACTATAAGAAGGTGCCTCGCGGCTCAAATCCAGCCCGGTGCTATCTCAGTATTTGACATTATTTGTCATTTGGGGAAGAATTTCAAAATGTTTAGATTTCGTTACGGTTCAAAATGAAGCCCCAAACTCAACCCTTCCTCCCCCTCCTCGCCAAGCGGCGTTTGCCACCCTTCCCCAGCCGCGTTTTTAGGGACCGCAAATCCCAAAACGGGTTTTTTGGGGAACAGTGCCTGAAACGCAGCCGGGCGCTGCGTTTGCTCGCTGGGATCCAGCCCCAGGCAGCCCCTGCCTCCCCTCCACGGGGGAGTCCTGTCCCTGCCAGCTCCGGACGTCACATCTCCAGCGGGTTCTTCCACCTTGGACGCCTTGGTGAAGGTCACCGTGGCCAGCAGCCCCTGCTTTCGCACGCTGCCTTCGCCGGGCGATGCTGGGAGGGGACGGGACGGTCACAATATTGGGAAAGCTCAGCCCAAGCAAGCTCAGGGTTTATAAACTCCCGGCCTATCCCGCCGGCTGCAAGGTCGCCCCTTATCTGAGTTTGCAGAGGGTTTGCAAAGTGCTGGCGGCCCTCCAAATATGTTTGGGAGTTTTTTTACTCGAACCTAAGGCTGCCGGACTCCCACATTTGACATTTCCCAAGTGCCGCGGAGTGGCGAGGGAACAACGTGTGATTATGGCAGCCGGCTGGGATCGGGAGAGCTGCTGGCTGAGGCTTTCCAAGAGCCGGAGCAAGTGTGAAGGCTCGGCAGCCCTGCAGGAGCCACCTTCACCAGGGATGCTGCGGGGTGTCGGGCAAAGCCAAAGCCTTTTGATCGCAGCCCAGAGATGGAATAATGAAGTTTTGCAAAGAGGGAAAATACCTTTATCCCTGCCTGGTTGCCTCTGCTTTGCCTGCACCCTCGTGTTGTGAGACCCTGCAAGACCCCGTGGGCTGCTCAGCCCCATTTCACAAAGAAGTGAGACAAAAAGTAGCCACATGGATGATTTGGAGTCCTAAAGCAGCTTGTGGACTTGAACCAGGGTTCTCCAGCTCTGCATTAACCCCTGCATTGATTCTTCTTCTCTTTCTTGCCTTAATTAATCCATCAGTAGCAAGGGCTTGCCATAACTAAGGAGCTGGGTTCATTAATAGATATTCTCAATACTGTACAATAAATGAGCTGAGGTGCCCTAACTCTCAGCTGGGAATATTTCCATTATTTGGGGGAAAATAGGGAAGAGAGGAAAACCACGCTGAAGACAGATAAAAATGCGAACTCTCTCATTGTTTTATTTCCCCGTTTTCTTCCTTTTATCTCACTGGAAAACTGAGTGTGCAGGACGGGGAGTAAAAGAAAACAAAAGAAAGAGGAAGGAAAACCAAAAAACAAAAGTGCTGTTTCTCCTTCTTTCTCAAGAAAACAAGTCCAGAAAATTTCTTCCAAGATTGTTTTTCACCCAACAGCCGCCTGCACTTAAAAATAATTTTTTTTTAGACGGGGAATGAAAGGAGAGGAATGGCTGGGGAGAAACGGGATGTGCTTAAATACAAATTGCACTCGGAGTGCAAAGGGGGTTATTAGTCAGATAGGAAGGATTATTTTACATCTCGACCACCTCCACAACCACGCGTGCAAGCGCCTGCATGAAATGTTGCCTTAGTCATCCTGGTCAAAGTCCTTTGGCTACAAGCAAGGCCTTGTTGTACTGGGGATTAACAGCAGGGAAAAATAATAAGGGACTCTATATATACAATTTTCTGGCTTCAGTTGGAAACCCCAGGGTCAGAGCAAAGCTCTGATTTCAAACAACTGTATTTTGAGTGATCCTGTTTATTCCAAGTGTCTGCTGAGGCTTTGACTCCATGCTATTAATACAAAATAAATAATTTTCGCACGAGCTATTTTTACCTCCCTTGCCAGAAAAACGAAGCAGAAACGACACGTGTGAACAGCAGGGAGGGAGCGAGGTGGGGCCGTGGGCTCCTGGGATTTTTTTGGCTGCTGGATGACACACGGAGCGCCGCTGGCTGAGGATGCTGGGGAAGACCATCAGCCAGCACAGTTAAAGATGCTTCTGCAACACATATGGGATGGTGGGAGATGCCCAGGGTGTGTTGGACCATGAGTTTCATGGCATTTTAACTGCTGCTGTTTGAGAGAGGGTCTGACCTGACCCTCTGTGTGCAGTGTGTGAGCCCAGATGATGCAGATGTGCTGGTACAAGATCCTAGGGTGTTGCAGATGCATCCACAGGACTGTCCTTCTGGGGGGCTCAGTGAAAATGTGGTTTTTTTGGGAAGCAGCATCCCTCCACAGGGATCCCTTGAAGAGTCTCATTCCCTGTGGCGTGGGACCTGTCCAGGCTGGCTGGAATGCACTTGGACCCAGAGCATTTGGATGCTCAGGGCAGGGAGCAAGATGTCAGGAGATAAAGGCAGAGAATCCCTGCTCAGCTGTGTTCCCAGCAGATGCCAGGGATGAGCTGTATTTGCACACCTGGAGCCGAGCCCCCTCCCATGCCAATGGTTGTGCAACCACATCCCACTTCCCTTCTCCAGCAGCTGTTTCCTGCTCCCCTTTCTGCAGGTCGATGTCTTGAGCTCACCAGGTCTCTGCACCTGGGTGCAGGATTTCAGGTCCAGTGGTGGGGTGAAATGGGAGAGAAATTCAAATGGTTCCATGCACTCCACAAATGAGGGCCTCAGGGATGGGAAATAATCCTGCAAAGCCTCTGCAGAGGCCATTTGGCTTCCTGGGGTGTACCTGAAGGGCAGCCTCCTGCTATTGTTCTCCAAAAACCACTTTAAAGTCTTTACCACTTGTTGTGCACCTTGTAATAAAGGGGCTTCACGAGGGTTTAGGGGTTCAGAAATGAGAGTGGGCTTGGGGGCACCAGCAAGGAGAGGAGAAGGCAGCTGGTGAAGGTGCCAAGCGATTGCCTTTCAAAATCCCAGCCCTCAGGAAGGAATTCTTCCCTGTGAGGGTGGGGAGGCCCTGGCACAGGTTGCCCAGAGAAGCTGTGGCTGACTCTGGATCCCTGGAAGTGTCCAAGGCCAGGCTGGATGGGGCTTGGAGCACCCTGGGACAGTGGAAGATGTCCCTGCCCATGGCAGGGGGTGGCACTGGATGACCTTTGAGGTCCCTTCCATCCCAAACCATTCTGTGATCCCATGATTAACCTGTGTCCATGTCAGGCACTTAAATCAGCCTGGGAAAAGGGGGAATCCCTGCTCTCTGCTCCCGCCATGGCCCCTCCATCAAAACAAGCGCCAGACCTCTCCCGTCTCTGCTGGATGTGGATCAGGGAGGAATGCACCTGGCCAAGGGATGTTTTCCACGCTCAGACTCACACAGGCGCAAGGAAGGACCTTCAGAACTGCTGGACCAAGGACCTGGTGTCCAAGGCTCCCTCCGGAGCAGGCGGGGGAAGTGGCTGCTGCGGAGCTGGGGGAGGCACTCGCTGGAGTCTGGGAGTCTGCAGAGAGAGCAAGCAGCTGGAAAAGTGCCTGGCATTCATGTCTGGGTCCTGTCCCTTCGGTGCTGGGTTTTAAGGATCTATTGAACTATGTATTGATCAACCTAGAAAACGACCTTAAGTCATCAGGTTATAGAAAAATACAAATTTATTTGAGGTGTAAGATCTCCAAAGCAGGATTGTGTCCCACAGTGGTGTAAAATCCCCGCTAAATTACCGGGATGCGGAAGCAGGCAAGGCTTTAGATACATAGGTGCTTCTTAAGGGGGAAAAAAATTGAAGATAAGGATTTAAACACATTCATATCGATTCTGGTTCTGGATACCCATCATTTGTAATTTCCTATATGCAGGGGGAGGGCACCAGGGGAAAAGCAGTGAAAGATCGACTTGGTCTCATCTTTTTTCCAATATCTCTTTCCAGTTTGGAGGAAGGAGTTATGAGCACAATCCACCGCTGTCACAGGTCATACATTTCAGTTTTCCATGTTTGGCAAAGTCAGGGCTCAGCTTAACCCTGGTGCAAAGCACCAGCTTGATTTCACTGTCACCCTTGGAGCTTCCAGTTGCCATGTTAGTAACATCTGGATCTCAAACAGAGCACCTGGACACCCAGTAATGTAACTAAATACCAATAAAATTGTGTGGATCCTGCCCACCATTCCTGGCACGGCTCAGGATCTCCAGTGTCCAAAAGGGAACTTAGGAATAACCCAGACCTGGGGTCCCACCAGCACCAAGGCAGGAGAGCAGAGGGGCCAGCTGGCTTTCCATGAGCCATAGGCATCCATTAACAACCAGCTTTTGGGCTCCTCTAAGTGCACTCAGCCTGGCTTGGTTTTATTGGCATCACCCATCTCCCAGTAAATGTGATAAGAGAGGCTGATTAGCCATGGCCATCAGACTGGGCTCGGAACAAGTCTCCAGCACGGCTGTCTGAAGGCTCCTGACCACATGTGCTTCCCATGCCACGCTCCAGGCCCAGGAGGCTCTAATGAAGATTGTCCCTGGACCTCATTGTTTACTTTTAGGCCAGCATCAGAATTAAGACCAATTTAGCTGCCCCTTCTTTTCCTTTTGCTTTTTTCTCCCGGC
This sequence comes from Melanocharis versteri, assembly GCA_013397845.1. Lineage (NCBI taxonomy): Eukaryota > Metazoa > Chordata > Aves > Passeriformes > Melanocharitidae > Melanocharis > Melanocharis versteri. The sequence continues at coordinate 223,713 of VZTG01001086.1, forward strand.
TCAGTCTAAACATGCATCTCGAGAAAGAGACTTTTTTATTGCCAAGACAACACGTGATAAGGAAGGATCATCTGTCTGCGAGAAAACGACTTCTGTGGGGTTCAGAAAGTGGTCCCAAGGGTCTGATTCCAGCACAGGAACAGCCCCTGGGGAACATTAAGGAATTATAACCCTCACGATAAGGCACTTTTCTTCTATAGTTTTTTATTTCATAGCAATAGTCACAGCTTAAAGATAAGGGCAACATACATTTTGTTTAACTAGGCTCTTGTTCCTTGGTGTGGGGCTCGGAGTGAACTGGCATCCATCAAACTCTTTTGTGATTTACATGAATACCTGATTCTTCCGATAAGGGAAAGTGTAAGTCAACACAGTTTTGTTGTAATTGGGTGTTACCTGTTTAGATACTGAGCTGCTATCTCGGCATCAGCTCACAGCGAGCTCCACTTTACCTTTCCTTGCTAGGTGCACAGAGAATGTCTCCTGCTTCTGCACTGGCCCCAGGTGCTGCAAGAAGCTGCCTGGGTCCTTTCAGCCTCACGGAGGTGTCCACAGGATGCTGGAGATGCTAAAATTCCATGAGCATTCAAACACTGACAGGAAAAAACTACAGAATTAAAATCCCCAGTTAAAGCCCAAATCCCCACTTCAGGTTCAGCACAGCCCTTGGCCCCTCTCTCTGTGTTCTACCAAAGATGTGCCACCATACTCTTATTTTTCTGATATAATTATTTATCTTAGCGAGCAACATGTCATGTTTATAGTGTAAAATAAATATTCCTGGTGTTTGAACAACAGCAGCCATCTCTGCCCCTCGGCATACCAGGACTCCTTTGCAGTAGGTGATAGGGATACTAAGACAACTCAAAGCTTGAGAAGTTTGCAGCCTAAAATCAAACCAGAAACAGATCTCAATAAAGGATTAGATGACTTCCACAAAACAAGACTTCGCAGAGGAGAGACTGTAGCTCCTGCCACCTTTAATTAGATGTCAATACCCCAGGAAAAAACTGCTTTACTTTTAAGAGCACCTGGATGTCCATAACAAGCATAACTTGAAATGAAAAAAAAAAGGAAGGGAAGACCACGAACAGCCTGAATCTCCCATCTAAAGCCTCTGAGGGCCAGAGGATTGAAGAAATGAAATGTAAATCACAAATCAAACCCACTCATTTTGGATAAGGAATGACCCAGAGGTTGCCCAAGGTTTTCTTTCTGCCTGACATCTTTAGGAGAGCTGAGCTCAGGAGCCTGAAGTGGAGAAACAGCGTGGAATTTGGCCAGGTTTTAACACCAGCCTGCCACAATTCTGATCTCCCTGGCCTAAGTGACACGAAGCTGCAGGGGCCTCTCGGCAGCTGCTGGTGGAGAGGTCAGGAGACCACATCCCAGTGAGACGCAGACTGGGAAGACCCCAAGGGCTGTGAATGGATATTTGGATATATCTCCCTCCCAAAACCAAAAAGCGAATCCAAGCGATTTGTCAGCTCCCAGCTGGGACGATACAGGAACACGCCAAGGTCTTTTATTAAACTCAATTATCAACTTGATGTAGCAGCAACTCCTTACCACGAATGGGCTGCTCATGGCAGATGTCCCCAAACCCTGGTGATATCCCATGTGCTGATCCCTCATGGCAGATCTCCCCAAATCCCAGTGATATCCCATGTGCTGATCCTTCATGGCAGATCTCCCCAAACCCCAGTGATCCCCCATGTGCTGATCCCTCATGGCAGATCTCCCCAAACCCCAGTGATCCCCCATGTGCTGATCCCTCATGGCAGATCTCCCCAAACCCCAGTGATATCCCATGTGCTGATCCCTCATGGCAGATCTCCCCAAACCCAGGTGGTATTCCATGTGCTGATCCCTCATGGCAGATCTCCCCAAACCCCAGTGATCCCCCATGTGCTGATCCCTCACGGCAGATCTCCCCAAACCCCAGTGATTCCCCATGTGCTGATCCCTCACGGCAGATCTCCCCAAACCCTGGTGATATTCCATGTGCTGATCCTACACCACTGCCCACATGGGAAGGACATTGTTTTCTGCCAGCGAACACCCAGGGCTGGATGAATGAGAGCAGAGGCAGGGCAGATGCAGCCTTCTGCCCTGACGTGGGATCCAGGTCTCCAACAAGAGTCAGACTCAAATCCCGATCCCTCCTCAGCCTCCCCAAAAGCTTCTGCTCAATACAAAGCCTTGATGGTGCCTCCTCACCTTGGGTCATGCGTCACCTAAACACCACTGTGGCCACACCTGGCCAGGGCCCCTCTCTGTGGAGCTCAACATGGGTTGGGTGGGCACCTCTTGGCAAGGGGAGATCGTTGCTCTGTTGGCTTCAGGTGTCCTTGGAAGCTGGGAATATTTGACACTGGGAGAGACCTGGAAAAATGCTCCAGCCCATACAGTTGAAAAGGTTGTATTGGCTCGGGTTTATGAGCTCAAAAGAATTTCTCGGCCACTGTGCTAAGAGCAGGATTTTATGGTGGTAGTGGGAGAGGCAGATGTGTAGATATGTATTTATATAAAATGCTGACTGTGCCAGCACAGGAGAGCCCAGGTTTAAGAGGCAATTTCCTGGCTTAGTCTAATTCTCCTATTAGATGCTTTCCTTCACACTAAGTGAAATTCTGACTGAATTAAAGACCCGCTTTTCCTCTTATCTGCTGCTGCTCTTATCTGACTCCGAGGAAAGGCTGGGAGCAGACACAGCCAGGGTTTGCCATTTTACAGCTCTCCTTCCCACTTTTCCCCTGGGCTCACATCAAATGCCCGGAAGATTTCTTAAAAAACCAGCCTGTCATTCTCAACACAACCATACAAAGGGAACAGCAATGGAAAAGCCACAAAATAGGTCAATTTCCTGAATGTATTTTCTTTTTTCCTAGGGGGATCTCCCAAAATCTCCTACAAACCCTAGTGAAATTGTCTTCCTGAAGCAGGGACCATCATTTCCCTTGAAAGATCCAGGTCTGTTCACTTGTGTGAGTCTCCAAGGCTGTCATGAGAAGGGAAAGAGTAAAAAACAACAACCCTGCTCATTATTTACTGTCACTGCTCCTTTCTGGGTCCTGGGACAGGTCGGTACAACCAGCAGGAGCCAAGACATCTCAGCTCCCTCGCTGACTCACTGCTTAGCCCTCGGCAAGTCCCTCCACTTACTTTCAGAAAATCATAAAATAATTTGGGTTGGAAGGGGCTTTTTAAAGGTTTCACCTCTTTCTCCCCCTTCGACAAAGCCTCTGCCTTGATTATAGAGTTTGTCAGTTTTAAGGGAGTGGGATTTGGTGGTCCAGCACCAAACACAACTCATCAGCTCCTATTCCAGCTGATCCTCTTCATGGCATGATGAGAGCAATGCTCGTTCCTAATTAGGGTAGCCCTTAAGTAAGAACCATCTTTTATCCTTGGATTTTTCTCTGGAGTCTTGTCCCACTGTTATTCACGGTTTTATCCAGGTTTCCTCCAAGCTTTCCTTTGTCCCAGCCCTCTGCCACTCTCTGTGCTTGAGTGTCCCAGGCGTTGCTGAGGAGTTGGCTCTGCCAAGAGCTGCACTTCTCTCTCAGGCCAGCTTTATCAGGGCTGCATTTCCACCGTGTGACGTGTCTGTTCCCTAAATTCCCCACACACTTCCAGGCACAGAGGCCTTCAGAGCCCTTGAAACCAAATTAGCCCCTCTCCATTTTGCTCACATGCAGGTTTCCTGTATTTGTCCCTAATTCAGGGCTCTGGCAGCCCAACTCCCTGCAGCACCCTGCTGTCTCTGGAAACATCAAACAAAAAACACCCTAAAAAGGGTCCTTTCTCACTGGATGTGGACATCATTCCAAGAAGGGGCCTGCTGCGTGGCCAGCTGGGAATTGCAGCAATCTTTAGAAGAGAAGGCTCTGGGGATACCTCAGAGCCCCTTCCAGTGTCTAAAGAGGCTCCAGGAGAACTGGAGAGGGATTTTGGACAAAGGATGGAGCAACAGGACAAGGGGGATTCCCTTGTCCCAGAGGGCAGGGAGTGACTGGATATTCTGCTTGTCCTCCCAGCTTTCTCCCTCATCTCCTGGCAAATTTTAGGAAAGTCTCCTGCTTTGTTTTTCTCCCCTATAAAACCCAAAGGAAATCTGCTTCCCCTGCGACTGTAGTGAAAAGGGATGCACAGCACCATGAAATGATGGTTCCTGGATGGGCATGCCTCTTCCCATTTGGAACAGATCTGGCCCAATAATTCCACAAAAAATATCTCAGTCTGAATATCTTTAATACACTGGTCTGATTTAAAAAGAAACAGAAAGCTGGAGTCAAAAAGCAGGTGGGTTTTATCACCTCTTTCATTATTTAATTTGGCTGGAATGTCCTTTCTTTTCTTTTAAGATGAATGAACCTTCTTGCTGACAGCAACTCCCTTACTTTTTGCTTTCAAACCAAAATTGATGGGATTTTAGGGGATTTTCTGATAGAAAAAATATAAAAAACCTTCCTCATTAGAAAGTGTGTTCACCTGTGGTCATGAAAACTCTGGAAAACCACAATACCCTTCTGGGGAAGTTACACCATGTAGAGTAAAATCATGGAAAGGCTTGGGCTGGAAAAGAGCTTAAAGATCATCTTGTTCCAATCTCCTGCCACGGGGAGGGACACCTTCCACTATCCCAGGTTGCTCAGAACTCCACCCAGCGTGGCCTTGAACACTTCCAGGGATGGGGCAGCCACAGCCCGGGATGTTTCTGGTGTCTCCTGCTCCAGGCTTGGATATCCAGTCCTTCAGTTGTCCATATAAATTAGGCTGTGGTTAGGACAGTTTTAGGATCACGTGAGCATCCCTGCAGCTGCATCAGGGCTTGGACCTCTTTCAAGGTCTGATGGACCAGATTTTGGGCACTTCGGTCAGTGCCACCCGATTGTGCATGAGCCCCGTGTTGGATCGTCACAAGCATCACTTCAGTGATATCTGAGCAGGGATAAACCTCTGGATTCCTGGTATTTGCTTAGTAAAATTCTTCCTAAAGCAGGAAATTTGTGGCTTAACCTCCAGAAAAATATCCTTCTAAGCACAGGGGTGAGGGCTCAAAGTCCTTCATCCAGCACAGCATAAACTGGAGATCTTCAGAAGTTTCCTGAACAACCTCAGATTTTTTTATTAGGAAATAAAATTTGCATTTCTCCCAGTTCATCACACGTGCCAGAATAAAAAATACAGCAGCCAGCTACGTATTTTCCTTAGACAAGGCTTATCCCAGACAACTGGAGCCTGGACTTTGCTTCTTCCCATCCTGTGGATTATGAAGGTTTTTTCTTGCTCACTAGTGCTCACTAGAAGCCACCTCTGCATTTCACTGGCTCTGCCAAGTGGACAGGAAATTAATGAAGTTTAAATGAAGAGCTGCTCCCTCTTCCAGCCGTCTGAGCCTTTCTTTTGATTCAGTAAAACCCTGGCAGAGGGCTCCTGATCTAATCACGGGAGCTTGCACTTGGTGATCCAATTACTGCCAAGTTTCTGGATGTTGGTTTTTCCTTTGATGAGAACATTTAGAGGTGTGAACTTCTCAGGGGCCGGCTGACGGCTGCCTCGGCTCTGAGATCTCATTTGGGGAAGGGAGGAATAAAACGCTGTGATTTTCTACAGATTTGAATGTCTTCAGCCGGAGTCTGTGAACCCTGACACCCGGCGCTTATTTCTGCTCTTACCCACGGGTCTCCACCCCTCTGCCAAGCCTGGCTTGAACGAATCACTCAGTGCAAATGTCATCTGGAGGAACGTGCAGCCAGCACATTCACCCAACCTCATTTTTAAAAGGGAGGCTGCAGACACAGAGATAACACCGAGACTCTTTTCCAGCAGCCTTCTCCAGCCCAGGCGTGCACAAGTTTACAAGGAGCAGTGGCCATAAACTGAAACACAAGAAGTTCCACCTCAGCATGAGGAAGAAATCCCTTATGTTGAGGGTGGCAGAGCATGGAAACAGCTGCCCAGGGAGGGCATGGAGTCTCCCTCTCTGGACACGTTCCTGCGTCGCTTGCTCCAGGTGACCTTGCCCTGGTGGCAGCATTGGACCAATGACCTCCAGAAGTCCCTTCCAACCCTAACAATTCCACGATTCTGTGAGAGTTGGGCTGAGAACTGATGATTTCACTTCATGAGAGAGTACGGGACATCTTCCCTGCCCACTGATTTTCCAGCACTGCTGCCCAAACACTGCCACGTTGTACCCTCACTCTTTCATGTCCAAAGGTTGCCGCAGCCACCGATCCCACCACGTAGGGGAAAGAGGCTCCCAGGGTCTGCCCTGTGAGATAACACCACCCCAGTGGCTCCCAGAGCCTTTCTTGAGGTGCCGCTGCCCAGTGTTTGCTCATGTCCTCGCATTGTCCCCAGCCCTGATAACGCCTCTGGTCAAGGCTATCAGCTCATCAGCACAGCGGCATCAGCCCCCCACGTTTGGCAGGGAGGACACCAAACCCTATCCGCTGATGGACTTATCCCTAATCCCATTCAGAGGCGTTTTGATCAATGGATAAATCTCTGTTTGTGCGGCCAAATCCCTCCCTGCCTTGTCTGCGGGCTGGGTGTGGGGATAAATGTCCCCAGTGTCCCCCTCGGCTCGTGCCACCATCCCAGATCCTGACGATGTGGAGAGCACGTCGCAGTCAAGGATTAACCCTGTGGGGCTTTATTACCTCTGTTTGAGCAGATGGACAGCTGAGGTCCCAAAAAAGGTGCAGCAGCCTCTTCAGAATCCCAGGACAATTGAAAATTGAGCTGGGAATTCCCAAACCTTAAGGACATCCTTCTCCTCCAACAGCACCACACCAACTCAGGGTGTTTTTGTGCTGACAGCTGAACACAGAAGCCTTGGCCAGACACTTTTCCATCTAAAGTCCTGATATCTTTTGAAGACGTGACCATTTGCTAAGCTTTATTTACCCAGCAACCCTCTTCCAGTCAATGGGGAGAAGATAAGGACATGAAGAGATCTTGATGAGATCAGGACCCATCTGACAGGACAAGAATAGGGTGAAGAAGAAGAAAGAAAAAAAGTAAAAGTAAAGGCTCTTGATGATCCAGGCTGCAAGAGAGGCCAAATTTGAAGGGAAGAATTCTCTCTTAAATAATTCTCTTTTATTCCTTTCAAAAATGTCAATATCAGGCATTTGGGCTCCAGCATCAAACCAGCAGCAGAGAGAAAAAAAAAATGAGAGAGGGGGAAAGAGAAATCAGAAAAAAATCATAAAAATAGGAAAAAAGACCTCTATATATTTTCCTTCCTTTTTCTTTTTCCCAACATGAAAAATATGAAATTGGCCCAGAACGATGAAAAGAAAAACCAAATCCTATCACCAACAGAAGATGTTTTCACCACACAGTCAATACTGGTGGTCAACTACAAGGGAAGGAAACAAAGAGCATTTCACAAAAGGTTCTGCCCTGGAGGCCCAGCTGGACCCTCTTCAGATGCTTCCCAGTGGTGTCCAAATTATTGTCAGTAACTGGTGGAGAGGGACAACCCCTGGAAGCGTCCAAGGAATGACTGGACGTGGCACTCAGTGCTCTGGGCTGGGTGACAAGGCGGGGATCAGTCACAGGTTGGACTCGATGATCTTGGAGGTCTTTTCCAACCTAAACGGTTCTGTGATTCCATGATTCCATGGTGTGAACTCATGGCACCTTAACTCACATCACCTCTGATCTGCGGATGAGATCCTAAGGACGGACAAAAGGCAGGAAATGAGGCAGGTGCAGATGAGGCTCAAAGATGTTCTTCACACAACCAACCACTGGGAAATGGAATATTCTGGGGCGTCCTCAAAACACTCCTGTGATTTAATCCAAATGGGATATGAAATGTGGAGATCAAAGAACCACGGGAGCATGAAATCATGGAATGGTCTGGGTTGGAAGGGAGCTCAAAGATCAGCCAATTCCACCCCCTGCCATGGGCAGGGACACCTTCCACTATCCCAGGCGGCTCCAAGCCCCGTCCAGCCCAGCCTTGGACACTTCCAGGGAGCAAATCCTCTGTTCTTCCGAAGAGTTTCTTGCCTGCAGCCCCAAGGACAGGGACAGTGTGACCCACCTGTGATGCTGAGATTTGCTCAAAGAACAGGTGAGTACAAGAAACATCTGCAAGGTGATGATAGAAACAGGAATCTGATGCCAAAATAAAAATGCACTGGGGACCTCTTACATATCCTGGTATTTGTGGTGGAGATCTGTGGTTCTCGTATTTTTAATTTCCCACGTAAGAAGAAAAGCGAAGAAGAAAGAGTTAAACACAAACGGCCCAGTTGTTTTTTGGCTTTTTTTTTTCCTCTTTGTGTGTTTTGTTTTTGCTTGCAATTATATAAAATGTAACAACTTTTGCCCCTGCTCTGGTTTTCCCACTGCACGCTGTGAACAGTCAAGGCTTTTTTACTGCAATAAGAAGGCTGAATTCTGAAAATGTTCTTTATATGAACCACCCTCCCCCAAAACAAGAAGGGAAAGAATTCAGATTTTTTCATCTATAATTAGTAAACCCCATCTGAATTCATGCTCCCTCTATATTGTCTTTTCATTAAAAAAACCTGAATGCTAAACATAGCTGAAAATTATTAGAAACATTTAAACTTCTTGCTTAGAGCAGTTCAAGCCCAGCTTTTCTTTTTATTGAGTTTTAACAATTCATTCAGAAAGTTCTAAGAATTTTCTTAAAACAAGCAAACAAACCAAAACCAAAACCAAACCCAAAACTCCAAAGTGGAAGTAAACTTTAATTAAATTAAAAAGAAAATTGAGGAAAAAACCCAAGTATTAAAATTTGGAGCTTTGTCCAGCCAGAAACAACAAATATTGAACCTTGCAGTCTGCTGTTTTCGTATTTCCACTTCTTCCTGATGGAACGCAAATGACATATTTCTTGATTTTGGGAGGATTTTCCACTGAAAAAAAAAATGTGTTCCTTAGTGAGTTCTACTTCTTTCATGTGTGTTTTCCTGGAGTGAACATTACATGTGCAGTTTTACCACAGACAGGATGGAAAGGTGCTAAAAATGATCCTTTTTTCACTGTCAGAAAAAGAGAGTTAATCCAGAGCAGACATTTTGGGAAGGAGCCCTCCGTGGGGTGCCTGCAACCATTTCTCCGTGGTGATTTAGGTATCTTTGGGTGTTCACAAATGGAATATGCTCCGATGCCTCCGGTGTGCCGCTGGGATTACAGTGAGATTTCACAGCTGTTCTGCCAAAATTCCATAATCCTGCGAAAAGGCACGGGACTGAGTGCTCTGGGTCCTGTCCTGGATCCACTGTCCCCCACAGGGCCTTTAATCCCCCTTCCCTTGTCTTCCCAGATAATAAGATCCTCCCACCCTGCAGTGCTATTGGGAGGCTTAACATGGTAATATTTATAAAGTGGCACGGAATCTTTTGGAAAAGAGAAAAGAAAAAGAAAATTTAAAAAAAAGAAAAATGTGGGATCCAGTCTGATTCTGGCATCACACAGGCAAGGAGTGACTCCCAGGGAGCTGCAGATGATCCATAAGTTCCCTTCCAACCCAAGCCATCCTGTGATTCCGTGACTTTGTGACAAAGACAAGCCCACAATGAGGTGTCCCTCTCGGAGTTATCACCGCAGAGCCCAGCAGCCATTCTGCATTCAGGCTCTTGCGTGCCAGGGCGGGTGACACTGCAGTGACACTTTTCCAGCCCGTGGAAAGACCTGTCCCTTTGAGATGTCTTTGCCTCTCTGTACTGAATCAAATCTGCTTTGTCCACCTTGTCCCTGGTGGGTAGGACAAGATGGGGCTGAGCCCAAGCTGCTCTGTTGTGCAAGTCAAAAGCCAGTTTCTGGAGAAGGGAATTCTCTGGGGAGATCTTAGAGCCCCTTCCAGAGCCTAAAGGGGCTCCAGGAGAGCTGGAGAGGGACTGGGGACAAGGGATGGAGGGACAGGACACAGGGAGTGGCTTCCCACTGCCAGAGGGCAGGGATAGATGGGATATTGGGAAGAAATTCTTACCTGTAAGGCTGGTGTGGCCCTGGCACAGGGTGCCCAGAGAAGCTGTGGCTGCCCCTGGATCCCTGGAAGTGTCCAAGGCCAGGTTGGACGGGGCTTGGAGCAGCCTGGGATAGTGGAAGGTGTCCCTGCCCATGGCAGGAGGGTGGAACTGGATGATCTTTAAGGTCCCTTCCAACCCAAACCATTCCATGATTCCCTGAGTCTGTACAACAGGCAGAACTCCACATTCAAGTCCGGGATTCTCCTGTCTCTGACTGGTTTGGTGGGATTTTCTTCATTTCGACTAAAATCCTCCAAAACTCAAACCGTTGCCCAGGATTCCACCTCTCTCCTGCTGCACTGCAAGTCTCGGGAATCACACCATTCCTGACTTGTCCAGTGCCTGAAAACTCAGAGGTGCATCCGTTGCCCAACAAATACCACGGTTTATTAACAATATCAACACTGCATTAATGATCTAAGAACAAGGGCTAATTACGTGTAAATTTGGCAACATACCTGAGTATTCTTTCCCCATGCGCTGCGCTGGGGTTTTGCCTGATGATAACAATATCATTCCCTGATAAAACGAACTTTTATGTTATTGTGCCTTTTGCAATTAGAGCCTGTGGTTTATTTTCTTGCTTTTCCCCATGGATGAGAAAATGCCACCTTCACCCAGGGTTTCCCACCCTGAACAGCATTCCTGGGTAGGTGTGAAGCTGCAGGATGGGTCCAAAAGCCAAAGGCAGGCTGGCTTTCAGCAGATTTAAGGGACCATCAGCTCTGCTTCTCTCAGGTAACACTGGTGCATCAAAAATATTACACCAGCGATATTTTTCTTTACAAACCCAAAAGAGAAGAAGGACGAGCAGGATATTCCTGATGGTAGAAGGAAACTGGGATCTTTATTTGTGCAGCCATAAGAATCTCAGTGGCGTAGTCTGAATTCCTGCTGCCCTGAGTGACACTGGGGAAGGCTGCAATGTTCACTTGGCTGGAGAACAGCAGTGCAAAGGGGATTTTGGTGGGATATTTCTGGAAAATTGGGTGGACGTTAATGAGGAAATGAAAAAAATCTCATGTTGCCACCTCAGCTTCAGAAATGGTTGTGCAGATCACATGGAAATTAAATATAATCCAAAGGAGCTCCTGCAGCACTTCATAGAACCATGGAATAGTTTAGGTCGGAAAAGCCCTCTAAGATCACTGAGTCCAACCATTCCCCCAAAACTGCCAAGGCCACCACTGAACCATGTCCCAGGGTGCCACACCCACACATCTTTTAAATCCCTCCAGGGATGGGGACTCCACCACTGCCCTGGGCAGCTGTGCCAGGGCAGGGCAATCCTTTGGGTCCTCATTCCCTTTGCAAAGTTGAGGCCAGGGGACTGGGAGAGGCCGAGTTCCAGTCCCAAGTCCAGGAAATTCATCTGTCCAGGGAATTCAACCATTTGCAGATCTAGGTGAAGAGGGGAAGATTCCCAGAAATTCCCATCTGCCTCCAGTGTCCCTTGCTGGAGGACATTGCCAACCTCAGATCACAAATTAACCCTGCACCAGGGAGTTTTTTCCCTTTTTCGAAAAGGCCAGACTTTTTTTCCCTTTTTCTCAAGTTTTCCCTTTTAAAATTGTCAATGTTTTGTGGTTTTCTGACTGGCATCTTGTCCAAGGTCAAACCATCCTCCTGCATTACCACTCAGTCCTGCGAGCACTGCCTGCAGATGAATCCCTGCTTGTCCTTTGCTCATGCGAGTGCATTTTGCATGGATTTGGGCTTGGAAGTTCAGTGCTTGGCATTTTTGGTGCATGAAAAACTATTTTGGCTTTACTTTTACGTGAAATATACCCCCTTTTTTTTTTTCTTTCCTCTCCAGAATAAATGGATTAATTCAACTGCTGATACATCAGCACAGAGAGAGAATTTTTTTTTTCATCCCAGAAGGAGCTCAGCCACAAAAACCTCTGTCCTGACCCTGCATCTGCCACCCAGGGGCGGAGGACTTGGGCCAGAACTCGCTTTTTTTCATCATCGCATCCGACCTCGGCGCTGCGTCTCCCCAGCACCCGGTGCGCGATGCTCGGAGGGAGCGCAGGGGCATCGCCTCGGGGTCCGGCCCTGCAGCCCTGCCCTTCCCTTCCCTTCCCGGCGGCGGCCCGGCTGCCCGGGGCGCTGACCCCAGCGCCGGGGAGTCTGGAGCGGAGCCGGCGGCCGCCGCTCGCCGCCGTCAGCCCACACCTCATCAATAGGGGCTGACAGCCCCGGCCCCGCCGCCCCGACGGCACCGCCGCCGGCACGGCACGGCTTGGCACGGCCCGGGGCCGGGGCTGCAAGCAGGGAGACCCCCGAAGGTGGGGTTGGAGGCAGCTCCATCCATCCGGGATGTATCTGGGGGGAGAAGCGGCGGGGCTGGGGTGGAGAGATCCCCACGGGGGTCAGGGTGAAGGGAACCCCACAGGGATCCAGGGATCCCGGCATTCCCACAGGCAGCAGCCTCATGGGCGGATCGAGGGGGTCAAGGGGGCTGGAAGTGGGGTGCAAGGGTGTAGGGGACCCCACAGTGACAGGTAAGGATGTACAGTGAGTGGCACCGGCGAGTAGGGAGGTAAGACACGTTGGTGAGAGAGGTACAGACACACAAAGGCATTTATCCTTCATAGAGAATAAATATACGGACAAATAAATCGATATTCTGGCGAAGTAGATCGGCAAAAAAAAAAAGCAAATGGGCATGGGAATGCGCAGGGAGTTACAGAGATGTATGGATATAGGGATATATGGATAATGATGGATAGATGGATATATGGATAATGATGGATAAATGGATATATGGATAGATGATGGGTTGTGATACTGACTGCGGTTCAGCATTCCCAGAGCAATTTCCAGGCAGAGCAGCCTTCCCCACCTGACGCACGAGGCTTTTCCAGCCTCCCCGAGAATGGGAAGGGGTTTTCCATCACCGCTGCTGTTCCCAGCAGACGCGAGGGGCTCTGCCGGGGCCGGTCAGCCCCCGGCAGCCGGGATGTCACAGCAGGTGCGTTCCACACGAGCGGTTTCACTGCCACTGCGTCAAAGGGCGGTGACAATGACGAAAACAGAGCCACGCGTGTGCAGGGCGCTGCAAGTGGGCGACAGCAGCACAGTGATTGACGCACCCCCTCCATCCCCAGCGGGTTCCCCCCCACCGCAGGTGATGCTCGCCCACTCGTCCCCGTGCCGATGGCCCCGGGGGATCCCCCATCCACGGGGGACGTGTGTCCCCAGACGCCGCGCAGACACTCGTCACCCCGCGGTGGCACAGCCCCTGTCCCCCGGGGAAGGTCCCTCTGAGCCGGGCTTTCACGTCTCCCCACCAATTCAGAGAATCCCAGACCGGGAAATTCAGAGCCCTGGCGTTTTAGGCTCAATTCGCTCGATTTTGGCAGTAGAGCTGACAGGAACACAGTGATCCACGCTGTATTTCCAGCGTCCTCTGGGACACATCTGTCCCCTCCACGCACACACAGTGGCACGGACACGCAGGGCATCACATGTCCTGTGGTTCCCGTTTCCTAAAGATCCCCGTTTCCTAAAAATTCCCGTCCCAGGTGGGGTATGGATTTTGCCTGGCCCCAGATTTCCATGGCACTGACCCTGACTTCTCAGCCTCTCCCCTCCTGCTGCATCAGAGCACGGATCGCTGCTCCACGCACCTCTGCACCGCATGGTTTTGTCCCTGAGGAAGTCACTTGTATCTATTTCCATCACTTGTATTTATTTCCACTGGGGGTAAAAAAAAAAAAAATTTTGGGTTTGGTTTGTAAAAAGCAATAATATAATACTGGGGGGTAGAGGGGGTGGTCAGAAAGGATTTAGGAATTCCCCTGAAGCTCCACTGAGCCGTGATGCTCCCTGGCCACCCTTCTCCCAGGGGCAGTACCTGGCCTTTGGGATGCGGGTGGAGGCGGGGGGCTGGTGGCGTTTTAGGGCCACTGCCGTCCTGTAAACAGCTGCGACGTTTGTTTGGGAAAGCGTCTCTGAAAGGCGTGACAGGAGCCTCTGGTTGAGCCGGGGCGGGGGTGGCAGCCACCGCGGGGTCCCTCCGCGCGGCTGGGGCGGGGGGGTTGTCCCATTGTCCCGCTGTCCCTCCCAGCCGTGCTGTCCGCCCATGGGGTGTCCTGACACGTGTCTGTGGGCAGGGGAGCGCAGGGGGGTCCCAGAGCGGGGACCCCCAGGCTCCCCAGGCAGGAGAGTCCGGGATCTGTCCCCCGGCAGGGCGGGGGGTTCATCCCTTCCCCCGCAGAGGTCCAGCGGGGGAAGACGCTCG
>VZTG01001086.1:244459-281933 GCA_013397845.1 Melanocharis versteri
GGAAGTGGGGGGGGTTTGGAGGAAAATCGCATCGCCGGTGGTGTTTTGGTTTTGGCTGGAAGGCTGCGCCCACGCGAGACCGCTCCGGGGAAAAGTGGAGCCGAGGGTTTTCCAGGCGCTCCCCATCGCTCTGGATCGCGGCCGGGGAGCCGGCCGGGCTTTGGGGAGGCCCCGCACGAGATGTACCAGAGCTTAGCCATGGCAGCCAACCCCGGCCCTCCGGCGTACGAGGGGGCAGGTGGCTTCATGCACAGCGCGGCCGCAGCGTCCCCGGTCTATGTGCCCACCACGAGGGTCACCTCCATGCTCCCCAGCCTGCCCTACCTGCAGAGCGGCGGCTCTTCCCAGCAAGGCAGCCCCGTCTCCAGCCACTCCATCTGGACTCAGCCCGGAGCCGAAAGCGCCGCTTACAACCCCGGATCTTCTCACCCTCCCGTGTCACCTCGGTTCTCCTTCTCCACCAGCACCCCCATCCCGGCCACCTCTTCCCGGGAAGCGGCGGCGGCTTACGGCAGCTCCTTGAACCTTTCTGCCAACGGGAGGGAGCAGTACAGCAGGGGCTTCGGCAGCTCCTATTCCAGCCCCTACCCGGCCTACATGAGCCCCGACATGGCCACGACCTGGACTTCCTCGCCCTTCGACAGCCCCATGCTGCACAACCTGCAGAGCCGAGGGACGCCCGCGGCCGCCCGCCACGCCAACATCGGTGAGCACAGGGCTGGGAGACGGAGGGAGGGTTTCACCCCCTCACCCCCCAGATTTTGGGGCACGCACCCTTCTCTGCGTAGGCGCGAAGGGCGGGAGGGAGGAATTTGGAGTGGCCTCTCTGGCTGGAAAATATTGGGGTCCTTATTCCTACTTATTCTACAAAATCACCGTTGCAAAATATCCTCAAAGGCCACAGTTTCCAAAAAGTAAATGAAATTTAGGGCAGGCCCGGAGCGGCAAGGAATGATGAGCCGAGCTCCGGAGCGAGGGCCTGCTGGCTCCTCAAACAGCTCCGAGGGGATTTAGGGGCTCTGATGGGGATGATTGTGGGGTGCAGGACCACGATGTTTCATGGACACGCAGGCAGCCCCTTCCTGACCTGGCCTTAGGAGCATTAAGAAATCAAAGTTTGGTTCATGAATTCCAAATCTTCCCTTTGGGCTCTTTTACGTTCTGGTCTTTTTAAAAAGTTTTTGGAAAGGTCAGCTAGACTACAAAAAGGGAGAGCAAAGAGAAATTTAGAGCTGAGGTGGGAGAGATGATGGAGAAGGATTAAAATAAATGCATCCACATTTATAATTGTGCTTTTTGGGGAACTCATGCACACCTGAACAACACTGGTAGTTCAGAGTCTCCTTACCCCAAAAGACTCACCCTGATCTCTTGTGCTGAGTCCAGTCTCAGAGCCTTTCATTTCATTAAATTCCTCTGGTTCCTACAACGAGGAATTGGTCCAAATGGCTTAAAACCCTGCTTTTATATTTAGTGGGGTAGAAGAGGGATAAAAGGGGAGAGAAATGCGGGCACATCTTTGCATCACGGTTTCATAAACTCTTTTTTCCTTCCCGCCTCCTCTCCGTGAAGGTATTTCTGTCGGCTTCGGGGTTGGGGTTAACAAAGGAAACACCTCAAATTTGTCTGCAGATCTATTCTACAATTACGTTGTCTGACCCGAATTTTGGAGGGTGATTTTTCCATCGTGTCCAGCAGGATTTGCATCGTCCTTAGCATTATTTTAAGACGTTAAAAGAAGGAAAGTTGGGCTTCAGTGAAGGCTTGGCCTTGCCAGCATCTTGTGCTTTTCTTTGGGTGCTATGAAATTTCTCAAAACGAGTAACAGATTAAGGACAAAATTTTAGCCAATCAGGCAATGTTTTTTGGGAAGCCATGAGAAGGTAGAACGTAGAGGAAAAAAAATCAGGATTAATTTAACAATCAGATATTAATTAAATATCAATAAGCACATATTTGTGTTTTACCATGGTGCCATCTCTTCCTTGGGGAAAAAAAATCACCTTTTTTGCGGTGGTCTCAGAAGGGCTCTTAATAATAAAAATAACCTAACCCCAAAATAACGAAAATGAAGAATTGCAGTTGCAGAAATACTCATCAGCTTTTAAAGTGCCGGGGGCTGAGCGTGGGGATTTGGGGGTTTTGAGCCCAGTGGTTTGTGCTGCAACTCCGCATTTTGATGGCAAAAAATGGGGTTTTAAATAGCACTGGGAAGAGGGGATGAGT
The DNA here is from genome assembly GCA_013397845.1 of Melanocharis versteri. Taxonomy (NCBI): domain Eukaryota; kingdom Metazoa; phylum Chordata; class Aves; order Passeriformes; family Melanocharitidae; genus Melanocharis; species Melanocharis versteri. Next base: position 246,686 of record VZTG01001086.1, read on the forward strand.
TGAACCAATCCAGAAAATAGTTTTTAATGAAGGAGGAAGGAGTCGGGACTCCTCTGCACGGCCAGGTCCTGACTCGGGTGCCGGATCCTCGGCAGCGCGGCCGAATCCGCGGGATTCATTAGCACTGGGCTAATTACGTCTCTGCCTTGGATATGGAAAAGCACTCGGATTTTAAAACAACAGTGCTTGGGTTTTGGTTGAAAAAAAAAAAATTAACTGGCTGAGAGCCGGTGAGTTTTAAATTCAGGATTAAAATGGATTTTTGGAAGGCAGCTCCTCCGGGGAGTAGTTTAAGGTCCAGACCTGCCCCGTTCCCTCCTCTCCCTGAGCCGGGACGCGGCCGCTGTCGGGTCCCTCCTTGAAGCCGAGGCGATACCTTTGGGTATCGAAGGGACTGTGTGGAGCATGTAGAGGCTGGCTGGGGGGTTCTGAGCTGGGAAAGGGTTTTATTTTAATGATTTTAAGGGTAAAAAACCCTGAAAAACTGAAGGCACTGAAAGATGTAGTGGAGGGGGGGACACACCGTTTTGGATTGCTCCCATCATGGACCCACTTTAATTCCACTTTTATCCGAGCCTGGTCAGCAACTGAGAAACCCCTGACACGGCGGGGTTGACTCCTTCTGTGCCTTTTCTTAGGGCTAAAAGTAATTTTATTCTCTGCACAGCGAGGAATCTCAAGGTGGAAACACAATCTTTTTAAATCAAGTGGTATTTGCAGCGCTCTCATTTTCTTTTCCCAGAGAAATAACTACCACCTTCGGGTAGTGCTAAATGCAGAGCACCCCTGGGGTCATTAAATTTTTAATTATTATCATTTTTTTTTTAAATAAAGATCAAGTCTAGGCAGGTATAGCTGAATATGCAGACACGAATTCACAGTCTATGCAACTGGGCATTTTCTCCCCTGTTTTATATAAATATATCCCTGTAACAATAAAGCAACACACAGGGAAAAGAAAATTAGTGAAAATGTATTCGAAGAAAATAACACTAAAAGAAACACAAATCTTCTTCTTTTTCCTTAAATTGAGGAATTTTGGCTTGGGTTAAACCGTGGTATAAAGCACTGGGAAGGATGGGTAAAACACACGGGCCCGTTAGAGAAACTTTCCCTGGTGAGAGTTCAAAATGCCAAATTTGGGCTTTTCAGGGTAAGTTTGGTGACTGATTCCATTACCCTGAAGAGCAGGATCAGACCCCGCGGTCGAGGCAGTGAACTTGCCCCAGGCATTGCCTGGGATGGAGTTACTGTGAATTCCCGACTTAATGAGGCATGAAAAGGACCAGCTGCAGAATCCCCTCTCAAAAGACTTCCCCGCCAGCACCAAAAATCTCTTGAAATCGCTCCCAAAATGAGCCTGGATGGGCAGTTTAGCTCTCCACCCTTCCCCAGGCAGACGGGAGCGGGGATGGAGGGCGGCACGGGGGTCCGAGCGCGTCCATCCCCCAGCCCCTCGCTGCCTCCGGGACCTTTCCAGGCTGGGGATGGACGCTCAGATCCCAGTTTGCCATCCCCATTCCCTTTCATTTTGCTCACAGCGGGGATTTTACTTTTGCTGTGGTATCGCGGAGGTTGCTGTGGTTGGGAATAAATCGGGCGAGGGCTGTGGGCATTCCTGGTGGGTGCTTTTTGGTTTTTCGGGGCTTTTTTTTAGTTAAATCGAAGTCAGGGCTCCTCAAACAGGCGCTGCTGAAACACAGCAACAGCATCTGGGAAGATCAAAGCCTGGAGCAGACACCGGGTTGGAAAATGTCCTTTCTGGTGCTGGTGGGGGAGAGATTGGGAACCAGATCTTAAGCTTTCCCAGAGGGATGCTAAGAGATCTGCCCTGTCGCATCCCGGGGCTGACATTTCCAGTGATTCACTGGCATTTGTTACAACCCTCTGCCCTACGAGCAGCCCCTGACCTTCTCCACGCACCTAAGGACAAGGTGGCTGGTTCCTGTGGGGTGGCAGGCGATGAGGGGGACCCAGCACCTCTTCTGTCCCTGATCATGGAGGGATTGGGCTGTAGGATGGAAGGATGGGGCCGTAGGACAGAGGGATGGGGCCACAGGACAGAGGGATGGAGCCATAGGACAGAGAGGTGTGAACGTAGGATGGCAGAAAAGCCTGTGGGACAGCGGAAAGGGGCTGTAGGACATCGGGATGACGCTGTAGGACATCGAGATCGGGCAGTAGGACATCGGGAGGGGGCTGTAGGACATCGGGACCGGGCTGTAGGACATCGGGAAGCGGCTGTAGGACATCGGGAAGGGGCTGTAGGACATTGGGATGGGGCTGTAGGACGTGTCTGCTTTTTCCTCCATCCCCCGTTTCGCAAGCGGCCGCATTTCTCACCTCAGCCCCGCCGGCGGGGAAGGTTCGCCCAGGGCTTTGTTCCCCCCTTCGGGTTTGAATCCACCTTCTGCTCTCCCTCCTAATTTAATTGTCACCCGTCAGTCTGGGATTTGGGATGAAACCCACAGAATCAGGGTTTCTAATCTCTGAGAAAGATCAAGCTTGAGCACACAAGTGTTTATTCCCCCCTCCAAGCCCCTAAGCAGTTGAATTTAAATTGCAAATAAATCAACGATAATAATAAAAATAAAAATAAAACCATCACGGGCACTCTGTCACCCCTATTGCCGATTCAATTCCTTAATTAAAAATTGCACTGTATTTCCAAATACAAGTCCTTACGTTGCATAGAACTGCCATGGGGTAGTATGTAATATAAATATTCACAAATTTTTGTAAAGCAGTAAAACTTAAGGCAGCGAATTGTGGTGCTTCATCTAAGACTTTATTAAACCAGGATTAATTATTTTTCACCTACCCATGTGCATTTCTTTATCCCTGTAACAACAACAGAAATATTTTTTTTTTATGGAAACAGCCTGTATTTTTCTCTCTCCATATTTTTTGCCTGAAATTTTAAGGGAAAGAGGCGAAATTCTTGGAGACAGATGAGGGTTTATCAGGCAGAGTATTCCAAAGGAAACCAGGCCCAATCCTGACACCTCTGTGCTCTTCTGATGACGGGGTAACCTTGGCTTGGCTGGCTGAAAGGGGCTCCCCAAAACTGGTTCTCCCAAATTTAGAGGGGTATTTTGAATGGGCAAACCATCTCACTCTGAAAATTTAAGGATGCATGGAAAAAAACCACTAGTGAAACACCAAAGAGCAAATAAAACCCCAGACCGGGGGAAAAAGTGGCATTTTATGTGCCTGAAGGTCAGAATCCTGTTGTTTCTCAGAGAGGGTATTTGCAGGGGCTATTAAAAGAAAGGCGGAAAAATGCAATTTTAAGGAAAATTCAATTAAATAAAATTGACAGTGTTGTCCCAAAGCCTTCAGAGGCTTTGTTTCTCAACAGCGCACGGCTCTGGGCTGAAAATTTTTCTCCTTGAGCCCTGCAGAGCTTTGCAAGCATGGGGAAAAAAAGGAATGCAAATATAATATATCAACTTTGAGAGGTTTTATTCCCAAATCTGCACACCAGCCCGGTGTGCCCTTCCCTCCCTGCAATTTCCTTATTGAAAAGGAGGTGCAGAAATGGGATATTCGGGGATCCCCCCCTGCTCAGTGACGCTCCCAGGGATTCACAGAGCAGAGGAAATCAAAATCTTGGGTCCTTCAAGGCTTTTGAAACCCAACTATAAAAAACTTAACAAAGCATCCGCTTCCCCTTTGGGGCTCATTGCTGGCTGCAAAACCAGGTGGGAATCTACCTCAAGAGCTCAGCCCACACTCTTAGAAAATAAATTTTGTTCATGCTGGGAGCGAAAGGCAGAAATGAGGATTTTTGCTGTGCCGGCTCCGTGTTTCGGGGATGTGGGATCCCGAAAAACGCGATTACACTGCCAAAAAACGTCAGTTGTCATGGCCAGGTTGGGTTGTTACAGGGCTGAGCTGCTTTGGAGCGGGGAATGTGTGTAACTATGCCTGCAGGATTGCAAAAAAGGGAGATTGGAATATCTGGAAATGCCAAATATTCACCTTGCCGGCGGGTTGGAATCCGCACTGCCGTCTGGCAGGAAGGTGTAAATTCGCCTTTGGTGTGCGAGTGTGAAACGCTGCTTAAATAACCAGGGAAATAGGTGAGAATTTGCTTTGACCTCCCAAATTAACCCAAATTATAGAAGCAAATTTCATTATAAGGTCAGATTGAGGTTTTTTTTTTTTTTCTAAATTTTAAGAAAAACTGATGTTTCTCTTTCGTGGGACAAAACTCTTGCAGCTGTCTACGGTCACGTCCCGTGTTATGGCAAAACAAAAACCTCTCCTGCCTTTCCAAGTCTTCCCCACATCATCGGTCACAGTGACCGGGCACGAGCTGTAAATACATCTGTAATGACAAATTAAACCCAATTATCTGCCAGGCCTGAGCGCTGAGGTCTTTCCACACATGGGTGCTTGCACTTGCGTGGCAGCCCTCGAAAATAATTCCATCACCGTTGGCATGAGCGGCATTAAAGGCTCTTTCGAAAATGTCCGTGTTTTCAAACCTACTCCAAAAATATTGTGGGCTTTCTTTCCTTTTTTTTTCCTTTTTTCCCCCTTTTTTTTCCTTTTTTTCCTTTTCTCCAGGAGCTCCCTGCTGCGGGATACGTTGAGTTCGCAGCATTCCCCGCGCTCTTGCGCCCTTTTAAACGCTCGCGGCACTCGGCGGCGATTTCTTTTTCAATACGATAAGCTCGGGCTGGATTTTCTCATCCCCCAAAAAAAGAACTGACGGGTGCTGGGTCTGCTCCAAAAGAAGAGCCAGGCAGAGATTTTCCAAGTTGGATGCAGATCTGACCCTGCCATCAGCGCTGAAATGTTTCAGCTTTGGGGTTTTGGCAAGACCTGGATGTTAAAGCCGAATCTGGGGCAGCGTCAGCTGGAAGAGAAAATAATTTTTTCTTTTTCAAGAAGTGCCCAGTGATTAATTTTTTTTCTCAATTATTTGCTGGCACAGAGGGGTTTTTTGCTTAATGAGGTGGATACCTAATTGTAGAATGAAGTCATTGCTTGGGGGGAGCAAGTTGGGTATTTCCAATGTCTTTTTGCTTTCTCTGTCTTTCTAAGGCCAAACCTGCTCAGGTTTTTAGGATCAGCCATCCCTTAAAAAACAGATTCTGTATGTACGGTGACAAAAAAAAAAACAAATCTCAAAAATACCCATGTTCCTTGCTCAGAGCTGAAGCCATCCCTGATTTACAGCCCAGGGAGGTTCGCCAGGAGCTGGTGCAGGATCAGGCCCATGCAAATAGATTCCGAAGGGAAGAAACTCAGCCTACTGCAAATTACATGGGAATTTACACGTGTTCTCAGGGAGCTGAAGCCCCAAAATCCAGTGAGACCTTCCTTTTTTTCCTGAAAAGTGGCCACTTGTTTACACATTGCAGCATGAAGGAATTCGTGGTGTTTTTCTAATTATTTTTAGTCACCCCTAAAGCTTGTGAGACCCTTATCGGAGCCAGCTGGGCTCGAACCGCTCACACCAGCCTTGGGAGAGACTCAGAAATTCATTTTGTTTGTGAAAGAGGAAAATAAATAACTCCTGGAAAGCCAAAAAATAGTAATTTTTCCAGCAGAGGTGGGGTGAGGGCAGCCGGATGAGGGATCCCGCAGGGCTGATTTCCCGTCTCCACCAGGGACTGGTACTGGATTGCTTCTGAATCTGGGATAACAAAATCACTGCCTGGAAACGCTTCCTCCTAATCCCTGGGAATTAAGTTGGTGTCTGCCGGGGGAGCATTTCAGGAGAGGTCCCTGCTCCTGCTCTCCTTCCCAGAGCTCAGCCCTTCTGCGCTGGCTGACCCTTCCAGCACGGTGGATTTATAGGGAGCTGGGATGGGGCTGAGTTCCCATTGCCACCGGACTCTCCTAAAAGGTTCAACCCCAAATTTAGGGGCAGAGACGAAGCAGGGAGGGAGAAGGAGACCACGCCAGTCCCTCCAAGCAAGATTTTGCCAATTCTTCCTGCTTTTTCCACATGGAGCTCCCTGTGTCCATAATATTTAAGCAAATTCCAGGTTGTCCTCTGACCTTGAGGGCCTCCTTTGGCTCTGCAAACACCTCCAGACAGTTCAGGAGACATCTCCCTCTTGCTGGATTCCCAGCTGCCCACCCCCGGTTGTCGTGTTTTGTTTGGTGCACCTCAATTTTCCTTCAAGCTCCAGCTTCCGGAGTCCTGTTATCACATGTCAGGCTCTGCTCTTTCAGAAAGGGAAAGAACAGCTTTCCTGGAAAAGGGAGAAGCTGGAAAACCCTGATTCCTTCATGCTGAAATCCTAGACGAGGCAAAAAAAACACAACCTAATATTTATTATTTAATCTCCTATGAGTTTCCAAGCCAGACATTTGGATCTGCAAGCCAGTGAGCCACCATTATTCAACATTCAGGACTCTCAGTGCTGGTGCTGTAAAAAAAATCAGTGAGGCCCTGAGCCCCAGACATCAGGACTCCTCCGAATGACGTGTGGTCCCAGATGTCTGAGATTATTTTGGGAAGGGAGAGCTGGCCCCAGGGGCTGCCTGCCCAGGGGGCTGGCTGCTGGGAAGGACTCTGTGTTGGGACATGCCTGGGTGGTGTGGAGCATGAGAGGGGCAGCTGGTTTGAGGGGGGGGATGTCTCTTCCTCACTCTCTCCTGGGCTGGGATGGTGCTCTGGATCCTCGGCATGACTTTTCCCATGTTTCAGTCCTTCATTACTTGAGTGGGACAGATCAGTGATGCTGTAATTTATCCCGCCCCTCTGGACATGAAGATCTGGGCTTGAGGGTCTTTTCACTTCCCAAAACAAGTAGGACCACAAGCAGGAGGGTGAAATCCCCCTTGCACCCCCTTCCCTTTGCCTCGAGCCAGGGAAGGGTCTCACTCTGCCAGAGCTGCCTGCCCTCCCCTAGGACTTCTCTTCCCAAACCCACATCCCAGTCAGGCTCCGCCACCTCCCTCCACACAAATCAATAACAACGGGTGAGCAGGTTAATTATAATCACAGAATAAACGCCGTGGTCTCAAAGTTCACCCAACTTCAGCAGCGTTTCAAAACGAGCGGACGGTGCCAAGAAACTTTCATTGATTCCTCTGGGGCAGGTGTGGGAGTTTGAACCTGTCCCCAGGCTGATCTTGATTCGAGGCCTACTCAATTTTCCTCCTTGACTTTCGCCTATCTTATAATGCCTGTTATTTTAGATAAAAAGCCCAATCAATTGAGTTAGAAAAACTGCAAGTTATACGCGGCCCTGATAAGTTCGGTACCTGCCGTTTTATTGGCCTGGGCTGCGAAGTGACCTTTGCAGATGCTTTATCATCCCCTCCTCCCACCCTGCTCGGGGGCTGAGTTGACTTAACGTCCAGAATAACTAATAAAAGAGGAAAAGAGAAGGGCCAGGGGTTAGACAAACTCACTGTCACCTCTAACGCGATGAGCTGTAGTAAACACCTTTTTGTTTGTCCCTGGCTGGAGTCCCGCAGGGAGGCCGGGATCTGGCCTGGCTTGTGCTGGTGTAGCTCCTGCGAGTGGGATTTATCAGTGGAACAGCTCAGAACTGCAGGCAGAGCCTGTGTCTAAGTCAGTGCAATTTGAAGAAAACTGGGACAGGGGTTTGGATATGTTGAGATTGGTCAGTGCCCTCGTGCCCAGAGAGGGATTGGACTTGCGGAGCAGTCCTACAAATTCCATATATTCCTACACATGGTATAGACATGTTTTATATTTATAAAGTGAGGTTTTTTAATAATCATATATGTTTTACATATATAAAGTGTGGTTTTATAAATGTACACGTGTGTGTACAAATATATATATAAAAATATATATGCACACACAATTCTATATAGTCATAAAATAATAATAATTTAAATAGCAAAACTAGAAAGAATTTATTTGAGATGATTCCTAGCTTGCTACAGTGGCATTCTTAAGAACATTCCAGGCATCCCTGCCTACAAAAGAGGGGTTGGAACTAAATTATCTTTAAGATCCTTTCCAACCCAAACCATTCTGTGATTCTATGACATGCTGTGTGTATATATACAAATATATATGTTTATATATATGTATACCACACACACAAATATAATAACAATTACACAATTGATTGTATTCCTATAAGAAAGATTTTGCCTATTCGCTTTGGATAAATGTCTGTTCTTCTGATCTGGGAAAAAAACCCACCCCAAACTTCGAGTTTCTGGAGTTGTAGGATTGTAGAAATGCACGTTGTAAGATCCCTAGCAGGACAACCACCTCAGCAGTGGCTGAGGGCCGTGGTGACTTTATGTGGATGAGGCTTTGGAATGCCCAAGGATGGACATTCCCCCATCTCCTAAAGAAAACCCAACAGATCATGATCTTCAATCGTTGGTGAAGAATCATTTTGGGGTGTCCTGTGCAGAGGCAGGAGTTGGACTCGATGATCCTTGCGGATCCCTTCCAGCTCAGGATATTCTGTGATTCTGTGCTAATTGTTATCCCCTGGCATGGTCCAAGCACAGACCATCTCGGCCTGAGCCCAGCATCTCCTGGTGCAGCTCCCGGGGAGAAGTTTGGATGTTTCTGGGGTCTCAGAACATCTGAACACGGCCAGACTCTGCTGGCTGGGCTTAGGGTCAGGCTCCACCACCTGCCCAGTAACTGGCCCTGGTTCACCAGTTACCCCGTAGCCATAAGGGCAATTCCCACGGCCCAGCCCCAGAGCAGCAGCTTGGCAGGACTCCACAGCACACCTGCTTGTGGTTCCCTGTGGGGACACCAGGAACAGCTGCACGTGATCCATTACCTGCTCCCAACTCAGAAACAGCTGCCCAGGAGGGATCATGGCACTGTAAATTCCAAGCTTTTCTGATCCTCTACATTTTTTCCCCACTGTGCATTCCCCGAGGCCATCAAAGAAGAGTCTCCTGATGGGCACATCCACTTGGAGATGGGCCAGGTTTCAAGGAGGGCAAGGCTGTGGCTCTTTTTTCTTTGTCAAAAGAGAGAAAGACCATTCCCAGGTGCCTCCTGCCAAGCAGCCCCCCAGGCTGAGGCTGACCCCATCTTGCCCATTCCCTGGGCTCTCCGTGCTAATCTGAGATTCGTTAAAAAATATTTGGACAGTCGATAAGCGGAGGAATCTCCTGTTTATCAGAGGAGCCTCGGATATTTACAAGTGTAAGAACTGCGAGGAGGAGTAAGGAAGGGGAGGTCGCCTTGGTGGGTGGGAGTTCACTCAGGCACAACTTGACAGTCAGCAGAAGCTGCTGCTGGACACCAGGTCACTCTCAAAGAGGTGGCCAAGAGGCTCCCGCCAAAAGACCCTCAGGGATGTCTTCATTCCTGTCTCCTGCAGAGCAGGCTGTGCACCTTTGGGATGTGGGACATGGTCCTTCAGGGTGTGTGTGGGCTGTCTCTCCACTCAGCTCCAGGACAACCATGGGGCTGGATGGTTTGGGCTCTGGTGGGTTTGGTGTGTTGGAGAGCTGTCAGTGCTGCCCAAAACACTGTTTAGATCTGATTTAGAGGAATCCGGCTTGTTCCCACCCACCTTTCTTCCATCCAATTCTCATCTCCAGCTCTCTGCCTGTGGCTTTTGAAAGTTTTCCTCTTTCCCCCCTCCAGTGTCACTCCTGGTCATGGGGAAAGGACAGTGTCACCACTAGATGAAAAGCCTTGCTCAAGGGCATCCTACTGCAGAGCCAAGACTCAGCTCAAAGCCAGGCCCAGAATCTGCCCAACCTTCCCATCGTGGCCCTCTTGCACACGATCTCAGCTGGTCCTTTGGCTGCTTCCACCTCCACCGTCCTTCAAAGCACGGAAAACATATCCACGAAGGAAAGGAGTATTCCTGGCTGCTGGCAATGGCGAGTGCCACAGACCTTGGCTTGCTGCAGGCAGGGCAGGGAGTGCTGCAGGGGAGGGACACAATGTTCCCTTTGCCTTGACGTGAAACATTTGGCCTGGGAAGGGTTGCACAGGAACAGTCTCGCCGTGGTGTTTCGCGAAGCCGGGAAAAAACAGAATTCTTTGCCTTCTGGAAAGCCAGACTGTGGGGTGAATGTTTCCTCAGCAATAAGTAGGGTCTTAATGTTTTCAGAGGGAAAACTGTTTGGCCCAGGCAGCTAACTGGGTACACAGCCATTTTCTCCACCATAGATGTGTCAGATAAACCCTAAAACTTTCTGGGACGGCATCAAGCCACTTCTGTGAGGCTGCACAATGATGCCTTTTGCTTGAAACCGTGTTTCTGGCTAAGTGTGGGGAATTTACCCGGTTCCCCGCTTCCTTCAGATCCTCAATCACACAGGTGGTGCCTTCTGCTAATCCAGACTAGAGGTGAGAAGGGAGCCACATTCCCGCAGCACCCAGCCCAGTGATGGGCACTGCTCAGACAGGCACTGTCCCACTCTCCCTGTGTTTAGACCCCATTAATATCTAAAACCCTGGGTGAATTTTCCCCAAATTCTGTCTGAGAGGGAACAGGAAGAGAAGAGGGAGCAGAGGTGGGAAAGCCAACGAGCAAAACCTGTTTTTACAGGAATACCCTTGACTCCATTAGCTCCATCCTCACTTCCTGATTCCTGCCTGTACTAAGCTGGTGATGTCCCCATGGATAAAGGAAAGGCTCACTGGCAGCTTTCCTTTGGCTACAGAGCTCCTCCATCCATAAATTTGGGCTTTTAAAATTTGCAGTCACTCCCTGCCCATTCCTCTTTTGTTTCCACTCTTTTTTTCTGCTGCCACCTTCCTTTGCAGTTCAATCCTTCTCTGCCACAGTCCTGGACCAACCAGCATTTTTAACCGGGCTGTGATCTGACCAGAAACCTTTTGATGGGTTTTTCCCCTTGAAACTTCAGCTCTGGAATCATGCAATTCATGGGAACACCTCAACCCATTCCAAAGAAATAGAACACGTGACTTTCACCTACTCTAGCAGCAGTAAAATGCTGGTTTAAAGGACCTCAAAAGGCTTGAAGAGTAGGAAGGATTTCCAAGCTGCCACTTTTTAATGGGAACAATTTTGGGATTTGGGACAAAGTGGCTGGGAATGGTAAATCCTGTTTCCCCTGCCATGCTGTTGTGGCCGCCCCTTGAAGCAGAAGGTGAGGGTGTCCTGGGTGGGATTCCAGGGTGTCCATGTCCTCTGCCTCAGCTGCGAGTGCCCCTGAGAGTCCATTTGGGATTTGTGTATACACAGGATCGTGGCTCTCACCTCTTATCATAACAAATTGCTTTAGGAAACTGCTCCTCTGCTGGGAAAACTGCTCTCAGGCTCTGTTTAGAGCCTGTAAGTGGCCTGGCTGTGTTTGAAGGACAGTTTCTCCTCTGCCGAGTTGCTTCATTGGGTTGAGAAGACACTTCTGCAGGGGGAGCTGTTGATATCAAGTATCTCTCCAGCTGTAAACAAAACTCCAGTGCTATATTAATGGAAGCCTCTTTCCATCCAGAGAGGGTGAAGGCAGGAGGGGGCTGAAGGGAAGTAGAAGCCAACCTTGTTGTTTCTCGTGCAGGAGGGTCTGACCCAAACCAGGGTAGGGACGGCTCTTTGTCCCCTTCCACCGGGGCAGGTTTGAAAAGAGAAATCCATAAATTGGATGCTGGCTCTGAACGGAAGGATTCAAAATCCTTCCTTTTTCTGTTATCATTCCGTAGGGTCCTGATCCATCAGGTTTATGCATTCAAGATGATCTCTCCAATGCAAACAGATTTAATCGCAGCATCACAGAATGGTTTGGGTTGGAAGGGACATTAAAGATCATCCGGTTCCAGCCCCTGCCATGGGCAGGGACACCTTCCACTATTCCAGGGTGCTCCAAGCCCCATCCAACCTGGCCTGGACCACTTCCAGCGATGGGTTGCTAAAGAAAAGCCCAAAGGTCTGGACTTAGGAATGGACGTAGTGCCAGGCTGGCAGAGTCGGGGTGTGCAGAGATGGTGGAAAGAAATCACTTCAAGCCACTCTCCAGGCTCAAGCCTTGCGTTGAGTTGCAAGTGGGTATCTGGTTCTCTTGTTTGGGAAGGCAGAATTCCTCAGAGTTTTGGTGAGCCAGAGGTGCTGGAGGTGTGGGCTGGCTGGGGGGTGTCCGATCTGCTTTCCTGTTGATCCCAGCATTGCCTGCACAGGTCAGTCTCGGTGGATGTGAAGGACCCCTCCCAATGACCAAGTGTCACAAAGGGCCACATCCAAGAATTCTTTTTTCCCTGCCAGACCCCCGTGACCCACTTAGGAGTCGCTCCTGGCTCCCTGGGGACTGGATGTCCCATTGTGGAAAGTATTTCTGCCATGAGCGTACTCAAGGCCTCACCCAAGATTAGGAGGCTGTTGTGCAACACATAAGCGACATTTCCTGCCCTGGGGACCTTGCAGTGCTCATAAACAGTAGATGTGAGGGGAAAAAAATCCCGTTTTACACAGCAAGCTGATGACCAGGATAGGGATGGGACACGATCCATCCTCTCCACTGGTCATTCAGTGAGATTTCATGATCTGCTTTCATGTGAGAAGCTCCTTCATTGACCACAGGCAGGGTTTTATGAAGAATTAAGTAGAAGGCCATCAGGATTAGTCAACACCAGGGACCCAGCCCATAAAATGGACTGAATGATCCCAAGATACAAGATAAGGGCTTGGCAAAGGCACGTGGGGAAGCTGAACATCCAAAGAGGAAGATGAGGCCACTCAGCACACACGAGGCTCCCCCAGCCGTGGGCCGATGTCCTTCTCAGCCTGATCAGCAAATCCTTTCCTCGACCCTGTCCCAGTGCTGGCTGTACCTGGCTTCGGGAGAGGGAGTAAATCTTTCCAGCAGAAAGGCCATTACAGAGGTCACCGGATGGACCCATAAATCTCCATTATCAGGCAGCGGCTCCTGTGCCACAGAACGGAAATTATTGCCCTGAGTGCGACTGGGGGAGCCTTTCCTTCCCCCCTCATTGTTCAGGGCCCTCCGGGAGCCGCTCGGGCCATTTGCTGCCTGAATAAACGTTTCCTTTCCCGGCTGCAAAGTACAAGGAATAAGTGTCAGGGGATCTCATAATGCCAGGATTTAGAGCCCCAGCCCCGAGCCAGAAGCCAAGGAAACACTTCCCTGCTTTTTCCTGGGGAGTCTCCTTAATCCCCATTATTAATAACAGTGACAAATTAAACAATTAGTGCACTTGAAGCCCGGTGACCTCCATGCCCAATATAGCTCAGCCTGATGGTGGATCCCAGTTCCTGTGGGCTCTGAGCCGTGGGAACATTTTGGTTTCCTGGGTCCACATCAAACTGCACAGGCTGCAGGTCTTCAGGTGGTACTTGCTCATTATTTCCTAGATCTTCAGGGTTTTTGAGAGCACGGGGGGTGTGTAGCCAGAAGGACAGCTCAGAAAGATCCCCTCGGTAACTTCATCCTTGAGCTTAATGCTGCTGTGAAATTATATAGATACAATTATATATATACACAAAATAATTATAAAAATATAAATTCTTCTAGAAAGGAATCCAGTCCCTTGTTTCCCACTTCCTTAGGGCCCAAACACCCTTTGTTCAATAAATGACACGCACCAAGCCCATATCATCATCTCTAAGCCACCATCCAGCAGTGTCCATGACACCTCCTGTGCCATCCCAAAGCATTCTCTGGAGCAGGTGAGGATATCTCTCCTCCAGGTGATACCTCCCGAGGTCAAGGAGCTCTCCCTGCTCTGACAGGGCTGCAGGAATGTTTTTAATGAGGTTGCACTCTGCGGGTGTCATCTGACTCAGCGCGGGGTGGTGCCCGGAGGGGACACACCCATCTGATAGGGGCTGTGATTAGGGAGAGCCACCCATTGCGTGGAGCCTCGGTGTCCCCTGGGAGCAAAGTCTGTCCCTTCCCCGTCTCAAACACCAACGATTCCTGCTTATGAATGTTCACAAGGATCACCTTTGCCTGCAGACGAGAGGGGAAGGTCTCACAAATGTTATTTCCATGGAAGCAGAAGGGGATTTTTGGAAACTTCAATCAGTGAAAGTTTGGATGGGGCGTGGAGAAACCTGGGATAGTGGAAGGTGTCCCTGCCCATGGCAGGGGGTTGGAATGAGATGGGCTTTAAGGTCCCTTCCTACCCAAACCATTCTGCGATTCTATGAAAGTCCCTCAAGAGAGATGTTCCTGTCCAAATCCCATGGAAACTGGGAAAAAACCCCAAAACAGCCCCAAAACACCAAAGAAATAGGGAAGAATATCAGCCAGATGCAGATGGAAAAGGAGAGCAGGTCTCAAGGCAGGTTTGCACTGGTCTTTTGGATGCTGATGAGAAACCAACACTGAAAATAACATGGCACTGGAGCTGGGTGTCCCACTCTTGGGAAATAACACTCAACATTTGGCAACAAATTATTTATTGCCAGAAAGTAGGAGACTTACATTTTTCTAAAACCAGAAATATATCCATACTTGATGTTTTTTTGAGGGACCTCCTTATTCAAGAGCTAGTCCAATTCTTAACATTTCCGAGAGACTGTTAGGAATTTTCTCCTTTGTTTTTGATTAAAAACTTTTATATTTTGGTTTCTTGTTGGAAAAATCTCCAAAAAAGATTGTATTTTGTAATTAGTCACAGGCACAACTCAAATCACTCAAGTTTTAGCTGTTACCTTTTGACTACCTCTGCTCTGCTAAATTCTCCCTGGATTATGTCCACAAGTCTGTACTGAATTATTTTCAAAGAAGAAGGGATTTTTTACAGGAAAAAAATTACTGTGAAAATACTTTGGCTTTTTCTTTGGAAAATTATAATCAAAAACCTCAACAACTTCCAAGATTAAAAAAAAAAAATAGTGAAATGTTTTCCTTTCTTGAGATTTTTCAAGGAAACGAGTTCTTTCCTGACCAGCTGTTCCAATGCCTTCTCTCTTCAAAGAAAGTTTATTTGATCTAGATTTTGGCTGTGACTCAATTGTCATTTTAAGGCAGAAAGTGAGGGTTATGGTATCACTGAATCCATGTGGACAAAAATCGCCTGGAGGGATTCCCATCTTTTTGAAGCACCAGAACTGCTCCAGGGTAATGAGATTTTCCTAAGCTGCTGGGAAGATACTGGATTCCTGCTTTTCTGGCTCCAGAGCTGCTTGGGTACAATAAATTACTGCTTTCTACCATTTCCTTATGGGCACACGGTGTAATCTCCTGCCATTTCTAGCCTGATTTTCTAGAGAGAATTAGGCTCACGTGAATATTTTTCTCTGTCTCTGTTAACTGGCGCCACTTCATCAATTTTTTTGTCCTTTGGCCGCTTCACGGTTATGCAGTTTCCTGCAGATTTTCCAAAAATAGTCTGGGGAAAAGAGAAAATAAGGCCACGTCTGAACATAACCCATGCTAGACATCAGAGAATCCACACGAGATTGAGGCACAGCTCAGCAAGAAGCCAAATTTTGCTGGGTTGCTCCTTGGGGAGCAATTGTCTTCCAGCAGGAAGCTGAGATTTTCGTGTGAAAAAGCAGGTGGAAAAGCAAAATACACAGTGAAGTTCTTGGCTTCTGGAAGGCTTTGTATGGAACGGGGAGCGAGCTGTGTCTTTCCGAAGGATGATGCAGCCGAGCTGCGTTGTGCTGACCTTTGCACCTCCTGGTCCTGCCACAGCCAGAGGGACTGGACTGGCCCAGCCCAGGGCAGTTCAGAGACTCACAGAATGGTTGGGATGGAAGTGATCCTAAAGTTCATCTCATTCCACCCTCCTGCCATGGGCAGGGACACCTCCCACTATCCCAGGTTGCTCCAAGCCCCGTCCAACCTGGCCTTGGACACTTCCAGGGATCCAGGGGCAGCCGCAGCTTCTCTGGGCACCCTGTGCCAGGGCCTCTCCACCCTCACAGGGAAAAATTTCTTCCTAACATCTGATCTAACCCTGCCCTCTGCCAGTTCAAACCCATTCCCCCTTTTCCTATCACTCCATGCCCAATTGTCCTCCCCTTCCCATTCCAGCTGCAGCCGGGCCCCAGTGCAGGAGGTTCCAGGAAGGCAGCGGGTGAATGCAGCAAGCCCTGGAGTGTGGCATCAAGCACGATGCAGATTTCCATCAAAAGCTGAGCCTCTGACACACACACAAATTCCCAACAATCCCTGTTAGCCGTCAGCCTGAGCTGGGGTTAGAATCCCAGAACCATGGAATGGTGGGGGTTGAACGAAACCTTAAAAACCATCTGTTTCCAACCCTCTTCCATGGGCAGGGAAGCTTCATGTGGCACACATGGATTCCTGTAACTCAGGAGACATTTCCCATGCAGAGAATGGGGTGAAGGCACATGAACCTCCTCCCCCGTGGCTCTCTGCAGCCATTCCCCCCAGCCGAGGGGCTGGGTGAGGAGCATTGCCATGGGGAGCAGGGCACATGGAATGGTTTTCCCTGCCCAGCTGAGATGCTTGGGCAGCTGCCTGACCTCTGGGTAGTTCTGCTCTGTGGGGTTTGTGTTTATCCGTGGTCTCAGGAATCTGCCTTGAGTGTAAACAGGGCTGTTCGCCTGCCTCGATCTGCTTGTCCTGACTATGGCCAGTCTCAAAAATTGGATAACGCCAGAGCAGAAGGGAAAGGTTTCTATTTCTGTCTCCTGGTGTCCGTGTCCCAGTACATCCCTGCTGCCACAGAAGTCCTGCAGCCATGGCAGGGAAAGGAGTCGCTCTTCCCAATAATCCCTGGGGGCTTCCTTGGGGAAGGAAGAGCTGTTTCTCGCAACCTATAAAATCTGAATGTTTGTGATTTCTTGAGATATCCCTTCTGGGCTAAACTGAGAAGCAGAGCAGCAATTAAAGGCACAGCCACCTAATTAACTGAGTCTTTTCCCTTCTCTCCCATCCCGGCAGCAGAATTTTTTGACGATTATTCCGAGGGGCGAGAATGTGTCAACTGTGGGGCCATGTCCACCCCGCTGTGGAGGAGGGACGGCACGGGGCACTACCTCTGCAACGCCTGCGGGCTCTACCACAAGATGAACGGCATCAACCGGCCCCTGTTCAAACCCCAGAGGAGGCTGGTGAGTCAACATCACACGCGTGGGACGAGCAGGAGGCAAAGAAACCTTGCCAGCTGGAGATGCCAGGGGTGTTTCAACTCCGTCTGCCCAGCTGAGGTCCAGATTTCCAAAACAAGCCAGATTTTCTCATTCTTGGGACACTCCAAGACCTTGTACTGCCCAGAGCCATCCTTCAGACACTCAGTCAGGCAGTGGAAGGGGCTGTAGGATGCAGAGTGATTTTGGGATTTGTGGTGTCGGTTCAGCAAAAGCCAGTCGTTGCTTTACTATCCCTGCAGGCATATTAGGAGGAATGGCAACTCTCTCCAGTTCCAGCACAGTACCAGTCCATCTCCTCTTACCCACAGGGGTCCCTGGTCACTGCTGGGTGACCCCCTCACTTCATGGTGACTTTTCTGGATACCTTTCTTGGATACTCTGCTCCCCGATCCGTTGGGTGAGGTGAAGCCCCCATTGTAGGGCAGGTCAGGGGATCCCAAAGCCTGTGGGGTCAGGGTGGGGTATGCACAAGGAACCTGGGGGACAGGAACAGGATTGTTTAGCCTGGAAAAAAGAAGGCTTTGGTATGGCCTAATTGCAGCTTTCCTGAAGGAAGCCTATAGGGAAGACGGAGAGAGACTATTTACAAGAGCTACAGGACAAGGGGGAATGGTTTCAAACTGACAGAGCAGGGTTAGATGGGATATTGGGAAGAAATTCTTCCCTGTGAGGGGGGTGGGGCCCTGGCACAGGTTGCCCAGAAAAGCTGTGGCTGCCCCTGGATCCCTGGAAGTGTCCAAGGCCAGGTTGGACAGGGCTTGGAGCACCCTGGGATAGTGGAAGGTGGTTGGGACTAGATGAGCTTTAAGGTCCCTTCTAACCGCTTAAAATTCTATGATCCTACGACGTTCTATGACTCCATAACATTCTGTGATCATGAACCCAAGCTAAAAGCAGCCACCAAACCACCCCCGAGAGCCAGGTTTCTGCACCCTTTGTTTTCCACGAGGCTCCATGCCCACCCTGGCCTGCCCTTGGCATCGCTCAGCCCTGTCCGTGCCCGAACCCAGCCGTCCTCCGCGGGTGACAGAAGTGACACCGGCAGCCTGAGCGCTGCCAGCGGCCACAGGCACCCAGCGCCCTCTTGTGAAACGCCTTGCCAGACACCGACTGATCCAGGCAGGATCTAATCCCGGCACCCAGGACCTTCCCTCTCTCATTTACTGCCCTCTAAGGCCTGAGCTTTGAATTAGGATGGGAAGAGTCAGGCAGGTGTGGAGGATGTGGCTTTTTCTTCCTCCACCTCCCACTCTGTTTGCCAGCTCAAAACTTGTATTTTATATGCCTTCAAGCCCCTTGCTTTCTCTTGTGGCCTTCTGAGCCTGACTGAACCAGTTCACCCAGGGAGGGAACTTCAGTTCTCTTCCTTGCACTAATTCATTAGTGAGAATTCCTATTAATTAGCCCTTTTCATCAAGAGGAGGAAAATGCTGCTGGAAGCTTCTTTTGTTTTTATCTCCCCCTCAAGCTCTGTGAGCAACACA
Source organism: Melanocharis versteri (assembly GCA_013397845.1). Taxonomy (NCBI): domain Eukaryota; kingdom Metazoa; phylum Chordata; class Aves; order Passeriformes; family Melanocharitidae; genus Melanocharis; species Melanocharis versteri. Next base: position 265,161 of record VZTG01001086.1, read on the forward strand.
GCACAAACCCAGCAATGAATATGTAACATTTATGGTATTGATAACATTTTCTTGGGATAGCCACGATGCCTGGAAGGGCTTGGGAGCTGGAAAAGGCAGGATGGTCTGAGATCCAGACACCTTAGTGTAGGTGTGTACATGTGCAGGGGGTCTCCAAGCTGCCACTCGTCCTGCTGGAGATCTGGGGCACCGTTCAGGTGATGTGGGATTCTGGGGAAAAGGAGGTTCAGGGGGGATCTTCTGGCTCTGCACAGCTCCCTGACAGGAGGGTGCAGCCAGCTGGGGGTCAGGATCTGCTGCCAGGAAACAAGGGGCAGGATGGGAGGACAGAACCTCAGGCTGTGCCAGGAGAGCTTCAGGTCAGACATCAGGAAGAATTTTGGTGGTCAGGCATTGGAATGGGCTGCTCAGGTAGGTGGTAGAGTCTCCACCTCCAGAGGTGTCCAAGGAGCGACTGGACGTGACACTCACTGCTCTGGTCTGGTTCACGAGGTGGGGATCGGTCACAGGTTGGACTCGGTGATCTTGGAGGTCTTTTCCAACCTTAATGATTTTATTTCATGTCTCTGGTGCCATCTGAGATACCCCAGGACAGCTGAGATGTTCTGGAGGCAAGGGAAAGGCAGAGGGGAAGAAAGAGGCAGTTGGACAACAGTAAAGGGGCAAAAAGCCAGAGAAGTAAGAGAGGCAGGAGGAGAGGGAACCCTGAGGCGTGGTGGAGCGAGCTGGTTGGGAAGTGGGGTGCTGCAGGGGAGGGCATTGCAGGGCTGACGTGTTTCCTTGCTCCGCTGTCCCCACAGTCAGCTTCCCGCCGCGTTGGCCTCTCCTGTGCCAACTGCCACACGACCACCACCACGCTCTGGCGCAGGAACGCCGAGGGGGAGCCCGTCTGCAACGCCTGCGGACTCTACATGAAGCTCCACGGGGTAAAGCCTTGCTGTGAGAGGGTGTTTGTGGCACCAGGCTGGGCGCTGGCTCCTTTGCACACCTCTGTGCTCTCCTGTAGCTGTTTTCTCCTGCTGTCCTTTCGGGTTTAGTCCCCCTCAAGGTTACGCCATGTTTATGCCTGCAAGGGGGGGTTGCACGCTGGGTATTTCTCACACGCTAATTAGGTCCCCTTTGCAAGTAAGTCTTAAAACCTAATAAAACCAGGCCCAGATTCTTCCCACATAAATTCAGGCACTTTAGTAGAAAAGCCAAGTCAGGAGCACAAACAGATGAGCTGTAGCTCCCTTCTGGCCCTAACACACTCAGTACCATGGTGTGCTCTGCTTTCTTATTCCCATTTGGATGCACATCTTGAATCTCTCTTGACCAAGGAATTTGGGCTCCATCCTGTTGTTGCTTTCAATTAAATCAGCTCAACCACAAGTTAGAACTGGAATCATGTTCTCTTAGATGACCTTAAGGACATTCAGAAACCAGTCTGCTTTTCTATTTGTATCCACAGGTCCCAAGGCCTTTAGCCATGAGAAAAGAGGGAATTCAGACGAGGAAACGCAAGCCTAAGAACCTTAACAAAACAAAGGCACCAGCAGGTAAGTGTTGAATGGAGGAATTTATTTTATTACATATATTGGTGTGTGCACTTGTATTTCTGACTACAGTGCCCTGCAAGTCAGAGATCCAATGACAAAACAGGCCAATTAAAAAAAAATGGGGTATGTCTAAATACCTGAATACCCTCCCCACTGTTTCTTAATTTATTTTTGCCACACTAACTTCTGAGTGAGTGGATACCGCTCTGTGCTGAAAGGTGTTTGGAAAGAGCCTGTTTTACCCTCTGGTTTCTCCCAGGTCCATCCAGCAGTGAGAGTCTTACCCCGACCACCAGCTCCACCAGCAGCAGCAGCAGCAGCACCACGGCCGCTGAGGAAATGCGCCCCATCAAAACAGAACCCGGGCTCTCATCTCACTACGGGCACCCCAGCCCTGTTTCTCAGGTATGGAGAGGAGGTGCTGGTAGTGGAAAAAAAATGGGAAATAGGATGGTAGACATGGGGAGAACATCCTCAAAACCTTTCTTAGGTACTTAAAGGCAAGCACCTGAAGGGAGGCTGCAGGAAAGATGGAGAGAGACTATTTACAAGTGCCTGGAGTGACAGGACAAGGGGGAATGGCTTCAAACTGAAAGACAGCAGGTTTAGGTTGGATATTAGGAAGAAATTCTTCCCTGTGAAGGTGGGCAGGCCCTGGCACAGGTTGCCCAGAGAAGCTGTGGCTGCTCCTGGATCCCTGGAAGTGTCCAAGGCCAGGTTGGACAGGGCTTGGAGCAGCCTGGGATAGTGGAAGGTGTCCCTGCNTTAAATTCAGGCACTTCAGTAGAAAAGCCAAGCACAAACAGATGAGCTGTAGTTCCCTTCTGGCCCTAAAACACTGAGTACCATGGTGTGCTCTGCTTTCTTATTCCCATTTGGATGCACATCTTGAATCTCTCTTGACCAGGGAATTCGGGCTCCATCCTGTTGTTGCTTTCAATTAAATCAGCTCAACCACAAGTTAGAACTGGAATCATGTTCTCTTAGATGACCTTAAGGACATTCAGAAACCAGTCTGCTTTTCTATTTGGATCCACAGGTCCCAAGGCCTTTAGCCATGAGAAAAGAGGGAATTCAGACGAGGAAACGCAAGCCTAAGAACCTTAACAAAACAAAGGCACCAGCAGGTAAGTGTTGAATGGAGGAATTTATTTTATTACATATATTGGTGTGTGCACTTGTATTTCTGACTACAGTGCCCTGCAAGTCAGAGATCCAATGACAAAACAGGCCAATTTAAAAAAAAAATGGGGTATGTCTAAATACCTGAATACCCTCCCCACTGTTTCTTAATTTATTTTTGCCACACTAACTTCTGAGTGAGTGGATACCGCTCTGTGCTGAAAGGTGTTTGGAAAGAGCCTGTTTTACCCTCTGGTTTCTCCCAGGTCCATCCAGCAGTGAGAGTCTTACCCCGACCACCAGCTCCACCAGCAGCAGCAGCAGCAGCACCACGGCCGCTGAGGAAATGCGCCCCATCAAAACAGAACCCGGGCTCTCATCTCACTACGGGCACCCCAGCCCTGTTTCTCAGGTATGGAGAGGAGGTGCTGGTAGTGGAAAAAAAATGGGAAATAGGATGGTAGACATGGGGAGAACATCCTCAAAACCTTTCTTAGGTACTTAAAGGCAAGCACCTGAAGGGAGGCTGCAGGAAAGATGGAGAGAGACTATTTACAAGAGACTGGAGTGACAGGACAAGGGGGAATGGCTTCAAACTGAAAGACAGCAGGGTTAGGTTGGATATTAGGAAGAAATTCTTCCCTGTGAAGGTGGCCAGGCCCTGGCACAGGTTGCCCAGAGAAGCTGTGGCTGCTCCTGGATCCCTGGAAGTGTCCAAGGCCAGGTTGGACAGGGCTTGGAGCAGCCTGGGATAGTGGCAGGTGTCCCTGCCCATGGCAGGGGGTTGGAACAAGATGATCTTTAAGGTCTCTTCAAACCCAAAGCATTCTGTGATTCTAGAACAAGAAGGAAAAGGAGAGAGAAGGAAAGAGCTTGCCCAAAGTATCCCACATAGGCTGCAATCTCCAGCCCTGCAGGAAATCCACTCATTTTTACAACAGCACCAGCCCACACTAAAGGGATTCACATGGTCCTCTAAGGTTTGAAGCTTTTTTCACAGCATTCTCCTTTTTCCATAGGCATTCTCAGTCTCTGCCATGTCCGGACATGGATCGTCCATTCACCCTGCGATCTCAGCTCTGAAGCTTTCCCCTCAGGCTTACCAGTCAGCCATGAGCCAGTCTCCCCAAACCAGCTCCAAACAGGACTCCTGGAACAGCCTGGTGCTGGGTGAGAACCACGGGGACATCATAACTGCATAACCTGGCCCTTTCCCTATGAACTCCAGGCTGATCCGCTCGAGAGGTGAAGAAGATGCCATGTAATCATCAAGTCAATGTTGTCTCCCACCTCCCTTGCTCTCCTGCCTTCTCTCCCCTCGTGAGATGTTCCAGCAAAGAGGTAAAGAGAACTTATCCAGGGTGTAGGGGAGCTCTTATGAAATGAACAGAGAAGACTCAAATCTCAAACTCAAGGATTTGAAGCCTTTTTTCCCCACTTTAAATGAGTCTCTGTATTTGACTGTCACCACCTTCTACGAAACAGCCAGAAAACACAGAGATGGACACAGTTCTTGAGTTTTATTTAACAATATCTGGCATTTTAAGACTCAGACAATGGTGGAGCAGAGACTCTTCTTCTGTCACCACCTATTCTTTTCCTGGACAGAAGAAAATGCCACCGTCTTCTCATGACCCAAATTCAGTGATCTTCCACCGAATGGAGCCAGTTCCAGGACAGTTTGCTGAACAGACTTCAGTAGAGATTCTTTAGTGGCTTTAGTGGATTTGATACGATGTAGGGCAGAGTAAAAAAGAGACATCCCCCTTACTCCTCAGCTCACACATGTAGAGCATTGTCTTCATTTTCCTAGATGGTCTGGAAAGCTCATGAATGTCTGTATTTAATAGTAACTCCTTTCCTATTTATCATTATGAAATTGTGGGACTGTGTTTCCAAAAGGTTGTTGGCTGAGCCTGGAGTAGGTCTGTCCAAAGTCAAAGGGGGATTTTGGAAGAAGGAACCTTCTGGAAGAAGGCAGATGAGACCCATGCTGGTCACCAAATCCTGGAGGAAATGGCTGGGCTCTTCCCTGATGGATAGCGACATGCCAGGCTTAGAGATGATTCAAGAGCACAGCAAGTGAAAGATGCTCTTCTAACGCTGCTGTGCCTTTGCTTTTCAGACAGATAATTTAATTATTTTGCCTATTTTTATGTTGGTTTGGATACCACTGATGAAATCTGACTGTCACTTATTTTTGGCTGTACTGTGAGTGCCCACTTTCCCCCTAACAGCTGGCTCGTGACCATTTCCCACATCTAATCCTTTAGGATTTCACTTTTTGCAACAAGCAGTGGCTTCAGCCCCTACTGGAGGTGGCAGAGGCCATTTTCTTTACCAAGCACGTGCACAGACTTGCTTGCCTGCAAGAGAAGCACAACTCCAATAAACAAGACTTGTCTGTTTGCTTGCCCTTAAAGCTCTCAGCTACCAGGGAATCCTGGCAAATGGAGTTGGACGAGATGCTAAGAGCCCAGTGACTCATTCCCTTTTCCCAAAGGGATCGGTCCTGCCTAATCCAGCCCTGACGGCTCTGTCTCTGGCTTTACACCTCAAACTCCAGTACCACAGACGCCACAGCTCTCCTGGGCAGTCCAAGTGCTTCACCAGATGCTTCCCATGAAGTTTCCATCAACGTTTCCAAGGAAGGACAGCTTTGCCTGTCAACGCAGAGAGTTCCTGGGAGACCTCATCCTGCAAGATTCTTCACTCTTGTTTCTGTCTGCTCCCAAGCTCTGTAACCCTTCTTGCCTTCCATCTCCTCTCTGTTCCTCCCTGCATCCAGAACTCAAGTATGGAACTACCAAGTGAAAAATCTCTATGGGGGATTGTGCGTCCCTCCCAAACGTGCCACAATCTGTCTCCCACTGTTTAACATTCCCACCAGGAGTGTTTTTCCACACAAACACTAAGGCACATGACTTGGTGAAGAGCAAAGCCACGGACAGGTTTGAAAAAAAAGAATGGCATTGTGTTGTCTTTGTTTGAACTCACCCTATTCCCCCTGGTGGTGTAAAAGCTTCTCTAAGGAGAAGGATTCAACTGGACTGGTTATGACTGGAGAGTCCTGGACCCTCCCGCATTCCCCATTCTCTCCATAGCTCAGATTTGCAGGGTTTTGGAGGGGTGACAGAGCCTCCACACTCCCTAGAGAAAAACACCATGGCAATGATGCCATGGGAACAGCTGGATGGTGTTTGCACCAGTTCCCACTCTGTCTTGCAAAGCTAATGCAGTGTTTAGCCTTGTTAGTGCTAACTACAGATGAGGGAAAGACATTAATGAAACATGAATTAAAATAAATGAAATTCTGTGATTCTGTTCAGACCTGCTAGGCTTCAGAGAAGAGGCCAGAAATAGCACCAAAAAATACGAATTTGAGGTGAAAACACAAAGGTGTTTCTCCATTGCCAGGAAGATCTTTATCCAAATGCCTCCTTGAAGTAAATCCCTTTGTAAATGGCAGTTGAGCTCTCCTGGGATCTGGCTGTGAATTCCCGGCCATAACACAGCAGCCTGCACCAAAAAATGCCACTTGGCTCATGCCAACTTTTGTGATATCCAGAACTACCCTGGAGAGCCCAAGAGGGAGTGGAGCCTCCGGGAGAGGATTAAAAGTCCAGACCAACCACAACCCCATTTCTCTTTCCATCTGGAGGCTCACAGTAGTTCTGTCCACCTTCCCTTATTGCTGTGCTCCTCCTCCTACTCTCAAAGTGAAATTCCCCAGTGGAATTTTTCTCCTGCCCTTAAAACCCACACAGAGGTGCCATAAAGGACTCTGCTTGAAATGCCAGAGGGAAAAATCCCTGCAGAACATAAGTCTGCCTTATTCTCCCTTGGTAGAGATTTATGAACTGTTTTTAGACTTCCTCAAAGCCTGAAAAACAATTCTTGAAACAGAGTGAGAAGCATTTACAAGTCCCTGCTAACAGAACAAGATGTCTGCTTTCAAAAGGTGAAGTTTTGGAGGACAGCTTTAGGGGTAGAGGACAACTCTTTAGGGGTAGAAATTAGCTCTTTTGTCCCCCCGTCTGCATCAGAAGCAGAAGTTCGGATACACCAGGTTCTGTGATTCTTTTCAATCACCCAAAACTGTTGTAGAGCTGCTGTTGGCCCAGGAGAATTTGTCTTTTTCAGGCCAACACTGATACCCGGATGGTGAGAGACTGACCTCAGATGCAGCATCACCATTTCAAGCGGGGTACAAACACTCCATAATTGATGGGTCGCCTTCTTCAGAGCTTCTGATGATCAAATTACAGAATAATTTAACTCAGAAGGGATGAGATCAGATGTCTCAAGGCCCTGTTCAGGCAACTTTTGAATATTCCCAAAGATGGAAATCCCACCACCTCTCTGGGTTCCTGTTCCAGTGTTTGACCACCCTCACGCTGGAAATGTTTTTCCAAGAATCACTGGCAAATTAATTGCTCAGACTTGGGGATTCCCATGTAAGGAGTCATTGTGGGAGGCTGAAGGTGGTCTCCAAGCCCAGGAATCCCTCAGAGCCACGTCTTGCAGGTAGGAGCTGGGATGGCCAATGCAGGATGGCAAACTCCAGAAGTGACAGACGAAGGGACACTCACAGGACAAAAGGATGAAAGTGCCACCACTTTCAGGACACTCAGCTCCTTCCAGCAAGAGGAGCCAATTACAAAATTCCAGGTTCCACCTGAGCTGTGCTTTCCTGCCCATGATGGGGAGGCAGTTAGAGCCTGCTTTGGAAATGAATTAGATACAATTATTAGAGACCCCTTAAAGCAAAGTAATTATTGGGTTTATTATCGCTTTTATTGCTGGAGAACCCAGTGAGATCCATACCAGGTCCTACACAAATACAGGACCGAGAACTATCTCTTCCCTGAGAAGCAAGAGGGAAGGGCCCACTCCTGCAAAACAGCTCAGCACATTAAAAAATGCATTTGTGGGATTTGTTCCCCTTGAGATCATCCCTAATCATGAAAATTTTGATGCTGAAGGGTTTGCAGCACAAGGTTTGGTTGTGTCAAACCAGACCTTGGCACTGGCCCAGTGACCACCAAAGTGAAATGGGCAGATGAGAACCAGGACAGGGAGCCAAGAAAGGTCATTTAACCACTTCTAAATGTCTTTGCTCTTTGTGGAAGTGCAGTAGCTTGATTCACTTCAGTTATTCTTTGTAAATTGATCAGACAAGATCCACGGATCACTTGCAATTTTACGGGCTTGGGTGGAGAGGGTGCAATCAGGAGGAGCTCAGGAATATTGCAAGGGAGCTTTAAAACCAATCAACAACTCTCAATGTAACATTGAAGCTGTGACTATGTCAGGGGTGGTGTTTTGTTTTGCCTTTTTTTTTTTCTCCCCATGTATAAAGTTTGAAGCTTCTCAGGTCATCTGGGAAGGTCTCATGGAAACAGACACTTATTTGTAAGGGGGAGAGGGAAACCAACCAACTGAACAAGCTGTAATTATTTAAAGATGTAAAAAATATCTATTATGAAGTAGTATGGCTACCAATCCACATAACTTCTACACCTTTAGAACTAATGGAAATAAAACAATGATAATAAAACCAGAAGGTTTCTGCATGACTCTCTCTACCCCAGTGGGCTTCTTGGAGAGGGCCAGGGGTAAATGATGAAATATTGAAAACATGAAACGCACTTGGAGAAGAAATGGTGCAGTGGATCCTGGCCCAGAGAGCTCATAATGAAAGAATTACAGGGAATTTTAAGTCAAAAAAGATGAGATCAGGTTTCTCAGAGCCCTGTTCAGTCAAGTTTTGAACATACCCCAAGATGGAAGTCCCACCACCTCTCCGAGTTCCTGTTCCAGTCTGACCACCCTCATGGTGGGAATGTTTTTCCAAATCATAGAATGTTTGGGGTTTGGAAGGGACCTTAAAGGTCATCTCATCCCACCCTCTGCCCATCCCCTGGACAGGAACACCTTCCACTAGACCAGGTTGCTCAAGGCCTTATCCAACCTGGCCTTTGACACTTCCAGGGATGGGGCAGCCACAACTGCCCTGGGCAACCTGTTCCAGTGTCTCACCACCCTCAAAGTTAATAATTTCTTCCTAATATCTAATCTAAATTTCCCCTCCTTCAACTTGCACCCATTACTCCTTGTCCTATATAAATTTCCTATACAAGAAATGCTAGATTATTAATGAGAACTAAAATATTTGGTAAATTAATTGCCTAAACCTGGAGACTTCCAAGCAGTGAGTCAGTGAAGGAGACTGAATGTTGTCTCCAAGCCCCAGAGCCACACAGAGCCCCCTCCTATACACAGGATTTGGGATGGCCAACACAGGATGACAAATTCAGAGGTGACAGCGGAGCAATTTAAAGCCAGGCTGGAAATGGCTTAGAGCAACCTGGTCTAGTAGAAGGCATCCCTGCCCATGGCAGGGAGGTGGAACTGGATAATGTCTAAGGTCCCTTCCAAACCAAACCAGTCTGTGACTATGATTCTAATATAAATGAGGAAAAGCCCCAGTACTGCTAAAACCCCGAACACAGCAGAGAGGGGAAAAGCCCTTGGGGGCACTTAAAAACCATATCGACTTAGCTTTTTTGTCTTCTCACTAAGTTTTACTTCGTAGGCCTTGTTCAGCCTGAATGCTTCCAGCTGAACTCAGAGACAACTCCCTCAAGCCGAAATCAGGTTGTCAGCAAGGGCCGTGCCCCTACAGAGTGGAAGGTGGCTGAGCACAGCCCTCCTTTAAGCACCCAATCATCCTCCTAGGGAGCCCAGCTTCCTTCCCAGTCCAACCAGTTCCTACAGACCGGTAGAGCTGGTGGGGTGAGTGAGGCCAGCATATGAAACCCGCCCATTCCTCCCCCCGCAGCCAACTAGGGAGCGCCCCTGCTATTTTGGGGGGAGGATCTTCTTCCCCTATAAAAGGAGGTGGGTGGAGGTGATTTGGCTGCAGGAGGTCCTGTTGAGGGTGGGTAGAGGAAGGGCTGTGAGGATTAGGAGGCAATGAAGTAGTGGGGGAAGGCTGCCCAGCCTGCTCCCCAAATGGATGCACAGGGTGAGTCTGGGGACAGCAGTGGTGAGAGCTGGATGCAGGAATGTGGGATTTGGGGGAAAAGCAGTGGGTGCCTTCACTGCCCCGGGGCGATGTGGGTGAGAATGGGGTGGGAGCTCAGCTCTCTGTTTTTTAGGATGGCCGCAAATTGACGCTTGGCTGAGTGTGAGCAGATGGGGAGCTCTGCACCCCTCTGAGTGCACGTGGAAGGTCGGAGCTGTGCCTTGAAATCCCTGCGGGAGCCTTGCCCGTGAGCACAGGGGGCTTTCCTGCAATCCCTGGGTGCAGGACGGTGCCGTGGGGGTGCAGGCAGAGCTGGGCTGAGCTGCGTGAGCCTTGTCCCTGCTCTGTTCTGCTGTGGGTACTGGGCTGCTGTCCAGCCACAAGGACTGGGAATGAGCCCGTACAGGGGGAGGATTTGTCCTGGAGGCCTGGCTCCCTGCCCCCGACCTGCAGAGGTACCAGCTCAGGTGGTCGTGCTCGTGGGGAGATGGGTGTCATGCCCTGCAGAGGGCTGGGGATGCTTTTACTCCTCTTCCTCCTTGGAAGGGGAAGCACTTTGGATGAGACTGAAGTGGCTTTGGAGTAAAAATGTGAAGTATGGAGGTACATGGAGATAAGGGAAGCAGGGGGCAGATGCTGATGGTTCTGATGTCCTGGGGAACAGGGCAGTCTTCGCTCTTGAGGACGAGTGTTCCTTTGCTGTCAGACAGGCTACAGCTGGGGCAGTGTGAGCATTAACACCTTACAGAGCTCCCAGCACTTCCAGTCTCTCACAAGGGGCCTGTGGAGAACTGACTCAGCAGCAGTCAGAGCTCTGCAGGTGATGAACTTCCTGGGATGTGAGCTCTGGGCTGTATGAGCTGTCCTGGGGCTCAGTCTGTGCTGCCTGACATGAAGCCAGTGCCTGGACAGTCAGGGCAGACTCCTTGGATGACCTGTGCCCAGCTGCTCCCAGAGATCCAAACTGCTGCTGGTGCCTTTGGCAGCAGGAGCATCTCTTTAGCTGTCTCTCGATCAACGTAATATGCAGATTTTTTGGGTAAAACTGGAGCAGGCCTGTGAATAATCATCACATGCCCTTGAAGGCAGAAGACTAAAAGTCAGTCTTTTACCCTTGCTAAATCTAGTTTTGATGACCACTTAATATCTGCACCTGGATCTAAGACATTAAATGCATGTTCCCTAACATGTTTTCCTCTTAAGCCCTTCCAAAAGGGATTTGGTTTGTGCTGTGGCACAGGAATGGCTGGCATGAGGTGGGAATGGCCCTTCTGGTGGGGGACCCCAGGATTGCTGTCGATTTTCTCATCAAGCTGTCTCAGAGCTGTGCCAGGTGCCCCAGAGCCCTATAACGAGTGTTGCAGAGCTTGAAGCTGGGGCTCTGGTCAGTGCTGGTCTCTGGGATTAGTCTGCAGGGAGAACTGGCACTGTGGGATGAAAGCCAAACTGAGCTCTCTCTGTACACCCACAGCCAGCAGAAGTCCTCAGAAGAACTGCAAGTGACTGGGGGTTCACGCCAGAAATAACTCTGTATGTGTTGGTGTGACTTCCTGGAGGGAGCTGCGGGATGGTGCTGCTGCATCTCCGCCTCATCCAGAGCCTTCTGCTCCCAGATGCTGTTAGCAGAGTGTAGGAATGCTCCCCAACTGGTTCCATGCCATTGCAGTCAGTGGGGCAAGCAGTGGGTAAAGCAAGGGGTGGAGATGTTCTAAATCCGGGGCTGATCTTTCCATGGGAGCAGCGCTTCCCATGGTGTATCGTGGAAAAGATGGCTCACTGGCCTGTGCTGGCTGTGGGTCACTAATTATAAAGTCACAGAATGGAATGGGTTGAAGAGACCTTAAAGATCATCTACTTCCAACCCCCCTGATGTGGGCAGGGAAACCTTCTACTACCCCAGGAAGAGATTCCCCAGGCCAAATTCCTGCTTGTAGGATGAAAACTGCCATTAGAGCAGGTCGTTCAGGGCTCTCCTTCGATAAATTATATATATCCCCTAGGATGGCAGCTCCTCCACCTCCCTGTTCCTGAAAGAAACCTACTTATCTTCATGGACTTTGCCACAGGGACTTAAGGGGGAAAATTAGGAGAGTGTTTTGTGTATTTCTGAGTTGCAACTTCCCTTCAAGTCTAGGGCAGAGTGTGACAAGGACCTGCTAATCCCTCAGCAGCTGCTGGAGATGCCGGAGGGCCCATCAGTGAGGAAGTTCCAGCTGCTGACCTCCCCTTTCGTGGGACAAGTGGTGGCCAAGGTCGGGGGAAGCAGCCGGAAGCTCAATGTGAATGAGCTGAATGCCCTGAGGCTCCAGGACTCCCAGGTGAGCTGTGCTACAGTTGAATTTACAGATCCATGACAAGTCTGAGGGAAGCCACCGTTGTCCCACACCTGGGTGACAGAAGGTGCAAAACCTGTGAATGTTTCCCTGCGGGTTTCACCTGGCTAAGTTGAGGTGTCTGTGCCGTGGGTACTTGTCAGAAGTCACACTGCGTCAGTCCTGCTGGGCTTCACTGGCCTGACACCCCCCCCAGAAGATGATTTGGACCTGGCTGGCCAAACCCTGGTGCAGCCTCACCTCCGATTAAAGGTGGGGAGCAAAATGAAAAGCACAAAATGCACCCAGCACGAAGTGGGGAGGCAGATCAGAAGCAATGATGACAAATTTCAAACCCCTGAGTGCCTGTCCTGGTGGGCCTGATGAGAACCCCTGGGAGGGATTCAGAGTTGAGTGGCAGCTGAACACCTCGTGCTTCAGGCAGGCAAAGAAAGGAATCTGCAAGGATGACCCCAGCTCTGCTGGGAATGGCTTGGATGCTGATGAATCCTGTGTTCAGGGTGGGGTAATGTGCCTTCTAATAGAGATTGTAGAAAACAGTCACTTGTATGGAAACAGCCAGAGGTTTTATCTCTGGGAGTGTTCAAAGTCCGGTTGGATGAGGCCTGAGCAACCTGGGCTAGTGGGAGATGTTTCTGCCCATTGCTGGTGGTTTGGAATGAGATCATCCTTAAGATCCCATCCAAGCCTTTCTAGAATTCTCTGATTCTTTATGGATCATCAGCACATCCCACCTCTTTTCTCAGGTTCATGGGAAGAACTTGTACCTGGCATTTGTGGCAGCTGAAGGTCCCTTCGGACCAATCGCAGAAGAGACAGTGCTGCAAAGAGAGGCTGATTGTGGGGCACATTGTCCTGCCCAGGGAGGGCAAGGACAGATTTGTGCTCCACATCCCCATTCCCAGGATGAGGAGCTGCAGGAACCCCAGCACTCAAGATCTGAGGCAGCAGAGGGTCTGGGCAATTGGCTGCGCATCCACTTTGGCATGTTCGGCAGCGTCCGGGCAAACGAGTTCTCAAGGGCAAACAGAGCCAATAAAAGGGGGGACTGGAAGGACCCTATGCCCAGGTATTTCCTCTTCTCTTTTCTCCCACACCAAATTTGTGTGGGGATGCTCTTAGCTTTGATTTTCTCTGATAATTTTTAAGGCATGAGTGAATGTGGGGTATGTTCAACCAGAGAATCCCCAGTAAAATTGTAGGATGTGTTGCTTGCAAGCCTGGGGATCACAGTACCAGCTCTGCTAAGATTTTTATCTTAAAGAGAGGTTTTAGGATGCCAGGCTGAATCATGCCCTAAAAATGCTGGTTTCTCCCAATTATGTGCTTTTAAAAAAGCTTTGGATAAATAGCAAACGTCTCAGCTGGAATCACAGGCTGGAGTGATGCTGTTGAAGGCAGCAGTGAATTGAAAACATGACTATGGTCTGTGTCCTATATCCCACTGGAATTGTACAGAGCAGGGGAGAATGGGTTTCCCAGAGAAGCTGTGGCTGCCCCATCCTTGGAAGTTTCCAAGGCTGGGTTGGACAGGGCTTGGAGCAACCTGGGATGGTGGAAGGTGTCCCTGCCCATGGCAGGGGATGGGACTGGATGGTCTTTGGGTTCTCTTCCAAGCCAAACCATTCCATTATTCTGTGATTTTGAAGAATGACTTTATTTCTATAGAAGTATTTTTGTGTGCTACTTTTAGCATCCATTTCCCTGATTTGTGGAGCCTTGGTTATCCAGGGAGCACAGGGCAGCAGAAGGAAAAACTCTCAAGCAGTTGTGTGGGTTCCCCACCACATTTCAAGGCTGAAATCATTAAAGAGGCCACCTTGCCTTCAGACAGTGGCCAGCTGCAGAGCGTAACAAGTGTTTCAGAGATGTTTCTGATGAGAGACTCCAACTTCCCTGCTTCTCCCAGGCTGGTTCTGCACTTTGAGAGCGGAGGCTTCCTTGCTTTCTACAACTGCCGGATGCTCTGGTGCTCCTCTCCGAGGGCTGATCCTGTTTCTGACATCCTGTCTGTGGAATTCCACCGTGGCCAGGCACTGCGGGCCCTCCGTGCACCCGATCCCGTCTGCTACACCCTCCTAGACCAAAGATATTTTTCAGGGCTGGGTGAGTTCCAGGGAATAGTGGCAGGAGGAGAAATGGAGGAAGGTGGGTGGGATGTCCACAGATGCAGAAGAGCATGTCTTTAGTCTAACAGCTTCTGGTTGGTCCAGCTGAGGGCATGTGGTCATCTTCAAGGTCTGTAACAAGGGTAGAGGGAAGAGAACCTCTTCCAGCCCAATCCCATCTCTAAATCTACTCTTTGGATGCCACCTCTGATACAGGGAGTGGTGTTGCTGGCTGTGATCCTTGAGGCAGAAATCACAGGTTGGAGCCAGCAGCCTGCATTGCCTTGATTAGAAATATCCTTATTGTCTCCTTGTTTCTGACCCTTTCCAGGGAACATCATTAAGAACGAGATCTTGTACCTGGCCGGGATCCACCCGTTAACACCGGGCTCCCTCCTGGCTCTCTCAGATCTGGAGCGTCTGCTGGACTGCGCCATTCAGTTCAGCTCTGGGTGGCTGCACAACAAACTGCGTGGCCAAGGGCTGCACCCCCAGGTGTACCAGAAGGAGCAGTGTCCCCTGGGGCATCCCCTGATGAAGGGCACTTTTGGACCCTCGCGTGGCTTCAAGAGACTGACGTGGTGGTGCCCTCAGTGCCAGCCTGCGGTGCCACCAGGGGATGGGGACCCTTCCCCAGTCACCGAGTGACCTGTCCTGGAGGGTGCTGGGTGGTCTGTGATCCATGCTTAGTTATCCTAGAAGGTCTTCACGGTTTCTTTGAGGCTGTTGAGTTTGGCCCTTAGGGAGCTGGCAGAGTTAAGTGCTCAGTGGAGGTCTCAGGTCCCCTGGGTGGCTGCAGAAAGGAAAAAGTGGCTGTCCATGTTTTTTGTTTTTTGTTGTTTTTTTTGTCACAGTGGTACAGCAGTGTAAAGAGTTTGACTGGTTCTGAGGTGTTTTGGTCACCCTGTTCAGGTGGTGACCTGAACAGTGCATGGGAAGTGTAATATGTAATAAGTGCATGGGAAGTGTAAAGAGTTGAGCAGGGGATTGCCCTGGACTGATGTGACCCTGTCCCTTGACCCTGGAGGAGTCAGCAAAACAGAGGATATCCCTCTGCCTAAACAGCTTGATTAATTAGGAATTCAATAATGCTGCCTCTGTCTGGAGCTGAATACCTGTGTGCTGGGCTGTGATGGGTGTGGTTAAACATGAGGGGCTGTCCCCTGTGTCAGATCTGGCAGGAACAGCTCTCTCCTTCCATGTCAACATACACAAAATATACGTCAGCAGTGCTTGGTGGAGCTCGTGTCTACACCCACAGGTTTCAGCTTTGTGGCAAACTGCCAATTCAAGATCTTGCTGCAAAAAGAAAATAAAATTAAAAATACAGTGTGTGACAGGGATTGAATAAAACTCAGAATCTCCAAGGAAACCTGAAAGCAGAAAGGTTTGGAAATAGAGCTGTTTCTCTATATGCTACGTAGGAACTTCTGCTGTCCTCTCTCCCTGGATTTGAGTTTATTTTAGTAATAAGTTGTTGACTTGAGCAGAAAAATAAAAGCTGGAGTTAGGACTGGTGATGTTCACCTCAAGTGTGTCCTTTCTGGCAGTTTTTTGCTTAAGAACTGAGGTGTACATGGAAATTCCAGCTGCCTGGAATTGGTTAACAGCTACTGCTTTGGCACTGCCTGTAGAGGATGGTACCAGTGACTTTCCTCGGCTGTGTAAAGATTCTCATTAATGGGAACTGGACTTAAAGATGGATTGCAAATCAGCTGGGAATGCTGGAGGTAAACACCTCAAGTGTAGGCAGCTGCTTCCTAGGCAAGACTTGCACAGCCTCTCCCCTGTGAACTGCAACGCCTTTGAGTGGTTGCAGGTTATGGGATTGCTGAATAAACCAATTAATGGGATTATGGGGCCAAAGAAGGTGGTTAATTGTCCCTTCTGCAGGGTGTTGGCAAAGTGCCCTTCCAAAACAAAGAATCATCGAAGATCCTGAGTTGGAAGGGATCCACAATGATTACCAAAGTCCAACTTCTGGAAGAAAACCACTCACAAAAAAGAACCCCGAAAGCTGAATCTTTCACTTTGAAGGATGAGGATGGAGCTGGGTATCTGTTGGGTTTGCAGCACAGGAAGGACATGGACTGTTGAAGCAAGTCCAGAGGAGGCCATGGCGATGCTCTAAGGGCTGGAGCATCTCTGCTGTGGAGACAGGCTCAGAGCTGGGGGTGTCCAGCTTGGAGAAGAGGAGCCAGGGAGACCTCAGAGCCCCTTCCAGTGCCTAAAGGGGCTCCAGGAGAGCTGGACTTGGAACAAGGGATGGAGGGGACAGGACAAGGGGGCATGGCTTCCTACTGCCAAAGGGCAGGGTTAGATGGGACATGGGGAAGGAATTCTTCCCTGTGAGGGTGGTGAGGGGCTGGGATGGAATTCCCAGAGAAGCTGTGGCTGCCCCGTCCCTTCCAGGCCAGGTGGAACAGGGCTTGGAGCAACCTGGGACAGTGGAAGGGGTCCCTGCCCATGGCAGGGGGTTGGAACGGGAAGGTCGTCAAGCTCCCTTCCCACCCCAACCCTCCCCTGACTCCATGGCGGCGCCGCTCCCCTCACGCTCACACGAGGCGGTTCGGGGCCGCCGGCTCCTTCCCGCTCCGCCTGTGCCGACGAGCGCCTCCGCCAATCAGCGCCCGCCGCCGGCC
>VZTG01001086.1:284002-307755 GCA_013397845.1 Melanocharis versteri
TGGGAGGTGGTGGGTGCAATGCCACCCCAGCACTGGGGATCCCTGCGAACTTAGTGGGTGCAGTTGTCTCCCCAGGAGGTGGTGGGTGTGATGCCCCCCAGTACCAGAGCTGGCAGGAGGTGGCCCACGCGGTGCCCCCAAACTCCATTTTTCTCTAGCGGAGCTGCTGGGACACGCTCCCTCTCCCGTCAGGAGCTGCCTGGAATCACTCAGCCCGGCCCCACCCCGTGCAGCGGGACGTGGGGTTTTTCACGTCCCGGCTGGCTGTACCACATCCCTCCTGTGCGCCACATCCCCCCCCAAACTGGGTCTCTGGGCTGAGCCTCCTGGCCAGCAGGCTGTTAAACGCAGGGCCTGGCCGGGTGCCGTGTGTGACGCCCTGGGAATGTGTCCTGGCAGTGCCAAGGCTGGCGCTGGACAGAAGGCTGGAGGGAGGAGGTGAGGAAGAACCTGGGGCTGACCGAGGGTCTGGGCCTTGCCTGGGAGCTGCTTTTGGAAGCAGCTGCCTCAACACCAGCGCAGTTGTCACAGGGGGCTTGTTGCACACTCATTTTTTGCTGTGCAAGCTTTGCTGCCCTGTGCAGGATAGTAGCAGGAGGTAAAGCTCAGCTGGCCAGGGGGCCTCATGCCGTATAATTATTCTCCATACATTTCCTTATATTAATTTGATAATTACTGATTTCAGTTTTTAAATCCCCAGTTAATCCCAAGATGGGTTGATGATCAAATTTAGGGGTTCTGGAAGTTGTTCCAGACACATCCGATGGCTCTGCTGAGCAGTTGCAGGCACCACCCCAAACACTGGGTGATCTGTGGGGTTTCTGAGCCCTGGTTTGACATTTTAGATGGTGCCCCTTAGCTGTGTCCCGTGTTTATGAAACGGTGTTTGCAGCTTGGTTGACGGGAAAGGCAGAAAAATTCAGCGATTTGGCTGGAATTGCGTGGAAAAGTACGAGTGGGGCCAAGAATTAAGCTTTTTATTTTCCATGCTTTTTCTGTGTAGGAATAAAAAAAAAATTAAGAAAACACTATGAAACCTGTTAGCAGTGTGTCTGCCCTGTGCTTGCCTCAAATTTCCTGCAGTTTTCTTTGTCTGTCTTTTTTGTCCTTTAATCCTTGCCGTGCAGCCTGCTGGGATCAGAATCACCCTTCAGGGCACAGAAACTTCTGCCTGGCATCCCAAAAATGCTCCTGCCGGATCTTTGCAACCCACGGTTGGGCAGGGATGGTGGTTGGATTACAGCTGGCTCGGTAGTGGATCAGGAGAGACTCATTTTCAAAGCCCGGGAGCTCCGCCGGAGAATTTAGGGACAAACAAGGGAAATACAAAATAGGGAGGATAGAGAAATAGGCAGAGCAGCAACCTGACAGAGGGAATTAATTTTGCTGGATCAAAAAAGCGCTTGCATTGATGTTGACCCCATCAGGGGGTTCAGCTGAGCCCCTGTGGTTACAGACAGGCATCCCAGAAGGGCTGCTGGAAAATGGGGAACTTCTGGAGGAGTGCTTGGAGCAGTGCTGGACAGGGTGCTGGTAGTTGAGCTGAAATGTCTGGTTCCTCTTTTCTTGGTTTTTTTTGGCCCCATAAACCACGTGTTTTGCTGCCCAGAGCCCTGTCCAGCTCATTGCTCCATGGTTTGGGCGTTTTCTGGGAAGGTGGGAGGCTCAAAACTGCAGTTTCATCCACGGCTGAGCCAACAGCATCATAACTGCTGGTGGTGGAAAAGAGTTGTGATCCAAGCTCATAGCTCCTCTCCTGGTGATGGAGAGAAGGATGCTCCTGCCTTTCACTGCTGCCAGTTCCATGGTCCTGCCTGTCCCAGGAACCCTTCAGGATCCATTCCTGAAGGTTCAGCAGAGGCTGCATGTCCTGGCAAGGAGAAAGGAAACCTCCTTGCTTGGGCAGGAGGGAGCTGCACCCAGCCCAGGGCTGGAGCTTGAGCTCTGGAAGGTCCAGACCTGTTCTTGGGAAGTGGGTGCTTCAATTTGTGCCCTGCCCAGCTTGACCTTGAATGTTTCCAGGGATGGGGCATCCACCACCTCTCTGGACAACCTATGCCAGTGCCTCCCCACCCTCACAGCAAAGAATTTCTTCCTTTGATTTGCCAAAATTGCCACGGATCTAAATTCAGTATGTGATGGAAGTTAGGGAGGCACGTAAGGTCTGGATGCAGAATTGGGGTTAAATAAGTGTTTTAACTGTGCTAGGCTTTGGAATTACTGCTGGCTCTTCCCTGGGCATGATGCCTGTGTGAGAGGTGCCTCTGGGATGGCATTCCAGGTTCTGCTCTGCCTTTCTTGGTGGCCCCTGGGAGCGGGTTGGAGCCTTGGGCACTTGCATCCTGTTGGATGAACGTTTGCAGCCCGGCTGGAATGGAAAAACTCCGTCATGCAAAGGAACAGGAGCACGAGAGAGCTGCTCATGTGGTTTGACAGAGGTGTTAAATACTCTTCTAATCAAGGAAAAAAAAAGCCAGATTTAACAACATTGGCTCTAAGAGCAAGTCAGTTTTCCCTGGATGTTTAATCACTGCTTGCACGTTGTCATTCCAGGAATACAGCACTGTCACCTGGTAATTGGTATTTAAGCAGACCTAGCTACTTTCCATTTGTTAAACAATTAATAAATGCCTCATCTCCTTGGCATAGATCCGTGTGCTCATGGAGGTCTGGGCATTATTTTATATAAATCCTGGAGTTGCAAACAGTGTTTCTTGCCATCAGGAATTGTTTTTTGGGGTTTTTTGTTTTGTTTGTTTGTTTGTTTGTTTGTTTGGGTTTTTTATCATTTTGGTTTGGATTTTTGGGTTTTTTCTTGCTTCAGCTGCAGAAATGTGGAGGCAGGGATGGGGAAGGAGGCAGGGATAGGGAGGGCAGGGGTGGAGGGAGCAGGAGGGGAGGTGGCTCTCCAGCAGCTTCCTGCTGGGTTGCTGGGACACATGGGCTGCCTCCAGTGACTTGTGCATGGAGATATAAAATACAGGGTGATTTTGGCTCTTTCTGCCAGTCCTAATGTTCCTGTTGCACAGTGTGACCCCTTTATTCCCCCCAACAGGATAAAAGGTGTGCAGAGAAGGGGAGATGATTTTTTTCCCCATTCTCTATTTTACATTTGCTTTTCCCAGAGAGCTGACCTCGGGCTCTGTGCTCTGGGTCCCAGTGAGCACTGGCCTGGCTTGCAGGGTTGGATCTTCCTTTCTCAGGGAGCTCACAGGCCTGACCCTTCCCTGATACACATCTAAGAAAGCTCAAAGTCATGCTGTAGTTCTCCTCATGGGGGAAAATCCTGGATTTCCTAAGCTGGCTGGTATCTTCCAAAGGCACCAAGCACCTGGCAGTGCCAGTGTGTGACGTGCTGAGCTCAAAGTGCCTCTGCTGCAGGCTCTGTGGTTGATCCCAGCTGTTTGTCCTGCCTCATAGGCACTCCCAAGTAAGAATTACTGTTTTTTCTCCCCTCCCAGACATGCAGTCTGTATATTCTACCTGGTTCTCCGTGCCCTGGACACTGTGGAGGATGACATGAGCATCCCCTTGGATGTCAAGGTCCCGATGCTGCACGAGTTCCACTCCCATCTCTACGAGCCAGACTGGAAGTTCACGGAGAGCAAGGAGAAGGACCGGCAGGTGCTGGAAGACTTCCCAACAGTAAGGCAGCCTCCTCCTTGCTTCCCCTGGCACCTTTGGGTGCCTGGCTGTCTCCACGTGGTGCCTGCAGAGCTCGTTCAGTCCCACAGCTCTTCCCAAGGGATCCATCACCTGCGTGTGGGGCTGGGTGCCAAGCTGGGGTGAGAAATCCAAACATTGTGCAACGCTGTGAGGCAGAGGAGATCTGGCTGTGGAAAAGTGCCAGCCCTGGAAAGTGGCTTTTTGCCTGCTCTGCTGGAAGAGCAGATGACCATTGTCTTGTGGAGAGAGATTTGGGGTTGTTACCCAGCATGGTGCAGTGCCCGTGTTCATAGTGGGAGGTGTTCCTGCCCATGGCAGAGGGTGGAATGAGATGAGCTTTAAGGGCCCTTCCCACCCAAACCATTCCATAATTCCGTGTTGTAAGACAAAAAGCACCCTCACTGTTATTAGTAACAATAATGCATTGATTTTTTTATTATTTAGTTGAATTTTTAGCATTTTTTTCTTTGCTCTGTTTAAGAAAAAATACAATAATTCTGGTGAGGAGCATCTCATTTTCCGAGGATGTTCTGTTTTGTTCAAGTTTTTACCATTTTTAATTTATTCTACCCTTTTCAGGCTTTCCCTAGCAGTGGGTGTGGGGTAATTGTTTGGAGAACGGAGGTGTGTTGTGAGTTTTGATGCTCAGCCTTGGGGTGGCAGTGGCTGTGGTCTGTCTGGAGGGTGGAGTGTTACAGGGGATGTCTGTGTGGGATTCTGGATGTGTAGGGATACAGTAGGTATGTCAGTGGCTTGGCTTTAGAGGAGCTTTTGAGAAGGAGTTGGTGGCACTTTGCTGTTCTCTCTCAGTGTATATGTTATTTATTTGAGGCAATCCATGCTCAGGAATTATTTTAATAATCATAGAATTGTAGAATCATGGAGTTGTTGGGTTGGAGGGGGGCATAAAGCTAATCCCATTCCATCCCCTGCCATGGGCAGGGACACCTTCCAATGTCCCAGGTTGCTCCAAGCCCTATCCAACCTTACCCTGAATTTTTTGGGGGGCATTCACAGCTTCTCTGGGCATCCTCTGCCAGTGCCTCACCACCCTCATAATAAAAAACTTCTAATAGTATTTGCTAGAGGTGCATTTGCAGGCTGTGCTCCTCTGTGTAGGGGACTGAAGCCACAGAGACAGAAGCAGAGTGGATACATTTATTTTACAGACCAACCCTAACTGCACACAAACCTGGGCTGGCTGCAGTCACCAAATGATGGAGAATAAAGCTTAGCACAATAGAACATGATGCTCCACAGTTTTGGGAAAAGGAGGATGCACTTTTTAATTTTTTTTTTCGGTGTGAGAGCGACTCAGACACTGCAGGTGTCCCTGCCCATGGCAGGGGGGTTGGAACTCGAAGATCTTCAAGGTCCCTTCCAACCCACCCCATTCTGTGATTCCATGATCACGTTACTTGACATGCAGTAGAAGGATTTCACACTTCCCTCACTGCTTGATGCCTTTCCAGTTGTGCCAAATGTGCCCTGTGAAGCCAGAGCTGGAGAGGGCTGGGGAGAACAGAGCACCAGAAACCTCCCATGGGTCTTTTTCCGTGGCTGGTGTGATGGAATGCTCTCAAATTGCAGAGGAAAACAGCTCTGTGTACCAAGTGCAGTCAGTTTTGTCCTGCAGCTCCCAGATGATAGCAGTCCAAGGCCACAGAGCCTTCCCAAAGATTTTGCTGTGTCTGATCTCCTGCCAGAGACCATCCCGTTTAGACTGGGAACAGGCTGAGCCTGAGCTCCAAGGACCTTGAAACAGCTCAGGTTGGGGGAGCTGCCCCAGATCTCCAGCCAGGGCAGGATTAGAGCCTGGTAAACAGTATTTTTCTGATTTCTTAATAAATGTTAAGCTCTGCTGCTTTTTTTCCCCCCTGAACATTTTCTCTCTGTTTTTACCACACAACAGATCTCCATGGAATTCAGGAACCTGTCCAAGGTCTACCAGGATGTGATTTCGGATATTTGCCACAAGATGGGTGTTGGGATGGCAGAATTCTTGGAGAAGAAGGTGGATTCTCAGTATGAGTGGGATAAGGTGAGCCAGCCCAGACAGAGGAAAGGACTGAGCATGAGTAGGGTCATGGAGTTAAGGTTGGAAAAGACCTCTAAGATCATCAAGTCCAACCATTCCCCCAGCACTGCCAAGGCCACCACAGAACCATGTCCCCAAGTGCCACATCCACAAATGTTCTGAACACTTCCAGGTAGGGTCCACCTTGTCTCTTTGGAAGGAGGAGACAGAGCATCCCTGTTGGGAAAAGGTGTTTGTTTTCATGTGAAAGCTGAGACGTCCCAGAGAGGGCCATGAGAACTCGCATAACATGAACTGTCAATTGCTTTTTGTAAAACTCACTGTGGCAAACAGGCAGCTCTTTGTAACTGCTCCTTTTATCTTGTTTTTTTCCCCCCCTTTCCCAACTTGGCACCTCCTTGGCAGTACTGTCACTACGTTGCTGGGCTGGTGGGGATTGGCCTTTCCCGTCTCTTCTCTGCATCAGAGCTGGAAGATTCCATCGTGGGGCAGGACACAGATCTGGCAAACTCCATGGGCCTCTTCCTGCAGAAAACCAACATCATCCGTGACTATCTGGAGGACCAGCTGGAGGGAAGGGAGTTCTGGCCTCGAGAGGTGAGAATAAACCCCATAAAATTGTTACTGTTGGCTGTACATCTTCTTGGTAATAACAGTTCTTCTGATGACAGCTGGCTGACATCTGTCTGCAGCTCTCTGGGTGCAGATGTGGGGACAAGGTGATGTCACCACACGCTGCCAAGAACTACTTAGGCAGCTTTATTTCACTCTCTGTTAGGTTTTCTTTAGAAAATGAGGGAGGATAAGACTGGCTGAGATCCCAGGAGGGTACCTGGTCTGCTCCCAGAAGCAGGATCAGCTCTGCCTGTGCCTGACATGATGTCCAAGAATTTTTCTCCCCATTTTCCATGTGGCTCAGCTGTGTCACAGGGCATTTCTTGATGTGTGACTCACCTTTTCCTTGCCTTGCCTAGGAAAGATGTGGAGATGAGTTGCACCCTCCTCCTTTACCATCTCTTTGTGTACACCAAGGCCACTGTCACGTCCCCACAGCCTGCCCTTCCTGCTTTTCTTTACCCCAGTGATGCTCCAAGGCTGTTGTGTGGGGGTTTTTGGTGGCTCTTGTTGCACTCCCAGACCTCCTGTCTCTCTGATGACATCAATGCACCCTCCAACTCATGAGCCCTTATCTTGGTGTTTAGGTTTGGAGCAGATATGCCAAGAAGCTCTCGGACCTTGCCAAGCCAGAGAACATCGACGTGGCCGTGCAGTGCCTCAACGAGCTCATCACCAACGCCCTCCACCACGTCCCCGACGTCCTCACCTACCTGTCCCGCCTCAAAAACCAAAGTGTCTTCAACTTCTGCGCTATCCCCCAGGTGAGCTGAGCTTTCAAGTGGTTCCTCATCCTCTGCAGCCCAGCTGGTGAGGAGTTGGAGGAGGTTCTGTATCATTTTTTTCCTTATTTCTTGGTTCCTGCCATTTCTGCTTTTGTTGTGGCTCCACTCCATGGATGTCACTGTGGACAAGGTGATCCCTTGGCAAGTTCCTTGCAGTGCAGTGAAGGCTCTTCCTGTCTCTCCTCAGGTGATGGCCATTGCCACGCTGGCTGCCTGCTACAACAACAAGCAGGTGTTCAGGGGGGTGGTGAAGATCCGCAAGGGACAGGCCGTCACCCTCATGATGGATGCCACGAACATACAAGCTGTCAAAGCCATCATGTACCAGTACGTGGAAGAGGTAGGCTCAGGAGTTTGCTTTGAGTCGTTTCTGGCTGTTCCTGTCCCCGTTCTTGGGGTGGAATTGGGAATACACGGGAATCTGTTCATTCTGTCCTTGGCTCAGTGGCGGTGGGGAGTGGTGACCCTGGTCTGGTTTTGGCCTGGACCAGACTGTGCTTGATGTATTCCCTTGAACGTACCCTTGGTCTGTGCCTGTGTTGAGAATGAGAAGA
Source organism: Melanocharis versteri (assembly GCA_013397845.1). Lineage (NCBI taxonomy): Eukaryota > Metazoa > Chordata > Aves > Passeriformes > Melanocharitidae > Melanocharis > Melanocharis versteri. Next base: position 291,661 of record VZTG01001086.1, read on the forward strand.
CTGAGGCCAGTGGTGTCCTGGCCTGGACCAGCAATAGTGTGTCCAGCAGGACCAGGGCAGTGCCCATCCCCTTGGCCCAATCCTGGGGTCAGTTCTGGGCCACTCACAACAAGAAACACATGGAGGGGCTGGAGTGTGTCCAGGGAAGGGAATGGAGCTGGGGAAGGGTCTGGAGCACCAAGAGCGACTGAGGGAGCTGGGGGGGGCTCAGCCTGGAGAAAAGGAGGCTCAGGGAGGACCTTATGACTTCTTCCTAACTTCAAGGTCCTGTGGAGGTTAAAAGTTCACGTGGAGAGTCAGCTGGTGGGTGGTTTCATGGGAAAAAACCACTCCCCTCCCCAAAACCCAATTCCAGTGAGGGCTGTTAAATAAAGACTTCACTTCTGCACCAGGGAGACCCCAAACCATGGGTTATTAGAGCTGCCCTTGTGAACTGGCCGATCCCATGGCAAGGGACAGTGACATGGCAGCACCTCAGCCTGAAGAGGGTCTCTGCTTGTGCCCACCTTGCTCAGACCCCTGCAGATGAGTATCTCAGAGAAGAAAACACCAAATAGCACAGCATTAGGTGATTGATGATGTGGCTGTTTCCAGGCAGGAAGGTTCCCACAGTGAGGACTGCGGGGTGAGAACCACTGGTCCCAGTAACACCACTGATCCCAGTAACACCATGGGGAGTTGAGGGATCATGTCCAAGGCCATGTGGTCCATGTCCCATCATGGGGTGCCCTCAAGAGGCAGCTTGGCTTAGTGCACTTCCCAAGGGAGGTGCACCCTGGTCCCATCCAGTTGTCCCTTGCTTCACGGCACTCTTCCACCGAGGTCACTCTCGAAGATACCAAGTGGCCCTTAAAAGCTTCAGTCTGGTCCCATTTTCCTCCTAAACTTCCTGTGGGAGCCATAACTCCTCCTCCCTCCTTCCTTAGATCTACCAGAAGATCCCGAGCACGGACCCCTCGTCCAACAAGACGCAGCAGGTCATCGCCTCCATCCGCGCCATGAGCCTGCCCAGCAGCCCCATGGCCTCCCGCCACCACTACTCCCCCATCTACCTGTCCTGTGCCATGCTCCTGGCGGCCCTGAGCTGGCAGTACCTCAGCACCCTCTCCAAGGCCGCCGAGGAGTACGTGCAGGCAGGGGAGAACTGAAGGGCAGTGGCCGGGTGGGGGGACAAGCGGTGGCAGATGGGCAGCGGGGGCAGGAGGCTCCTCGTCCCCTGCTGTGGGGGTGGCCCGGCACTGGGATGGTGACAAGGATGGGACACCAAGGAGCTGCAGCCCCGCGGTGACAGTGTGGCACTGCTGGACTCCATCCTCACCACCCTTGCTGTCTGCTTGGATGGCTGCAAATGCTGATTGGAGTCTTAGTGTTTGGGGTTGAGTATTTTTTTTTCCCCTTCTTTCCTGTTTACCTGAATATTTTTGGGGTTTTTTTGTTGTTTTGTTTTTTTTCCATTAGGATGGTTTGAAATAGAAACTCCAGTTGTTTCTTTTCTTCCTTGCGATTTGAGGCACCTTTCCAGCTCAGAGCTGAGCAAAACCCTGAGGGTTTTGCCTCCCTTTCTTAGGCAGCCTCTTCTCCCTCACCTCTGGTGCCTGCTCCGTGCTGGAAGGATGCTGCTTCAGCTGGGAGAGGAACATGCTTCCTTATCCAAGGAAAAAAGCCCTGGCCACTTTCTGGCCCTCAGTGATTGACATCCTGCAGCCTGGGAACAGGCAGAGGCCGCAGTCATGTTTCTGTTGTGCTGAAGGATGCTGAAATGAGCCCTTTTAATGTTAAATATATGGGAGGTGAGGTGCTCTGTCCACCTGGGTGTGCCCCCAGCTGAAAGGCAGCTGTGCAGCTCCCTGCCCTGGGACAGGTGGCCCCTGCAGTGACACAGCTCTTGTTTCAGCAGGGGGGAGGTGGTTGAAATGGGAAGGGAGCTGCCAGCACAGCCCTGAGCTCATCACCCCAGGCCTGACTCCACTGCAGGGTCTGGGCTCTGCACTAGAACTCAGCCCAAGGGTGTGGGTGGTGGTGGCAGAGCAAGGCAGGGGAGTCAGAGTTTGCACCCTGCTGTCCCTCATTTTTAGGGGGGCACAGGTCACCCTGAAAGGCAGGAGTGATCCCTGCCATGAGCTGGGAAGGCTGGAGCCACCAGTGACCAGGGCAGGTTTCCCTGGCCCACTTGGCTCTGGCTCTGGGTCAGACTCATGTGTGAGCTGGAAGAGGCTCCCACTGCTGTCTTCAAACACATCAGGCTGGACTTAAAAGAGGAAACAACACTCTGAAGGCAAGTCCTGTTCTCCTGGGGTGGACTGTTGTTTTCAAGGTCCCTACCCACCCCCCTCAAATGCCGCTTTGCTGTCGTGAAGGGAAGGAGAGCCCATGTCCTGGGCCAGGACAGAGCTACCAGGGTGGTGGCCTTTGCAAGGCCAAGCCCCTGTGGCCAGGCTGTTACTCAGGAGGAGAACCCCTACTCCACAGTTCCTGCTGTAGATAGTTTTAAGCTGTTGTTCTAAAGAAACTCGCGGTAGCTCTCTTTGTGCAGCTTCCCGTCTTGTTGAAATTAAAAGATTTTTTTGGGAAAAAAAAAAGTGTTGGATCATCTTTTTTTTTTTTCTTTTTCCCCAGCTGTCATTTCTTTTACACCAGCAATTCCCCCACAAGTTACAAGCCCTCAGCTCATGAAATTCCAGTGCTCCCTTGGTGCCAGCTCTGGGTATCAAAGTACAGCCCTGTGTGCCAGACATGGAGGAAGAATTTTAACTAGGGGGACAGCTGAGGGTCCATAAATCCACTTTGAAAGGAGTGGTGGCACAGCCCGGGGCTGCAGGCACGTGCTCCCTGGTGCATCCTCAGGGATGCTGGGGACGAGTCCTGGCTGCTCTCTGCTCTGGGTGGAAGCACCTTCCCCACCACAGCACACACCCCGAGGGGTGGCTGTCACCAGCAGGGCCACAGGACAGGGCTGGCGGTGACACCTGCACAAGGGAGGGGATTCTGCCCCGCTCAGGTGAGACCCCAGCTGCAGCGCTGCCTCCAGCCCTGGGCCCAACAGCAGAAGGACATGGAGCTGCTGGAGAGAGTCCAGAGGAGGCACCAGAGATGCTCCAAGGGCTGGAGCCCCTCTGCTCTGGAGCCAGGCTGGGAGAGATGGGGGTGTTCACCTGGAGAAGAGAAGGATCCAGGGAAACCTCAGAGCCCCTTGCAGGGCCTAAAGGGGCTCCAGGAGAGCTGGAGAAGGACTTGGGACAAGGGATGGAGGGACAGGACACAGGGAATGACTTCCCAGTGCCAGAGAGCAGGGTTAGTTTAGCTGCTAGGAAGGAATTGTTCCCTGTGAGGGTGGGGAGGCCCTGGCACAGGGTGCCCAGAGAAGCTGTGGCTGCCTCTGGATCCCTGGCAGTGTCCAAGGCCAGGCTGGACGGGGCTTGGAGCAACCTGTGACAGTGGAAGGTGTCCCTGCCCATGGCAGGGGGTGGCAGTGGATGGGCTTTAAGGTCCCTTCCAACCCAAACCATTCCGTGAAGACAGAAGGCTCTCACCTGGCCTCCACTCCAGACAACCCTCTGAGGTGGTGGGAGCCAAGCAGAAGCAACCAAGAGCCAGGAGCCGAGACACTGGAGAAATCATTTATTGGCACAGGTGTTCCAGCCAAATACAGCACAGCTCTGCCTCACTGGTGTCAGAGCAAGCAGAGGTAAGGGGCTATTTTACAGTGCATGGAGAGCCTGCTTCACATGTTTCAGACCCATAGCCTCAGCTCAGTAATAAATTTTGTGCTTTAAAATTAAAAAAAGAAAGCTCTTTGCTATATTAGTGTTGGCAAATCACGATTCCTCCTATACACAACCAATTACACCTCCCCCCAGTAACAAAAATAAGGTTTTTTTACCTTCCTTAATGCCTGTGGCTCAAGAAAAAAAAGCTTTAATTGTGTCCAAGTTACTGAGACACCTCCAAGCATTTGCTTGAGCTCCCTGCAGCAGACTTGGGAACCATCCCTCAGCTCAGCATTCAGCACCTGCAGCCCCAAAGCACCCCAAATTTGGGTGCTGTACCCTTGCCCAGGCATGACCTGCACACACCAAGGTGCTCAGCCCTGGATGAGGGCTTTGCTCTTTCAGCTCCCTCCCAGATGCTTGCAGGATATTTGATCAAAGGCTCGTGGAGCTCCAGCCAGGCCCTTCCCCAGCACCAATAACCCCAGACTACAGCAGATAAAAAAGCCAGTGAACAGTTGAGGAAGAAGTGGTTTGAAAAGCCAGAAGGATGGAGCAGAGCAGGCGATGCACGCGGGACTTGGTGCAGGCAGCTCTGGCCAGAGCCACTCCCACATAAAGTTCATCAGTATTTTGTTGTTAATAGGTCTAAATTTAGCCAATTCAAGGCACACACTCACAGGAAATTCCTCCCTACTTGTTTTGGGTGCTAACAGTCAGATCAACCCATTTGGGGGTGCACAATCCCCCCCCAGCCATGGCTTTCCAGCAGCATCCACCTCTGGTGCCCCACCAAGTCCCTAATCCCAGCACAAAGCTACTGTTTCCTGCCCTCCCAGTAGCAAACTGGGCTGGAAGGGGTCCAGGCTAGCCAAATTCCAAGAGGCCAGCGAGCTCTCCAGCAGTCCTCTGAGCAGGGAATGCCCCAATGTCCTGCTGTGACCCACCAGGAGCAGGAGGTCGGCAGAGAGCAGTTCCACCTCCAGCTCCACCGTACAATTTAAAAAACAAACACAAAAATTAAAAAAAAAAAAAGAACAAAAAATGGAAAAAAAAAAAGATAAAAAGCTTTAATAAAGTAACCTGAACTATAGTCTCCTTTAGAAAGGGGGGGTCTCTGCACCCAACCCGCTATCAGTTAAAAGCATCAGGGACTCAGGATTATTTGTGGTTTGATCAGAGTTACATCCTCTTCCAGTACTGCTCCGTCCTGGGGATGCCGGCCACAACCTCGGACTCGATGCCACAGTGGTCCTCTCCTCGCAGGATTTTGAAGAAGCCTGGGAGAGCACCAAGAGCAAAGAAAAACAAAGTCACCCTTTCCATCCCTCCATCCTGCTGAGGGAAATGGGGCGCGGAAATGGGGCGGGGATTCCCGGCGGTTCTCACCGTTCTCCCCCCAGTCCGTGTTCCAGGAGTTGGCCACCAGCCAGTAGGGAGTGTCATTCTCCACGCCCCAGCCCAGGATGCGGATGGCGTGGCCTCCCACCTGCTCCCCTGACACGTGCTGGTAGACCCCTGCAAGGGAAAAACATCCCAAAATGTCAACAGGCACCACTTGTCCACACCACAGAGCACTCACAGCCCGGGGACCACCCAGTATCACAAACCCCAGAGAGGCTGAGGAAGGGTTTCCGGTTAAATGTGAAACTGAAACTTAGTGCAGAGTCTGGAGGAAGGAGTTCTACATGGGGAGATAGCAATAGGACAGGAGGAAAAGGTTTTAAATTAAAAGATGGGAGATTTAGGCTGGGTGTTAGGAGGAAATGCTTCCCTGTGAGGGTGGGGAAGCCCTGGCACAGGTTGCCCAGAGAAGCTGTGGCTGCCCCTGGATCCCTAGAAGTGTCCAAGGCCAGGCTGGACAGAGCTTGGGACAACCTGTGATAGTGGAAGCTGTCCCTGCCCATGGCAGGGGGTGGAATGAGATGATTTTTTAATCATTATCTTCCCACTCAAACAATTCTATGATTCTGTGACCGATGCTCAGCACCAGCTCAGCACGCAGGACACCCAGAGACACTCCCCAAGGGGCTCAAAGGCAGTTCAGAACAAGAGATTTGAGGTCCTAAACTCTGAGCTGCTGTCAGCTGGAATTTGAGGTGGTTCCCATTAGGGCTCCTTCCCTGATCCAGTCCCAAGCACCTTTCCCCCTTGCTATAAATCCATGGATACAGGAGGTGGCATCTGCCCATGTCCTTGCCACACCAGATACTCAAGTGTGAGCTTGAGATCTCCTCCCAGACTGGAGCAGACAGACCAGGGCCACAAAAGAGGGACCCCGTGGATGAAGCAGGGAACAGGGCTCCCCCCACAGCCCCAGAGCTGCTGCTCACCAGATTTGTACATCAGGAAATCCTCATAGACGATGAAGGCTCCTTCCACTGGGCCGTTCTTGTAGATCTCAGCCATGATTTCCTTCTCACTGCGAGGGACTCCGTAGGATGTGATGCCTAAAAGGAAAAGAATTCCCACCATTAGGTTGGCACTGTCAGGCCACACAGGATGGCTCGACCAAGCCTTCCCAGTGTGACCCTGCAAGAGGCCTCTTGCACTTAAATTCAGGTTAAATTCCAGCCAGGATGCTCCTGAGGGACTGACACAGCCAGGCAGGAAAAGTGGGCTCCAGCCACCCCTCTTCCAGAGGGAAGGAACTATTGAATCGGAGTCCTATTCTGTACCCAAAGACCTATTCCAGACAGCTGTAGTGGGAAAGGACATTTTCTCCTTGTACATCCTCCTTTCTAAAACAACCCAAAAGACTCAAGGCGAAGACAAATCTCCAAGAAAAAGCCGGATTATCCTAAATGTACAGGGCTGGCTGCTGCCAAGGAGACTTGGAGGTGGCTTTGACACCAGATGGGGCTCAGCACCACACTCTTCGAGCCAGTCACGTGCACCACGAGGACTCAAACCAGTTCCACCAGTTCCCCCTTTCCCAGCTGAGTCTCAGCAAACACAAACTGCGCATCTGCCACGCTCGGGTTTGCTCCAGGACCGCCAGACTGGAGCCTCCAGGCACAGGGCACAGGAAAAAACCACCGGAAACGGGTCCAATCCTGCCAACCCCAGCCAGCTGCCAGGAGGAGCAGCTCTGGAGCTGCTTTGGAGGCCCCCTCCCTTACCATAGTGCTTGTCCTCCTTGTACGAGGGCGAGTACCCAGGCTCGCAGTGCCGGCTGCATCTCGGGGTGCTCCCTCCTTCCCCAGTGCAGGGGGGCCGCGTGCCATTGACGTGGTGCTCGCAGGGTGGGATGGAGTAGGGCCGGCAGCCTGTCCAGGACAGAGGAGACATCAGCTGGCTGCCCCCAGAGATCCCAACAGCCACGCTGGAGAAGGCACCAGAAGCCTCAAGAAAGGGCGTTTCTGCCCCAGGAACCCCACAAATCAGTGGGGTGCAGAAGGTCTTCCCCTACCAGATGGGCAACCCCTCCATGAGCAATGGGTTTCCCTCCAGACCTGCTTCCCAGCACCTCCCTCTCCAAAGGGTGATGGAAAAGGTGGAAACATGAACCATCTGATGGCCATGACAGGGGGAGGCAGAGGGTTCCAGTCTGGAAGCTATTTTTTGAAGGGGAAACTTGTCAGAAAGACTCCTGACCTCATCCAAAGTGTAGTGAACTGGTTCAAAACCAGCAACAACACAAAATTCACAGCCTGATTCATTCCTGCTACGGAAACAGGAGCCTTGGGGGGTGTGTTAGGGGCTCCTGGCTCCCTTCCCAGATGGGCCTCCTGCCTCTGGGTGCTGCCCAGGGACCCTTGTCCCAAAGGAGTGACCAGAAGGAGCCATGGGGACAGGAGCAGCCAGCTGGGACTGCAGAGGTGCTCGAGTTGAGCCCAGACCTGAAGGAGGGAACAGCCACAAGGATGCAGGCCAGGAGAGAAGCATCCCAAAAACCATGAACCTTGACCAAGCAGAGACGCTCCTCCTTGCTTTCCCAAGGGTATCTGCCAGGACTTACCCACGTGGGAATCGTAGAGACCCCCGGACACGAGGCCCCTCTCTGTCCAGTACCTCCATGCACCAGAGGGGTAACCACCATTGCACCTGGGGGGAGAGGCACCAGCTCCAGCCCCAGCCATCCCATTCTGGGGGAGGCAAGGGAATGGAGCCAGCCTGGGATGGCTGAAGGGAAGCTTTGGGCACATTAAACCCTTTTTCAGTCTGTTCCTGTCTTCCCCAGGATCTGCCTCGAGACACCAAGGCCTCAGGAGGAGAACCAAGAGCACCCATGGCTCCAAATCCCAAAGTGCCTCCTTAACAGGTCCCTGATCAGCTTCTGCTGCCAGGAGCAACAGGACTTGGAGACTCAACTCCCTACCCTGTGCTCAGCAATTGGAAAAGCCACAGTGCCTGAAAACCAAGGATCTGGGACTATGAAAAGATCCTTCCTTTGGTGTTGGCAGCTGTCAGCTCTGTGTGGGAGAGCACCACTGTGTGCTTCCAGCCATCACCATCCATGATGCTGGGGTTAGGATGTGTCCCAGTCCGCAGAATCACCTTTATGTTCCCACCTAACTCCCTCCTCCACTGCACAAACCTCTGGTGGGACTTCCTGCTCGTTAGGGAGGTAACAAAGGCAAGGCTGAAGCCATCAGCACCTCCAGGGCCTGTCCCTGCTCCTCCCACCCCCCTTCCAGGTGCACAAGGACCAGGAGCAGCTCACCCCATGCCACACTCGAAGCCACAGCACGACAGCAGGTCCTCAGCTGAGACCTCCACGCTGACCTTGGCGTTGGTGTGGACACAGATCCGGTCTGAAATCGCTTCCACGGCACCGAAAGCCTGAGGGCAGCCCCAAAACACCCATTAGAGCTGGCCAGGGGAGAGAAACCAGGAAACCTCCTGGAAATGAGTGCAGCAGGCATGGCCTGGCTGGGAGAAGCCACCCAGCAACTCCGACACTGCAGGATCCCACAGTGTCCCCCCACCAAGGGCAACAAAGATGCTCCAAGGGCTGGAGCCCCTCTGCTTTGGAGCCAAGCTGGGAGAGCTGGGGGGTGTTCACCTGGAGAAGAGAAGGATCCAGGGAGACCTCAGAGCCCCTTCCAGTGCTTAAAGGGGCTCCAGGAGAGCTGGAGAGGGACTGGGGACAAGGGATGGCGGGACAGGACACAGGGAATGGCTTCCCACTGCCAGAGGGCAGGGATAGATGGGAGATTGGGAAGGAATTGTTCCCTGTGAGGGTGGCAAGGCCCTGGCACAGGTTGCCCAGAGAAGCTGTGGCTGCCCCTGGATCCCTAGAAGTGTCCAAGGCCAGGTTGGACGGGGCTTGGAGCAACCTGGTCTGTGGATGGTGTCCCTGCCCATAGCAGGGGGTTCAACGGCAAATTCAAAGGCATGGTTTTTGCCCAGTAACCTTTATCAACACAACATTAAACTGCCCCTGTCCTTACCCAGCAGGAGCCACAGGAGCCCTGGTCTCTTATCTCGCTGATGGTGGGACAGTTGGGCCACTGCGTCCGCGAGTCGAAGTTATCGGGCAGCTCCATGTCTGCAGCAAAATCCACCCTGTGAGGAGAGGGGAATCCTGTCACAGGACACCAGTGGACCACGACTGGGCTCACTGCACTCTCCAACCTCCTCTGAAGGTGACCTGGAGGACGAGGGCTGTTGTTTGCTTACTGAAGGAGCATAAATACTTGTGTTGTCCTCAGACCAGGTCAGCAGCTCCTCTGGCGTGTTCATTTTCAAGGATAACAAATTGCACAACTGGTCAAGTATCTGGCAGGAAACGGGATGGATTTTCCCCTCACGTGTGCTCCCTGCTTAATTCCATGAACAATGTCCACTGAGCTGCACCAGCGTCCACCCTGCTGCCCACAGCCTGCCAGGAGATCCCCTCACCCACTCCAGATGCTCATGGAGGATCCACACAAGCTTTCCCTGGAGCTTCACCTTCTCCTCCCTGCACTCACCTCTCGGGGAGCTTGGGCCCACCCAGGAAGGTGCCGCAGAGCTTCTTCACGTAGCTCATGTCAGCATTGTGGAAGTTGTGCCCTGCCTGGGAAGAGACACACAGAATTGGGACACGACTCCCCAGAGCCACCAAGAGCATCTCTGGGACCACAGCCCGGTGCTCCAGAGCTCCCTGAATCCCAACCAGAGTCTGATAATTGTTATAAAGTCCAGGGTCCAAGAGCCAACTACCTACAGACACAGAACACAGCCCAGGATCAGCCCATCAGGACCAGCGAGGTCCAGCTCGAGGCTCTGGACACAGCAAACTGGCCAAGGAGGGTCAGGTCACCAAGAACCGGACACTCGCTGCCTGTTTCTAGCCTCCTGCAGAGTTTCCTGCTCTTACATGGCTCCTATTCCACAAATACATCCTGCTCTGCTCCAAAGAGGAGCTCCACAGTTCCTGCCACTGCAGGAACCCCAGACAGCATCGCCTCACTGGAAAAGCCAGCTGGGACCAAGGCTGGATCGATGTCACCACCATGGTGACACTCCCAAAGCTCAGCCACTGAATCCCACAAGGAGACTGTCAGCAACGCATCCCAAAACAAAAACCCCAAATCAGCCCAGTGCTCACCTTCCAGGTGGTGTTGAGCTTGTTTATGTGGTTGACCAGGTCATCGGAGAAAGGAGGGAAGTAGGGAATGCTGCGAGCGTTGGCGAAGGCCACCAGGACACACAGGAGGGACACGGACGGCCACATCTTGGCTACTGAACGGGACACTCCACCTGCAGCCAGATTGGAGCATCGTTGGAAACATTCCCAAACTGGGCTCAGCTGCAGCAACACGTGGGAGGATAAAATGTGTGGCTGCACCAGATCCTTCCAGATCCCCAATTGCCCCAAGGGTCAGGAGAGACACGGGAACAGAGTAACAACCCCCCGCTGCAGCTCAGGAGAAATCAGACAAGGCAACCTTGTTTGTTGACCACTGTAGGATTAGCAGCAGCAGGAAAATACCTTTTGAAGCAGATCCAAGGGATTTGGAGGGTATTAAAACCTGCGTTTACTTCCACAACAGCAGAGAGTAAGGACCAGGAGAAGGAATAAGTGACATCCCATCTCCACAGCAAGCTGCAGGCATGGGACTTGACAGGCCCTGGCTCTGCTCTTCCCTTTAAAGATATTACTCCAAATTACATTTTTTTGGACTTTACAGCCTCATTTTGGCCAGCCTGTTGCCCTGGGGGCCCAGACTGGGGTCACAGCCCCAAGTGTGACCCCCTGCCCATGCACAGGGGGGTGAGCATGCACTGGAGCTGCCTGTGGCTGCTGTCCCCTGCTCCCCTCCCACTGGGGCTTTTCCTCAGGGAAGTGCAGGGCATGAGGAAAGCCCCAGTTTGGGCATCAGAGACGCAGGGGAAATCCAGGAGCAGGAAAGAACAGCCCACAGCCTCCTGTGCAGGAGCACAAGCACTATCCAGCCCTAAGACGGCTCTGTGTGTTCCCTGCTCTCCTTTAACCTAATTCACATGGAATTGCCCAACTCCAAATTAACCCCCGGCGCCAGCAGCCACTCGTTCCACGTCCCCACGCCTGACTCAGACACATCACGAGGCCACGAGCTCTTTTATCTCTGCAAACACCACGGCACCCTCCTCCTCCTCCTCCTCCAAACCCTCTCAGCTCCCCACCACCAGCCCCACATCCCCCCCGCCGAGCCCCAAGTCTGGTGAGCACCCCCAGACCTCGGATCCCCCACAGCAGAGATATTCAGGCCTTAATTCCTGCTCCTCTCAGCGAGCTGAACGTGTAATCACCTTTGCAAGCCCGGGCTTAAACCGGACATGCAGCTCCTGCCAGCAGCCCCACAGCAGCAGAGCTGGACGAGCAGGGGATGGGGATGGAGACACACACCCACACCTCCCTGCCGGCTGCTTCCACCCACTCACAGCCAAGTTTAGCCTTTCCAGAGAAGAAAACCCAGCAGGAGTGTCCTACTTTCTGCCAGCAGCGAGCCCAGGCGGCTGCAGCTCACTGTATAAAAGGGGCTTTTTTCTCCTTTCCCACTCCTCCTTCCACCATTTATTTATTTGCTCCCCCTTCTTTGTGCTTTCACCAGGACGCTCAGCCCGAAAAAACAGCTGAGTTTCAGCAGCACTCGGGTCTTCCCACTCCTAAATCTCACCTCTTTGAAGGGGTTTTATGCATATTTGCAGGGGTTTCACGAATATTTTCTTGCTTAGGGGTTTCTGCAGGCAAGGGACTCGCTGGCTGTGCTCCCCTGCTTACGCAGCAGGAAGGAGGTTACACCCAGGAAAATAAATATACACTTCTAATACAACTGTGCTTTTTGCCCTTTGCCCCTACAAGAGGCCACAGGAAGGCTGCAGGTAACCAGCCTGAGCTGAAGCACCTTTTCAATGAAAAATCTTATTAAAAAGAAAAAGCGCACACACAGAGAGAAATGTCAAACCCCAAAACCCTCTGTACTTCCTGCAGTGAACTCTGTATTTTCCCACAGCACAGGCAGGAGGCGTTTTTTAGGCCTCAAGTCACATGATCACACCTTTTTTTTTTTCCGGCAGGATGTTGGTAAATCTGCTGACAGGCTGAAAACCACCCTGCCTGGCATCGATGGGCTGCTTGCACCCAGCTTCTGAGGGACAGGCACGGGACATCTCCCGGCCTCGGGTTACCAGACCACACTCTCCAGGAAACCCGAAACCAAACTGAAAATAGATCCCAGCAGTTTCCCCTCCAACAGGCAGAGTTTCAGCTCTGCTGCTTCGCATCTGCAACACGGACGTGGCCCAGGGCCAGCAAATCCAGCAAAGCAAATAGCTGGGAGCCAGATGGATCTTTAGGCAAAAAAAACCCCTCTTGCCAAGTCTCCTGTGGGCATGGAGCCTCCCTATGGGTCATGAGAGAGTTGGGGGTGTCCAGCATGGGGAAGAGAAGTATCCAGGGACAAGATCTGCCTGGAAAACGAAAGTGAAATCCTCGATCCTGCGGGATTTCTTCCTCCTAACCCTCCCCTTCTCCCTGTTTATCCTATGTACAGCAGGTCTATAAATAGGACACGCAGGCACGGGACTGGCAGGACGGATTCCCACTGGCTGCGGGTCACGCGCAGCCCAACCACAACAACCCCAGAGACCNCCCTCTAAAGCCTCACAGCCATTTAAACCCCAGAGCAGCAGCCCCAAAACCAAAATCGCACCACAGCTGCTGCACCCCGCCATCTGCCCCCTTGGTGCACAGCAAACAGGGCAGAGGAGCTTCTCCAGGAACCCCAGCNCCATCCCAAAAAAACATTCAATGTCAGGTTGAATGGGGCTCTGAGTAACTTGATATACAGTTAAAATATATAAGATGTCCCTGCCCATGGCAGAGGGGCTGGAATTAAATGCCCTTTAAACATCCCTTCCAACCCAAACCTTTCTATTATTCTACAAGGTCTCCTATGGCCGTGAAGTTTAGGGTGGTGAGGAGCTGACACACGCAGCTGGCACCAGGTATCCCAAGATCTATCTGGAAAAGGAAAGGGAAATCCTCAATCCTGCAGGATTTCTTCTCCCCTAACCCTCCCCTCCTCCCTGTTTATCCTATGTACAGCAGGTCTATAAATAGGACACGCAGGCACGGGACTAGCAGGACAGATTCCCACTGGCTGCAGGTCACGTGCAGCCCAACCACAACAACCCCAGAGACCCTACAGCGAGAAAAAGCTGCTGGTTTCCTCCCTCAGCCCCCCATCCCAGCTGACCCGAGCAGCAGGGACTTCCCCTGGCAGCGTTATCATGCTGGTGCTTCCCCCAGCACCGCTATCTCCTCCTCACACCCCTCCTCTCACAGCCATTTAAACCCCAGAGCAGCAGCCCCAAAACCAAAATCGCACCACAGCTGCTGCACCCCGCCATCTGCCCCCTTGGTGCACAGCAAACAGGGCAGAGGAGCTTCTCCAGGAACCCCAGGAATCCCTTCCCTTTGTACCCCCAACGTCTCCAGCTCCAGGATAACCCTGGCTAAGGCCGATCCACAGCTCTCGTCCCACCACAGCCCAGTTTCAGCTCGGAAACAGAAACAAGGCTGTTGGGCCTCTCAGGACACGGCAGCTTCACCCTGCAGAATTCCCCAGGTGGCAGGAGGATGTCTGGGGCTTGCAAAGAGCCCCTCAGGCTGCTCCACCTTCCCCTGGGCTGAGAATTTGGGATCCAAAGCAGCTGCTAATGCCCTTTCTGGAAGGACGAGCAAGAAATAAGCACCCACCAGCACACCTGACCCTGGGCAGGACAGGACACCCGCGACTCAGCCAGCTGGTTGCTTAGAAAGAGGAAATTTGGGCCAGCTGAGGCAGCGAGGAGGGGGCAGCGAGGCCGAAGGCTGTGCAGGAGCTGCCCAGAGCAGCTGCAGCCTGCGAGGCAGGAGAGCAGCCGAAGGGCTGTGGCTGTGCTGGTGCTGCAGCATCCACCCACAGCCCTCCGTGCTGTCGCAGAGGAGGAGGAGACACCACCCAAGTGCCATCTCCATCCCTCCCGACCAGATCTGGGAGCCAGGGGCAGCTCCCCGCCTGTTTTCTCACGGACAGAGCTCCTGGCAGCCGAACCCTGATATCCCAGACCTCAGCAGGACCCCACACCGCCCTCCCGGCAGCCAAGGCAGACGCACGGTGCCCGCAGCAGCGAACCCCTTTTACCTCTGCGCACCACAAAGGTCTCCTTCCCCAGAATCAAAGCTCACAAGTCCCGCTGAACTTTATCTACGAAAAAGCAACAACCCCACCCCCAAACCGGCTACTCCGAGCCCAGCTGACATGACTCAGCCGAGGCAGGTCAGACCACAGATAAGGGACAGCCCTGCAGCATCTCGCAGCTCCTGCACCGTCTGGGCCAAGCCCCTACAGGCACAGACAGAGGCATCCACACCTTCTCCAAGGCTCTGAGGAAGGTAAAAGCTGTCCCACCCTCCCTTCCACAACACCCCCCACTCCCCCAGGGCCAGGGGTGCTCAGCACAGCCCAAGTCATGTGTCCTGCTCAGCACCAGCCCTTGGCCTGGGCTGAGCTTTGTCTTTTGTTCTCTTTGCCAGGGCTTGTGACTCCAAGCCACAACAAAGCAAACCCGTAAAGGTTCAGATCCAGCTCAGCCTGCTGCGTCACCAGGTGAGCTTGGCAGCACCAAACCCGTGGTCTGGTGACTTCATTGCAGCTCTCGCTGCATTACCAAAGCTTGAATTATTTTTTCTTCAAGAAAAAAAACAACATGAGGCGCTCCTCCCCACACTTATTCCCTCCTAGCAAAGCCAGATCACTGGCACAGGTCAGATAACAGAATCCTAGAGAGGTTTGGGTTGGAAGGGATCCTAAAGATCATCTAATTCCAACCCTGCTAGACCTGGCTGCTCTGTATCCGACAAAATAATTCTCTCCTGAGACAAGCTGCAGCACTCACCTCTGCAGCTTCCATGCACAGAAAGCACAAGATTCCTCCTAAATGAAGCTGCACTGATTTTTTTTCCCTCTTCTTCTTACAGACCAATCCACGAACCAGAGTCTTGCACAAGCCCCCAGACACCCCACGCCACGAAAATCCCCTCCCTTCATCTGCAACCCACAGGGAAAGACCAGAAGGAAGCAATCTTTGCTGTATCACGCCCGCAGAGCATCCCTGAGAGCGGGATATGGGGATGAGAGATTCATTCCAGGCCGGAGGGGTGCATGGCAGCTCCTCCAGCGCCATTCCCAAGCCGTGGTCCTGGTCCAAACCCAGGCTGGGCTGCGCATCACGGGATCTTCCCAGGCTGCCAAACCGACCCCGGCGTCAGCTGACGAGCAGGGCTGCGCTGTTTTTCCTGTCTCTATCATAAAAACGAGGTTTCCTCCCTCCTCCCGTGACCCTTACTGAACGTTTTGCTGGGTTTTGAGGGTCCATTTTCCCCGCAGCAATCCGCGCCCCTGCGCCGCAGCGCATCCCTCCCTCCCTCACCCCGCATTCCGCACCCCGCACCAGCCGCGGACAAAAAAATCCCCCAAAACGCCGCTGCAAAAAGCGGGAGACGCTGCTGCTGTTGCACCTGCGGATGTTCCGCGGCCCTCGCGGAGCCGTGGGAGGGGGGTGCCCCATTCCCCCCCGCCCCACGCGTGTCCCCTGCCCCGCAGCATCCCCTCCCTCACCGCTCCCCGCCGCCGCCGCGCCCGCACCGCGCCCGCCGCGCTTCTTATGCGCGCCCCCGGCACTCACCGGGATCCACCGGGACTCACCGGCACTCACGGCTCCGCGAGCGCTCGGTAGCCACAGCCCCGGCAGCTCCCGGAGGCTGAGTCATCCCGGGCCGGCCCGCCCCCGGCGTGACAGCATCCTGCCGGCTGCCCGCCCCGGAGCCCGCCTCCCTCCCTCCTTCCATCCCTGCTCCCGGCTCCGCCACTGCTCCTCACTGCTTCCATCCCTCCTTCAATCCCTCCTTCTATCCCTCCTTCCATCCCTC
>VZTG01001086.1:314460-374811 GCA_013397845.1 Melanocharis versteri
TGGTGCTCCAGCCCCTTCCCCAGCTCTGTTCCCTTCCCTGGATGCTCCAGCCCCTCCAGGTCTCTCTTGCTGGGAGAGTCCCAGAGCTCTCCCCAGCCCTGGAGGTGCCCCAGCAGTGCCAGCACAGGGGACAGGCACTGCCCTGGTCCTGCTGGACACGCCAGTGCTGGGGACACATAGACTACGTGCCACTGACCTTCTTGGCCACCTGGGCACACCTGGCTCATGTCCAGCTGGGTCAGGCATGTTCAGACACTTTGGAGCAGACACTGTGATCTCTGTTCCCTTTGTGGCACACGCCTGACTTTGCTCTTGCCCCTGCCATAGCCCAGCCTCCAGGGAGTTCAGGAATGGTGGGAAGTGCTCAGGGCTCAGCTGCTCCGCCCGGTCACCTGATCCTGACCTCGTCCTTCCACCGCTTGCTGAGGTTGTGCTTTTGAGCCGCTCAGCTGCAATCTGTGTGCGTCCATCCTGGCTTGTGACGGAAAACGGGACCTGACTTCCCCTCTGTGTCCCTCTGTGGTCACCCCCTGCCCAGATGACAGCTGTACGATGGGGACATCTGAGGATGAGGACAGACCTTGTGCTTCAAAAAGAAACCCTCAGCTGGCTCCAGAGGAGAAAATCCACTGAAAAGAAGAAGTGAGAGACAAGTGAGGACAGTGGCATGTGAGAATTTGCATCCAAAGCACTTTTCTGTGGGTGTTGTACAGAGGGAAAGCAAAACCCCCTGTTCCATGTCCTTTGCTCCTCTGCGTGACCTGTGTGTCAGTCCCTTCCAACCAGGGCAACATTGCCATCCTGGCTTTACTGGGAGAGCTCTGGGCACAGCTTTTTCGGGGAGTGTTTCACAATTTGGCCTTTCTCTGCAGGCTCAGAGATTGGCCATGGCCCAGATCAGAGCCTGAGCAAGGTGGGCATCCAGGCTCTTGGCTCCTGCTGCACTCACCCGAGTCTTCTCTCCCAACAGAGAGTTGGGAAGGTGCTTTCCCAAAGTGTCTGGCCAAGGAATGGGGCTGTGATTGCCCTTGTCTATTCCAAGAGATCCACAGACTCTCATTTGCATCTGTGACTTTATCTCTGTCTCTTGATCTCTCCTGCTCACAGCATGAAATGCCCATTTTGTGGGGAGATTCCCTGGGCCCAAATATTTGTTCTGTGTGGTTTTTGCCTTGGAAAGGCGATACAGGGATGGAGACTGTGTCTGGTACGGGCAGAATTTGGCTTCAAGGAGAGACCAATTTCTCTGCAGAGCCATTTTCAGTGTCCGCTTGGGAGAAGGGAAACTGAGGCAGGAAGGCTCCATCTCACAGTGAGTCCAGATGGAGAAAGCCACGGTGCCAGCCCATGGAGAGCCCTGCTGCAATGATTTCATCGTGCTGCTGGCACCCTCTGACTGCCTGCAAAGCCAGAAGGGCTGCTGGCTCCTAGCAGGAAGGGAAACCTCCAGGATTCTTTGGAAAAGGGTGTTTTTGGTGCTCCAGTGAAAGGTTATCTCATCAGGCGCCGTGCCAGGCTCCCAGTGACGTGGGAGGGTCTGTCACATGCCACCGGCCACTCGGGACCCATTTTCTCCTGGTAACCCTGTTTTTCCCTGTTCTCTGCTTTGTTTATACGTGAGCCTCAGGGGGGAAATGGAAATAGGAGGAGAACTGGTGGGACTGGAAATCGGGATCATTCGTAAGGAGCTGGGGCAGGAAGTGCTGGGGGGATTTTCTGAGGGTCAGCAGCAAGGGGCCCATGAGATGGGTACCCAGACCTGTTTGGGATGTGGAAGAATCTGGAAGTACATTGAATTTAATTTTAACTTAAATTTAATTTATTTAGGAAAAAAAGTGTGCAGGGTGAAGGAGCCAGCAGGGGGTTTTCCAGGGACAGAACAGACATGCCTGCAAGAAGGGACATTCCTGCAAGAAGGGACATGGTGTGCCATTCATCCCAGCAGGATGAGCCTCAGAAAGTCTGGATTTGCTGGAGGAGGCCAGACCAGAGGGAAAACCTTTCTGATTCAGGCTGCAGTGGTTTTTGATGCCATCTCGTGGTCCCGGACGGTTTTACAGAGGGGTGTGTGGAGCGTATTTCCTTGGCTGAGCAGAAAACTGCAGAGTTGGGCAGCTCCAGCTGTCACTTGCCTGGCAGAATCACGAAATCTGCCCCTGGCCCTGTCACTTTGAACAGGTCTCATTCCTGGAGGGTGATTTCCATCACCTCATCCCATGTCCGTTGGGGAATTGCCATCCTGAACACCTCGAGGGGGCTGGGCTGTCTCATCCTGTCTCATTTTAAGCTCTGAGGGCTGGAGCCCCTCTGCTCTGGAGCCAGGCTGGGAGAGCTGGGGGTGTTCACCTGGAGAAGAGAAGGATCCAGTGAGACCTCAGAGCCCCTTCCAGGGCCTAAAGGGGCTGCAGGAGAGCTGGAGAGGGACTGGGGACAAGGGATGGAGGGACAGGACACAGGGAATGGCTTCCCACTGCCGGAGGGCAGGGCTGGATGGGATATTGGGAAGGAATTGTTCCCTGTGAGGGAGGGGAGGCCCTGGCACAGGGTGCCCAGAGAACCATCCCAGCGTAGACAGATAAAACACATTCAGAGCCCGAAATGCCAGGGGTGTGTGCTCCGGGAATGAAGAGGAAGCTGAGCACCACAGAGAGGTTTGACCCTGTGTTGCTGCAGGCCTGGTTGCCCAACAGCAGCCCACGCGCTGTGGTGTACGGCAGGAATCTCTTGCACAGCTTGCTCAACATCTGCAGCTGCAGGGATTTGAGGCTGGCACGGGCAAGGCTTCCAGCTGCGGACAGGTCTTCCCAGGGTATGCAGAAAAGTGAGGAGCAAACACTGTCCTGTCTCGCTGTGGAGCTTTGGGAGAGGTTTTGTGTGTTGTTCTCCTCTGGTCTCGCTGCTACAGGAGAGTGTGGGGGTGACAAAGCATTTTTAGGTACTCGAATGCACCGATCTCACTTGTATCTGTAAGAATTCCCAGTTTAGGGTGACGATCCCTGCGGGTTCAGAGAGACAGGGTGACCAAAAAAATTGATTTGAACATCTCCTGGGTAGAAAAAAAGTGGCAGCATCTCTCCCTGGAAATTTCTGGAGATGAGGACTGTGAAGGTTTGGGAGGGGAGCAGGTCCCCAGCACAAGGACAAGCACAAGGGTGCTAAAGACTTACAAATTATCTGTAGAGCATGAGAAATTCATCGAGTGAAGCGCAGCCTCCCAGGTTTACACTGGAATTACCCCGAGGGGGACCTGAGACCATCTCGAAACAGCCACATGGGGCTGGAGCCGGCTCCAGGTTTTCTCCCACGGCTGGTCTCCAAGGTGGCTCCACCCCTGCTGCCTCCCCAAGCACTTTCCAACCAGCCAAATCTTCCTGATAAATATAGCAGGAGGAAGGCAGCAGGTTTGGCTTGGGATGAGCGGAGGGAACTGGCTCTGAGACAGCTTCGTGCTCGTTGCAACAGAGTCACGTGTGTGTGTGTTTAAACTGAGACCTAAGTGTAAAGTTATGTTGTCCTGGGACTTTGGAGAAGTCTTGGGGTTTGGAGGGGAAGTTGGCAGCTGGGGTTCTTTTCCCAGCTGATGAGGTAACAAGTCAGCTGGATTGGAATGGGCCTCTTTTAGTTTTGAGGTGACTTTCCTCTCCAGGGAACAGGGTGGCAGATGTCCCAACACACAGCTGTGGTGCACAGTCATGGAGCCGTGAATCATCTGAATGAATTTAATGGAATGGAATAGAATAGAATAGAATAGAATAGAATAGAATAGAATAGAATAGAATAGAATAGAATGTCACTATCTTCAGCTATGTCTATGCTGTAGGAGAAGCCATGATCTTAATTTCCCTCCTGCTCCCCATTTTTCCTCAATATTCCTCTTCCAGGGTCTTTTGTTTATCTGCCAAGGCATCACTTGGCTGCAGGAAGTTCCTGGCGTGGGGAAAGAGGTGGTGACTTCTGGCTGCAGCCTCCACTGGGCCAAGTCCCCATGTCACCTACTTTGGGCTGGGCCTCAGCATCTGAGGGCTGACAAAACACCATGGGCTGTTCCAAGAGGGGCCTTGCTGTGTTTTCCAAGCATCTGCAGCCTCTCCGAGGACTTGTAGCTGACAAACTCTATGTGCTGGTGCTTGCAAGAGCCACAGGCTCCTGAGACTGCCCCACTAAGGGTGGACATCACCCACGGAAGTCCCCACACGGCAGGCAGCTGTGCCATGGGATGGACCGTGACACCAAGTGTCTGTGTGTCCCATCTGAGGGGTAAGGGAGAGCTCCGAGTCTTTCCAGCACCAGGCACAGTGAGGTCCTAACCCTGAGCTGGCACCGACCCAAGGCAACAAACACCACAAAAAGAGGGGATCCTCTCCCGGGAATTGCTGTGACAGGGCTTGGCTCTCCCAGCGTTGTCTCCCCGTAGCCTTGAGCATCTCCCCTGCCGCCGCGGTGCTGAGCTGCATGTTCCAAGGTGAGTGGAGGCTGAACAAACAATTGCCCCCAAAAACACCACTGGCGCCTGCTGGGGAAGCCCAGACTGGTGTTTGTGCCAGAAGGCACACAAACATCTCGGCTGAACAGCCCTGACCTCCTCCTCCTTCCCCCTTTTCGTGCTTATCTCTGCATCCCTGGGGTAACCCTGAGTGGAGATATTCTGGGAGCCCAGCGCTGCCGTTTCCTCCCAGCGCCGTTTCCTTCGGCGCGGGGTCAGCACCGCCACCCTCTCCTGACAGGACCCCACGGGATGCCTGTGGTCCCCCAGGATGCTCGGGGCTATCGCTGGGAGGACATCGGCCAGAGGAGGAGGAAGCCCTTCGACAGGAGCCGATGGTCCAGGAGCCGGGCAGGCTGGAGGGTGCCGAGCGAGGAAGAAAAACAGGAAAGTGGCGGCAGATAAGGAAAAGGACCTGGAAGAGGAATCTTGAGGAATAATGGAGGGTAGGAGGGAAATGAAGATCACAGCAGACGTCGTGCCGCGAGAGGAAGCTGCTGAAAGGAAAGCAGCCCAGAAATATCCTTCTCATTGTACTGGGAAATGGGGCTCGGCCCCACAGCACGGGGATGATCAGCAGGTCTGTGTGCAGGGGTTGTCACACACCCACAGGGTCATACCTGGCTGGGAAACTCCAAGCACAGCCCTGTGGGAAAATGGTAATTGGCCCGTTGTGAAGACTGCTGATTAATCTGTTAGTGGCCTGTTTCCCGTTGTGGTGAGACCTAGCCTCGTGCAAGCTGTCTGTAAAGAGGGACAATCCTGGGAGCAGGGACAGTCCTGGAGGCTGCACGGGGCTCTGAGCAGCCTGAAAGGTGTTCCTGTTCATGGCAGGGGTTTGGAACAAGATGATCTCTAAGGTCCCTCCCAACCCAAACCATTCCATGGCTCTATGATTCCATGATTCCATGTTTCTATGACTCGGTGTGAACCAGTCCCTTGGATCCTGCTGGGGTGAAACAAACCAGAGAGAGGGGCCTCTGTCCACATCCCAGGTGTGCCCTGCCTCAGGTTCCCTGTGCAGGTGTCCTGGTGGTTAATCTTAATGTGGCAGAACACAACTGCGTTTTCTGGCTGGTTTCTGCCGACGCCACCACCTTCTGCTGATCCCTCAGGCACTGATCACTTCCATGTTCTCGTCTTGGAGCAGGTCACACTTGTGGAAATTTGTCATTACTCCAAGGCACTGCCTTTCTTCATTTGCATGGATAAAACCCCAACCCAGATCCATCCTGATCATGGCTGTAACCTGTGAAGGAACCCTCCCCAAAACACAGAAGGGTGTGATGGAGGGACACCTAACCTGGTGTTCCTTCAGAATCGTTTCTCCAGGACCTCTTCCCTACAGGAGCCTGTTGGGAATGCACTGATGGCCAAACTGTGCCGAGGGCTTGTTTAGCTCTGTGTTCACCGGTCAGCGTTAAAAGCAACAAGCGACTCATTTAAAAGTGCGGACAAATTTAATTCCCTCCTGGATAGGAAGGATTATCCCTGTCTTGCCAAGGTAACTTGCCAGCAGTGAGGGTCTGGTAGATGATAACCCCAGAAGGGAAGAGGTCAATCCTTTGGATACAGCAGAGGTTGAGGAGGCCTCCGTGGTGCTGGTGTCCTCTGAGATGAGATGGGATGCAGAACACCTGGCTCTGCTGCCAGACAAGGGGTGTGGGCAAAGGAGCCCGGGCAGAATCATCCCAGTGGCCTGATCTGGGAGCCATCACTGACAGTGGGGATGGAAACTGAAATTCCAGCCTCAGAGTCACAGCCACGAGCACACAGGGAGCCTGGCCAGGATGTGGTTGATGACACATCCTGGACATGAGATGGGATATGAGAAAGTGGTGCCTGGGACAACCGTGGTACAAAACTGCAACTAATTAGGGGAAAAAAGAAGGGCTCAGTGAGTTGTTTGTGCATGGGCTGCATAGAGGAGCAGCCTCTCTTTCCCTCTCCAATACAAAAAGAATGAAGTGAGTGATGTACATTGAATCCAGCTCCGGGGTCATCAGCACAGGAGAGACATGGACCTGTTAGAGTCCAGAGGAGATCACGGAGATGCTTCAAGGGCTGGAGCCCCTCTGCTCTGGAGCCAGGCTGGGAGAGCTGGGGGTGTTCACCTGGAGAAGAGAAGGATCNGGGATAGTGGAAGGTGTCCCTGCCCATGGCAGGGGGTGGAGCTGGATGATCTTTAATGTCCCTTCCAACCCAAACCATTCAGCCCTGAAAAAACTGATTTGAACAGAACCTGGCCTCGAACACTCCCAGGGATGGGGCAGCCACAGCAATCTGTTCCAGGGCCTCACCACCTGCATTACAAAACCTTTTTTTCATATTATCCTAAATCGACTCCCTTTTAGTTTAAAACCATCGCTCCTTGTCCTATCACAGCAGGCCCTGCTAAAAAGCTTGTCCCCATCTTTTTTTGCACCACCTTCATCCACAAACCTCATTTCTTGGTCTAAGGCTGATGAGAGAGTCACTGCTGCAGATCATCAGTGAGAAACCCACTCATCTCTGTCCCGTGCCCAAGTTACAGAAGGTCTCCACATGTATTTTGAGATCTCCTTTTACCTCAGGGTTGTCCAGCTGGTGACTGGCAGTGGCTGGTGGGATGGCTCTGCCCGTCTCTGAAGGCATTTTTGCAGTATTTCACCACGTGACTCTGGTGAGTGACAGGGCTGTTGGGGGGGCTGATAACTGGATTAGCTCGAGCCAGAATTGCTTCTGCCTACACTCAGCAGGACCTCGGATCATCCCCCACCGCGTCAGCTCACAAAGTCCAAGAGCCCCTTTTCCAGCCTGTGCTTAACCCACCGCAGTCTGTCACCCCCCAGGGGACCCTGCTAACGAACTGTGCTTGAAGAGCAGCATCTCCCAGCAGATAGCAGCTCCCAGAGCAGCATCTCCCAGCAGATAGCAGCTCCTGAGGGAACGGGCAGCCCGGGAGCGGCGATGCCGATGGTGAAACCTCCCATTAATCACAGGAGCGCAGCCGCCACCTCCCCATCCCAGCTACCAGAACTAATCACAGCCCCGAGTAGACAAAACATCCACTTTTTTCCCCTCCCATGTGTTTTCCCTCCATGTGCTCTGTGTCAGGAGTTGTCTGGTGCTCAGATAGGGCTGCCCCTGGGCCGTGGATCACATACTGAAGGATTGTGTTGTCATCCAGCCTCATCCTTGGAAACATCAGCCTGGAGAGTCCATAATGCAAATCCTTAACTGTTCATGGTGCAGAGACCATCATGCAGATCAGGCAAATCCGTAACTGTCTTCCTTTGGGAGATAAAGCTGTTCCCATGCCAGCAAGGGGGACCTCAGCTTCACCTTTGCTTCCAGAGCTGGTTCCTTTGGGCAATCAACTCCCCATGGTCTCAAGACAGCCCTGCCAAACTCCTCATCTTGAAGTAAAACCAGAGCAGCATCTTCTTGGTCTTTCCTTGAAAACAGCAGCCTGGAGGGTGGGATTATTTAATCTCTGTGTTTTTCATCCTGGCAACCACGTTTCATTTGAAGTGGCTGCTATGGGCCAAGCAGAAAGCCAGAGCTTTGGGAGAAAAGGGGCTAATGGCAAACCTGCCATTATGATATGCATGAACTTGGAATAAACGTAGTAACTACCAGAGCAAATGTACAGAGCCTTTGAACTTAGGAAGAAATTCTTTACTATAGAATAACCTGTTGATGAGGTTGCCCAGGGAAGTTGTGGACTTCCCATCCCTGGAAGTGTTCAAGGCCAGGCTCGATGGGGCTTGGAGCAACCTGGGATAGTGGAAGGTGACCCTGGCCATGGCAGGAGGTGGAATGAGATGGTCTTTCAGGTCCCTACCAAAGCATTCTATGATTCTGTGAAATCGCATCTGTATTTTTAGCTCGTCCCACAGACTTCACTGGGACGTGTTGCCCTTGCAAGTGCTGCCAGCTCCACATCTCTGTCACCAAGTCTTGTAGTTCCGTAAAATCTTCCCATCACTCAGCTGCAGGTTTGCTTTTGTCCCCACAGCTCCTGCAGCACCAACTTTGCTATATCTTGGTGCCTCAGAACCGTGGCATCTGGTCCTCCGGGCTGGGGATTAACTTCCAGTCTTAAAGAACCATTCCCTACTTCTGCTCCCTCCATCTCCTCCAGATGAAGACTGGGAAGGGCAGGCTTCGGGTTCTGCTCTACAAGCCTGGGTTGTGGGCCCAGAGCTTGAGAAAAGTGGCAACAGCAAAACCCCAGCGAGATGCAGCACACTGTTCACAACTCCGGATACAGTGCTGGGGTCCCAGCAGCTCTGCTGTGGTCTGATGCAGCTGAGATTTTTTCCACATTAATATCTTTCCTGCTGGCTGGAGCTTCCCCCAGCCCTGGGAAGGATCTGCCTGACACCAAGGAGGGGTCAGACCCCTTGGGGGTCCTGCTAGCCCAGCCAACATCCTTGCAGAAGCTCCCCTCATTTGTACATACACCCATATGAATTAAGAGATGCGTTTGCAGGAAGGGTGTTTTTGGATCTTACCCAAGGAATTTAGGACTGGCTCTACTGGGTCAGGAGGCCTTAGGTCTGACACAACTGCTTTGACACCACATTCTTCCAAAACCCCCTTTTTCCTCCCCTTCTTCCATAGGTGTGGGATCATGGTGGGGGTGGAGGATGGGCTGGGTGGGCGTTCATGCCCATGCACCTCCCCTCCTTCCCTCCTCCTCCTCCCCGTCACCCTCCCCAGCCCCTTCCACTCTTCTCAGCCACGATAAGCTCGCCGATGGAAAAAATGTTGTCACACATATCTCACTTCCAGTGTGTGGGAGTTGCTGATAACGGCGCGAAGATCTGGACAATAAAGACTCCTGACAGCTTTCGTGTCCATCCCGGGCATGAGGGGATACTCCTGGAAGAAGACCTCAGTGCTTGTGGGGTTTGGGGAAGGCTCCTGCAAGCTGTGGTCCTGGGGAGGAGGCTGAAAGGGCTCATCCACCCTCCTCATTTGGGGTGCAAACCCATTTCCCTGCACATTCTCTGAATTCCATGCTGCCCTGGGGCACCTCGAAGCTGAGAGCCAGGAGATTTTGGCTTCAGGTGGCTTTGCTGTCGTGCTGGGGAGCAGCCCAGCAGCTGCTCACCACGGTGTTTGTTTTGGAGCTCCCCCACCATCCAGTGCTCCCTCCGTGGGGAGAGGGGGCTGTGCTGCTCCAGCTCTGCCGTTCCTCCGCGTGGAGCTGCTGAAAGAGCCCGGAGCAGCTCGCCAGAAGGGTGAAGTCATTTATTTACGCCTAGAAAAATCGTGGACTTTATTACACAGCCTCTGAGACGTTGGGGCTGAGCCACTGCCAGGCTTTTGTGCTGATGTGGAGAGCCGAGGTCAGCTCTCGGGGCAGTGCCAGTGGCTGCATTTCTTCCCAGTCCCCTCGTTGGGATGTACACACAGGGCATCAATTTATTCATGGAAAAAAAATGCCAGGATTTGGCTGGCAGAGGTTCGTTTGGCGCAGAATCACTCAACCATTTAGGTTGGAAAAGACTTCCAAGATCGCTGAGTCCAACCTGTGACTGATCCTCACCTTGTCACCAGCCCAGAGCACTGAGTGCCATGTCCAGACGTTCCTTGGACACCTCCAGGGATGGGAACTCAACTACTGCCCTGGGCAGCCCCTTCCAATGCTTGACCACCCTTTCCATGAAGAAATTCTTCCTGATGTCCAACATGAACCTCCTCTGGCACAGCCTGAGGCCATTCCCTCTGATTTTATAGCACTCCTAGTTTGTTGGTATCTATTTTCTCACTCTAGCTACAACAACTGAGAATGACTTTTGCAGAAAACATTATTTATTCCAAGAAAAGGAAAGGAAAATCAATTTTATAAATTTTCCATCTGGAAAGAGACCCATCAGTCATTTAGATTTCTGTCCCAAACCTCAGGGGCTGTAGATGCTCTCCTCAAAATCTCCCTTTCCCTCCAGAGCACTGCTTTCCAAAGGGAGCAAGATGATCCATCAGAATGGGAGAAAATGTATTCTTTCTAACATTAATAAATAATACAAAATTAAATATATTTTAAGACCATTGCTGTAGGGAACTCTCTCTCCTTGGGCTCCCATGTCCCACAAGACTTCCCTTCTGAGAGCTGTGTTGTGGGAGATAGGAAGCCCAGTTTTCCCTGGATTTAGCCAAAAATATTTCACACTTTTCTGATCAAACCACGTTTCTGGGGGAGAGAAGAAAAGACGGAGTGGTGTTAGCGTTATTACTATTTTACAAATAATAAAGGCTTTCCATTCCACCTTGGGAAAGAGTTGTGAAGACGAGCGGAGGACACACTGCTCCATCCTAAAACCATTTCCATGGTAAATTTGTACCTAGCTCTGCTTGAGATCACTCCAGACCCTGAGCTTTGGGCATGGGACAAATTAATTTATCTCCCTCCCTCTGCCTTGACTTTCTCCTTCGATGGCATGAGGCATCTTCTAACCTTTCCCAGATGGATTTTCCAGGTTGTCTGCCTGGGATACCAGAGGTTAAACCCTCCCGGGAGCAGAGCTGGGTGTCGGCATTGCCCTTGACTTGGCTGGGCTTTGGCACGGAGGCGCTTTCCCCTTCTCCGGCGGCCGATAGCCGGCTCCATCCTGCTGGGAGCGATTTCCCCGCTGCCAGCGAGCTCACACGCACACAGACACATCCCCGTGCACACCCGGGCATGCACGCCTCTCACAGGGCTCACACTCAGGGGCTCCCCACCTCCTTTCCCTCGCAGCTCTGGCATCCCCCCAGGATGTCATCCTGCCCCTGATAAGGCGCAGGGGCGGCTGCCGGAGGAAGGCTCCCAGTTGCTCCCGGCGCCAGGCTGGGTAGAGGCAGACGTGTCTAACCCTTGCTCCTCTGAAGGGCCAAAAACAGATGACATCACCCCCTCATCGCGTCCATCCTTCCCCCAGAATCCCTATCAGCCCCACGGAGAGGCTGCGCTTGGAGGAGCGAGGAGGAAGAGGGAAGGCAAGGGGGAGGAGGCCGGGGAAAAGGAGGGAAGGCGAAGGCTGGAGCTGGAAGTTGGTTACTTTGGCAAGAAGACAAAGTTCTGCAAAACTTCACCGGCCAGACTTCAAAAAGGTGGAAAAAACTGGAGGCTCAGTTCTGGCAGGTCCTGTTATCAAGGGGAGCCTTATCTCTTGATGGGGCTGATGGCCCATGCGAGCCGCAGTGGCTGCTAACCTCTGGCTGAGCTTTCCGAGGTCCCTGAGGAGCCAGGCTGTCACTCAACGGAGAGGAGAAGCGTCCAGGAGAGGGGACTGCATGGAGGCATTGCCACCATGCTTGCAGGCTGCAGAGCCCCAGGAGCAAGGATGGGATATCCCAGTACAGAGCCCAGCAGTCCCTCACTGCTTCCATTCATGGTGGTAGGAGGAGTGAGGGGATCTTCCCCGTCTCGCAGTCCAGCCAGAGATGGGTCAGATCTCCACTGGGTGCCAACTGGCACAGTTGGGTCACTGGTTTTAATGGTTTCCCTGTTTTCTCCAGGGCGAGACTGGTCCCTCTGGGATGGACAGCAGAGTAGGTTTAGGTTGAAGCCAGGTGTGTAGCTGGGGGTTTCAGGGTGGGAATTTTGCCCATCTCATTTCTTCCATGTCCTAAGTGCCATGCTGGGTGTTTTCCAGAGAGAAATCTTCCAGCTTTTCTCTTGAGGAGATTTTCATACCCTTTCAAGCCATCTCTCTACTCACAGCTCCAAGACATCTCTATTTCTGCTCGCTCTACACCACCTCCTTTCCTCCTCAACACCTCCAAGGTGAGGACTTGCTGCTGGGGTTCTGCTCCAGAGCACACCACAGCGAGCAATTCCCCTTCCTTCAGTAAACAACAGTCCACAGCCAACAACATTTACACTCTGGTGAGGAGCTGCTGGAAGTGAACTTGGTCTTGGCTCATTCCCACTCATAATTCCACTGAATAAATCAGCATGCGCAGGAAAAGAGGCAGTGATACCCCTCGGGTGATGTTGGGAATATCTTGCACTATGGAAGTAAGATTTCACCTGGGAATTGCTCCATGGGGAAGCAGGGCAGATGCAGACCCCACCACGCTCCCTGTGAGACAAACCTGAGAATTGAATTGTTTTGCCTGCAGGGATTTCTCGACTGCAACCACCTTTACCTCCTCACAGAGGTGGATCACAGAATCATGGAATGGTTTGGGTTGGAAGGGAGCTGTAAGGGTCATCTAGTCCAGCACCCCTGCAACGAGCAGGGACATCTTTAATGAGGTCAGGTTGGATAACTGGAGTCACCCAGCCAGGTTCACCTTGTTGCTATGGGAGAGGAAGAGGCACTTCTGGAGGGAAAATCATACCTCTGTCTTGGATCCATCTCCTTGCAGGGGATGAATCCTGCCATGGCCACTTCTGTATAGAGCAAGGAATGGAATGGAATGGAATGGAATGGAATGGAATGGAATGGAATGGAATGGAATTGTTAAAGGCAGTGACTGAGACAGAGGTAGAGGAATGGGCTCAAAGAGAGGCTTCATGACTGCTTGGACCAGCCCAGCAGATCCCTCTCTTGCTGCCACTCTGGAAGGGCACCCCTTGCTCCTACACCACACCTGCCACCCTTGTGCAGATGTTTTGGATCCCCCCGTGCACCTCCAGCAGCACCGACCCCCAAGTGCCAGGCAGGGGGGTCATTCTGAGGGGGAAACACGGCTGCACTCCGGACCCAGCAGGACACAGAGAACCAACAGGTTTATTGGTGACGGACGAACCGAGCTGCAGGTGGAGGCACGGAGGTGTCCGAGGGCAGGTCCTACGTACAGTTCTGGCTGCAGGGTCCCTGGGCTGGCTCTCCTGGGGCTGTCACACCGCCCTGGTGTGGCCGCTGTCACCGGCAGCAGCGCTGGCGGCCGTTGCTGCAGCTCCCTTCCCAGCGCTCCATGTGGAAGCAGAGCCTCCGGCAGTGGCCACGGTTGCTTCTGCACTGCTGGCTGTCTGAAAGGCCTCTGGCTGCTGGGGAAAGAGGACAGGAGACCTGGGTAGGAGGGCTGGAACCTACTCAGAGCCCCAAAACCTACTGGGAACCCCACTGGTGTTGGTGGCTGAGCAACGGGATGCTCTCAGTCGGCAACAGGGAAATTCAGCTGGTTCCGTGGTGAGGATCAGATGTGCTTGGGAGGAGCTTCTCCATCCAGCAAGCACTGGGAGTCTCCTAATGACTGGCCTGGGTGAGACAGCCAGGTTTGGGCTGGCTGTGTTAGGTTAGGTGAGGTTGAACAGCATCAAAAGACAGAGAAGGCCCTTTTAGAACAGGTGTTTCACCTATTGTTTAGTTTTGAGATTTTTTTTGGCTTCTTAGTGTTTTGGGTTTTTATGTTTGCTTGTGTTTTTCAAATCTTTTGCTGTTTTGATAAAAAGGGGGTGTGCTGCTTCTCTTTAAATGCAGCGGAAACACCAAGTTTGGGGGTTCTGGAGGGTCGACCACCAGTGGAGTGGGCAAACCCTTCTCTCTCCCCTCGTTGTCCCCAGGACTTCAGCTAAATAAATGAGAGCATAAACAGGCTAAGCAAGTAAATCTCCTCTTCTTGGTTATCAGGTTTGCCTCCTGTGAAAGCAGTACCACCAAAATCCTGCTAACATCATAGTGACCTTACACCTGAATGAAACCTGAATTCCTGACATTTGTATACAAGCAGCCAGCGAAAATGCCAAGCCAAGGAATATTTTTCCATCAAACCAAAATCCCAGAAGAAAATAGACCAAAAAAAAGTAAATTATCTGCCTTTCCCCCTGCTTTTTCCCACTGAAAGATGGTTTTGATTTTATAGAATCGAAGAAACACAGAATGATTTGAGTTGGAAGGGACATTAAAGACCATCTACTTCCAACCTCCTGCTGTGGGCAGGGACACCTTCCCCTATCCCGGGTTGATCCAAGCCCCACCCGACCTTGCCTTGAACATTTCCAGGGATGGAGAGTCCACAGCCTTTTTGGGCAACCTGTGCCAACACCCTCACAGGGAAGAATTCCTTCCCAATACCTAATTTACACCTACCCTCCTTCAGCTTAACACCATTCCCCCTTGTCCTGTCCCTCTGTCCCTTGTCCCAAGTCCCTCTCCAGCTCTTCTGGAGCCCCTTTAGGCCCTGGAAGGGGCTCTGAGGTCTCCTTGGGTCCTTCTCTTCTCCAGGTGAACCCCCCAGCTCTCCCAGCCTGGCTCCAGAGCAGAGGGGCTCCAGCCCTCAGATCATCTCTGTGGCCTCCTCTGGACTTGCCTCATCAGCTTCTGATGTTGGGGATCCCAAAGCTGGAGGCAGCTCTGCATGTGGGATCTTACCAGAGCAGATCAGAGGGTGAAAATCACCTCCTTCAACCTTCTGGTCACACTTGCATCTTCCTGCATTCGCCATATCTGTATTCCAGTTGTGGAGAATTTAATGGGATTCTCCTTGTTTTGTGGAGGAGGAGGCTTTTATCCTGGTCAGGAGCAAAGCTCAGGCTCCTGGCTTAGGCTCAGCATTTCTGGGTGAGTTTTGAGGGCACGGAGAGGAGGGGATGCACAGCCTATGAGCTCAGAACAGCTGCATCCAGGAGCTTCATGGAGACCATCTCAGGAGAAATTTTTCCTTGGAAGCAAGAGCTAGGTCAGCCTGGACTTGAGGGCCCAGTCTTGTCCTCTTCTACCTCAGAGTAGGAACCTGCCTTTTGTCTCTCCACAGTCCAGCAGAAACCCCTGTGAGAATTTTGTCCTTACCTGGAGTGCTCTGGAGGAGGAAAACGACAACGACTGCAAAGAGCAGCTGGAGAATCCGCATGGCTCGGCGTGGGTGGAGGTTCAACCCCCAGGAGGAGTGAAGGGCCCTAAAGAGAGGGAGAATGAGGGAAATCCTGGATTTATAGTGGCCAGGGGGGTTGTGTAATTCTCCTGGAGTGGAGGGAACTTTGTCAATCTCAGGTGCATTTCAACACGACAGCAAACAGTTGCACGGGGTGCGCCTGCTCTCAGTCACACGTGTCACAGACAAAAAGTATAAAGGGGAAATAAAGGAAAAGAAAAAAAAAAGGAGGAAACAGACCAAAAACGGGGCGAGGGGGGGAGGAAATCAGGGTTTTGTTGACAATAGCACTGAGCACTGGGGAGTCTGCTACTGCTTGCTGCTGGAGACAGGATGTTGGGACTGACCCAGTCTGGCTCTATGTTTGTAGACTCGAGCATGTGATGTCAAAATCCAATCCAAATGTTTGCAGTATCAAAATGTTGGTTTGGTTTTTTTGGTGTGTTTTTTTTTGTTTTGTTTTTTTTTTTAATTTCCAGCTCTCGCTCTCTGTTTTTAGCGCTGACACAATCAAGCGTGAAAAAATCCAGAGTCTCCTCTTCAGCACTCCCCAACACAAGAAGCTGGCTTGGAAATAATGGGATCCTTAAAAAAATCATGGGTCTGCTTCAATTTCCCAACTTCCAGGCCGCAGAGAGGATGCTTGCCAAGGTTTTGTTTACAACTGTCAAGAAAAAATGGCAATTTAATATTTTATTCGTTTATGTACTTATTCAATGGGAGAGCTGGGATACTTCCCTGCAATATTCAGCGGCGTTAGGAAAGCTTGTGGATTACAGCTCTCCCAGGGGTCCTGGCAGGCTCTCAGGTTTGTGCCAGTTCTCCAGGTCAGTTCCAGGAAATCAGTAGAGGTGACACCTGCGTTCCAACTCGGGAAAACAACACAAAGCAAACAACGAGCAGGAATGTCCCCCAATCAACAACAAACGGAGGAAGAGGAAATAGAAACTTTATAAAGTTTTTTTTTTACAGCGATGACGCAGCGGAGGCCATCACCAAGTCTTCTCTTTTCCCTTCAGAAGTCACCTCGATGGCTTTTTCTTTGCAGGCTGGATGCCAGGGAGTGCTGGAAAATGCAAACCCCATGTCCTTCAGGCTGCTTGAACAGAACAAGGATCACCTTCGTCAAACAGTGCAGATAAAGGGGCCTTCACCAGTCGGACTTTGGAGTAAGGGACACTGAGTTCTTAACCAGGATGTCCTGCAAACCGGGCACGCAGAGCCTGGGGAGGAAAATGGGTCTGGAAACCCACCTGGGGGAGGGCTGGATGCAAGGAGGTGTGTGGGCCTCTGGAAGAGTGCTGGTGCTCTGCCTATCTGGTGGCACTGCTTGGGTGGGAGGCAATAACCCGCCCTGTACCTCTGAGGATTGACATCTCCAGTGTGAGAGATGGTGCAGCAGGATTTCGTGGAATTATGGAATCATAGAATGGTTTGGGTTGGAAGAGGCCTTAAAGACCATCTCGTCCCACCCTCTGTGGAAGGGGACACCTTCCACTATCCCAGTTTGCTCCAAACCCTGTCCAGCCTGGCCTTGGACACTTCCAGGGATCCAGGGGCAGCCACACCTTCTCTGGGCACCCTGTGCCAGGGCCTCAGCACCCTCACAGGGAAGAACTTTCAAAGCAAAAAATTTGGGCAGAGTTGATCCAGCAGAAAGGAGACGGCAGTTCTTGAGCTACAGCCCAAGCAGGGAGGGCTGTGTGGGTGCTCTTGTGAGTGTCCTGCTCTGTGTGTGACCTCAGGTGTCTGAACACGTGTGTGCAGATGCCTTGGTGTGCTCCAGAGAGGATGTGGAGCACAGAGCCAGGGTACCACGTGGCCACGGTGCTCCCAATGACAGATGGCAAAATTCCAGGTGTTTGTCTCCAGCTCGGCTGCTCTCCTGTGGTGGGAGCAGCACCATCGCAGAGGGGGAGCTGTGCCTGGAGCTGTCTGGATGCTGCAGAGTCCACGGGGACCAGGATGCATCCCCCACTCCACCACAAACCCCTGCTCTTCAGCTGTGGTACACGAGTTGAGTCGCAGAATGTGCCTTGGGAAAGCAAGCCAGGACTAGACAGAGCCAACAAAAACCAGATTTCCTTCAGAAATCAGGGGCAGGAAACCTCTGTCCCTTGGGCAACTGCTTGAACAACAGCTGGTCTGGCTCCCTTTGGCGTGGTCTCGCTGCCGTGTTGGCCTCGGCCCCTGGCGAGCCCACTGGGGCTGGCCCATTAGTCCCCACCCTCCCCTGCTTCCCAACCTGCCAGCAGATGTCTTTTTTCAGAGCTCACCATGCACAAAGGCTGGTCTGTGCTCAGACACGTGGCACAGGAATGGGCTCCTGGGTGCTTGAGAGGTTTTGGGGCTGGGAGGAGCCGAATCAATCTCTATCTGCTCTCTGGCCCCAAATGGGAGGGATGTTTCCACTGACTTCATTTCCTTCAGGCCAGGACCTGAGCAGCCTGATTTTTAAATGCATCCTGGGATAAGTTTTTGCCAGCAGGAGCAATTCCTTGGGCGAATGAACCTTTTTGCCAGCTTGTGATGCCACCTGCTACTCCCAATCCCACTGACAGCATTTTGCCAAACAAGCAAGCACTGATAGAGCCCCGCAATTCAACCTGTGAAGAAATGATTGTGGGCTCAGCTCTGGGCTCAGCCCTCACTCAGAAACCCCTCATGGCTCTCATTCCTGACCTCTCTTCATGCATTGCTCAGAATTCACTCCAACAGGCCCATGTCTGTCATGTTGAGGGCCCTGGAGCTGGACACAGCAGGAAATGATGGTTTTTGACCCACAGAAAATGGTCAGAGCACACCTTGTGCAATTAAGTTCTCCTTTCCAGTGTAGGGACACATCTAGATATCTATTACGGATCATTCCTGGCATGTGCCCACCTCCAAACTTTGCCAAAGAACAGCGTGGAAAACAGTTCATTTTCTGACAGCACGTTTGAGTAGCCACTAATTTCTGGGTCTCATCTTCACGTGATTTGACTTACTCGTGTAGACACAGCCTCTGGATCCTGACCTATTTTATCTCCCCAGCACGCCCTGGAGCTGGGCTGGGGTGAGGTGATTTCTCTCACCCCATGGGAGGTGGAAAGAGCTCCACGTGAGCGGGTGGAATGTTGGAATGTGACCACTTTCTCCTGCGTGGGGGTGAAGGAAGATCCGGGCACGCAGGGGGTTGCACTGGTTTGCGTGGGATTGCCAGGGACGTAAGAGACAACCTGGATCTAAGGGGCTGCCCACGGCTCTGGCACCTCAGCTTCCCCAGGCAGGAGCCCATCCAACACCATCCTGCTCCTGATTGCACATCTCCTCTCACAGTGATGTTTTTTAGGGCAGGAGAGGAGGATTTGGCTCTCTCCGCCAAACAAACACTGGCCTGTTGCCTGGGAACAGCAAACAAATCCCGGCGAGGGAATTCATGCCATGCTTTGACAGACTAAAATCCCCATTTATCCAGGAGGCTTGTGCTGGTTGGCAGACCTGGCATGAGGGTAGGGCTCTATCCTGGCTGTCTGTATGGCTGCAGAGATCCCAGATATACATCCCAAGATGTCTGGGTGATTTTTGCATCTCCTTTAGGTATAGGTCTGCTAAGGTAGTGCTAAAGAACCCCTATTTTGTAGCCTTCTGAGCTCTATCAGGTACAGACAGCTGGAGTTCAAAGCTCAATCAAGCATTTCCCACAAAAATCCTCTTCATTGTTTGGCTTTCACCTGCCCATGGCAGGGTGTTGGAGCTGGATGATCTTTAAGGACCCTTCCAACCCAAACCATTCGGCGATTCTATGGTGATTCTGTGATTCTTCCTCCTCACCAGGGTTACAGGATTCTCCAACTAGGGATTAATTAATTAGAGCAGCATTCCCTGTCAAACACTTACCCCAAAGCAGCTCATGCTGCTGTTCAAGCAGCTTTCCATGAGCTGAGTTGTGTGCTTTGACCCAGGTGAGCTCAGGGGTCAAGAAACCACATCAAGAAAGAGCTCTAGCAGGTCTGTAAGTGCCATTCTCCACCATCCAATATATCCTTGGTGCTTCCTCTCTCTTCCCTCTGTGTGAGACTGGAAGGGAATTCAGTTCATCTTATTCATTGGGCAGAAATAACAATGGATTTTTGGCGTTCTTTTGTTGATTTTTTTTTGGTTTTTTGTTTGTTTGTTTGTTTTTGGTTTTTTTTGTGGTGTTTTTGTTTGTTTGTTTGGGTTTTTTTTTTTGTTTTGTTTTTTTTTTCCTGTTAGGTTGTGTTTGGGGTTTTTTTAGGGTTATTTCCACCCAGATGGGCAAGCAAGGGAACACACAGCAGTGGGACAGCAGCACCATGCCTGTTAGCAGCAGGCTGCATGTACATTAGTGCCAGAGGGACAATATTTCCTATAAACTGAGCATTTCCACCTTTCCTGGTGGACTTGCCAGTAGGTCCAAAACACACCAGGAGAAAAACGCCCAGTGACTACGAGGGAGATGTGCAAGTGAGCTTTATGAGCCCACCTTCCACTTTCCTAGGAAACCAGGCTGTGGCCACGATGGCTGAGCATTCCCAGACGGGGGGCAGGAATAATGAATCCTGTGGATGAATGTGAGAAATAAACTGTTTGATTTGGAGAGGTGCCTTGATTCAGCCCCCTCCCCGCGCTGTCCTCGTACATCGGCGTGCGTCAGAGGGACGAGCTGGAGATGGGCAGGAATTCGGCTCTGGATTCGGCCCCATCCCTGTTTTCAGCATCAGTTCCCAAGCCAACAGCCAGCTCTGGGTAATCTGGCTCTCCTGAGGGTTCATCCAACTGCAGGGGATCTCCAGGGGAGCGCTGGCATCTCCCTGTGTGTGCTGGAGTCCCAGTGATGACCCGAGGAGAGCAACTGGGCTGCTCACCAGCGAATGGAGACGCTCGGATGAATGAATTGTCGGGCGTCTGCCAGTGGGGCCTGACCCTGGTGAGGTCAGTGGGAATTTTCCTGTTTGATTCACCAGAACGAGAATTTCATCTCTCGGGGAGGACTTTTCCCTGGCTCTGTCTGACCGGAGCCTCAACTGGTTGGCATAGCTCTCTCATTACATCATTGTTTCCTTGCTTTCACACAAGTGATTGACCCAGAGAGAAATATTTTACCTGGAAAGGGAGACCAGGAGCTGACAAAGGCAGGGGAGTGTCAAAATTTTATGTTGAAAAGACACAGAAGGGCTGAGAGTGGATTTGGACAGAAAATTAATTTAGGATGAAGGAGCTTATAGGAAGAGAGCTGCTAGAGACAAAGAGACTGATTTCCTTGGGGCTGGGTGACCAAAAGGCAAAGGAGGTGCACCAGAAATGCAGTCCATGGATGGAGAGGGCAGCCTGTCAGGGGCAGTAGGACACAGCTTTCAGATCCCTTCCCCACCATGTTTAAAAAAAATAAACCTGGGATCTTAGGGAAAAAATTCTTCCATGTCAGGGTGGTGAGGCCCTGGCGCAGGCTGCCCAGAGAAGCTGTGGCTGCCCCTGGATCCCTGGAAGTGTCCAAGGCCAGGTTGGGTGGGGCTTTGAGCAACCTGGGATGGTGGCAGCTGTCCCTGTTCATGGCAGGGGGGAAACTGATGATCTTTAAGGTCCCTTCCAACCCAAACCATTCTGGTATTCCATGATTGTCTTGAGAACCCGGCACAGGCTGGAAAGGAGGAGTGGATGGGGGTGGATCTTGCCTGAGAAGCACAGACCACGCTCACCTTTATGTCAAACCAGGTGCCTTTTCCTCCAAAAGTGGTGCCACAAAGGCTTTTCCCATTGCAGCTGTTTTCTCTGGGGAGAGAAATAAAGGGACAGAGTCCTCCTGGTGTTCTGGGGAGGTGAGGAATGCTGTGGTCACTCCTGGTCAGTGGCATCCCACCACTGGCAACATTGCTGACTCACAGGTGAGCACTTGCTGCTGTGTTAAACTCAGGTTTATTGCTTTCAGGTAAGGAGAAAGGCAATTTTTCACCTGTGCATGTCAGATAGCAATCAGAGCCCCAAAAGGGTGACAAATAGTTTGGGAGGCCCCAGCTTCTTCTTGTCACAGTGCTTCCTAAGAAGTCACAGCAAAAGCAAATTGTTTAGGAGTTCGTGAGTGAATCCACAGCCACGTTCTCCCAGGGGAGCAACAGTCACAGAAACCATAAAATCTCCTTCCCAGCAGCTGCTCCTGCCATGCCAGTGGAGCCTGCAGCTCTCCGTGTGCTGCAGCTGGCTCCTTTGGAAACCTTCAGCTCTCTGTGGTGGCGGGTGGCAAACTCTTGCAGCAGAGAATGATGGGTTCAAAGCAGTACTGAGCCAAGTATTCACCAGAAATGCAGGTTCCCACTCGGCACAAGCCCCCTCTGTGGTTACAGCTGTCTGGTCCGTGAGCATCTCCTGGACAAGGAAGCAGCAGATTCTGGATAAAATTCGTGGGGTTCCTTCTGGCACCATGTTCCTGGCCAGCCAAGCCAGCCCTGGGAGCTCACAGAGAGCCTGGGCACCTCGAGAACACCTGGGATCCCCATCCCACAGGACAAGTTCAGACATCCATGTTAAAAATCCCAAGCTGCTGAGCCAACCTCCCTCCAGGAATGCTTTATCATGGAGTTGTTTTTTCAGGACGTTGGCAAAGACCGTGCATGGGAGGTCAGAGGGGTTGTCCTCCCCCTGCCAAGGAGGCAACTGCAGCCTGAGAAAAGGCAGAAACATTTCCCCAGAGCACGGGGCTTCTCCTTCACGGCTTCTCCTAACCCAGTGATGGGCCCCATTTTCACAGCTTCCTCCCTGCTCATTTTTTGTATTCCCCAAGGGATTAAATCATGAATTTTCCCAAAGAACCTCACCCACTCTCTCACCCAGAAAACACCTTTCTTCAGTACCTGCAATATCACACAGCAAAGAAAGATTATCCCTGTTCCCAAATATCCTGTTTACCACCCCGGGCCTCCCTGGTCTTACCATGCTGGGTCAGGGAGATGAATATGAAAGCAAGCACAAGGATCCTCATTCCTTTGGCTCTGCTGGAAAATCGCAGGGCTGGGAGTGAGATTTCACAGAAGCCTCTGTGTGCTGCTGGCATGCTGGATGGCATCCGGGAAAAGGGAAGGAGTAGGCAGGAGTTAATTATATTCCAGTCCCTGGAGTAACATTTGCTGCTGAGAAACCCTTTCATGTCGTTCTGACCCAGTGCTGCTGCTCCAAACAATGCTGACTTTTTTCACGTTCACTGGTCACTGGCTTCCCTGATTCCTCTCCTTGGCAGCTGGCATTTTGGGCTGGTAGAATTCCAGCTGGAAAAAAGAAGCTTAGAGGGATCCTCTGCCCTTCACCTGCAGCCAAAAAATGCTCACTCCTGGGAAGTGACAGGTAGGAGGGAAGCAACCTGCAAGGGAAGACTCCTGAGGAGCTGCAAGGAGGAGAAGGATGCAGGCTGAGAGTGATTCATTTTTAATCCGAGCTCGTGTGAATATTTTCTCCAGCTGAAACCTGGGTGTGATTTTTTTTTCCCAGCTTTGGCTTCCGAGGAATTTGGGAGGCTTCATTCCTGAGTGTGATGAGCACACAGTGCTGGTGGAAGAGCTGTTAGTTCAGCAATGCACCCTGTGGTGGTAAATCTGTGGTGAATGTGCAGCTCTGGCTGTAAAATGTGATATTCCAGCTGCCCTGCCTGGCCCTGCTGTTTGCTGTTCCTTCAGCTGTGGTAATAAAACTGCTCTGTGAACATATCTTAAACTGACAGGTGAAAGAGCAAGGTTAAAAGTCCCCTTCTCCCCCCACCCCAAAAAACCCCAAACAGAACAACATAACTAGAATCATTAAGTTAGAAAAGCCCTCTAAGGTAATTGAGTTCAGCCATTCCCCAAGCCACCTCTAAATCATGTCCCCAAATGCCACATCTATCTGTCTTTTAAATCCCTCAGAGATGGGGACTCCACCACTGCCCTGGGCACCCCATTTTAATGCTTAACCACCCTTTTCTTGAAGAAATTCTTCCTGATGTCCAACCTGAGCCTCGCCCAGCACAGCTTAAGGCCGTTCCCTCTCCTCCTATCCCTGTTCCCTGGGAGCAGAGCCCGACCCCCTCGGCTGCCCCCTCCTGTCAGGGAGTTGTGCAGAGCCAGAAGGTCCCCCTGAGCCTCCTTTTCTCCAGGCTGAGCCTCTTTCCCAGCTCCCTCAGCTGCTCCCTGAAGTGTTCAAGGAATGACTGCACATGGCACTCAGTGCTCTGGTCTGGGTGACAAGGTGGGGATTGGTCACAGATGGGACTTGATGACCTTGGAGATCTTTTCCAAACTAAATGATTCTGTGATCGATTGTCCTCGATCCTGTACAGCATCCAAGAGTAAAATCAACATGGTAAATAAGATTAGGCTTGTAAGAAGGCTTAGGGGATGGGGTTTCCAAGGATGCAACAGCAAATTTTTGTGTAATTCTGCACGTGGGTGTAATAGAGAGACATTCTGCCCTTTTCCATAAATAAATGACTGTTATACCTGTTTATTTAGCATTTATTGCCTTTTTTTGTATAAAGAAACGTGTCACCTCAAGTTAATTACACACTTTGCATGTTGAGAACACCAGACACCTTTGAAACACTTGGAATAAAACTTGTTTGATTTCTTGACCGTGCATTTCTCTGGTTTTCTGCAATCCCACGAGGTCTTTGTCACACTTCTGTGCAGCACTTCCATCCTCTGCGAGGGCAGAGTCCCTCTTGCTCTTGCAGACATCTGATTTCTGGGGGCACACAATGACCCCCCTCATCCTGGCAGATGTGGAAGTTGGACGTCGTGTCTGCAATTCAGAGGATTTAAGTTAAACCAGAAAACCTGACGCTGCCATCCAAACCAGCTCATACACAAAAATTGTTGGGAAGTTGTGGTTGCTGTGTCTCCGAAAGCGAAGACACAAAGATGGACTTTGGGGCTTATCACAGCACTTCTGTAAAAGAAGGAATTTGTGAAATTTGTGACCCACCAGCTTGGAAAAGAATTAATGGAAGGAGAGGTATCCTACAGGTATGAAGAAGATGGATGCAGAATGACTGCGTTTCAAGTAGGTGGCACTGAATAAAATTATGAGGGACAGGGTTTTAAAACAAATGGAAGGAATTCCTAATCTTTGGGGAAAAAATCCAGTAAGGACTTTAAAACGCAAGGATACCTGAATCTAGAAACCCTGAGCTGCAATTTCATGAAAGCCAGGAGAATATATGAGGAAGTGTAATGACATGGTTGTGGTCACTTTACACACGCAGAGTAACTGTGAGGAAATATCCACTTCTGGCCACGGACAGATCCAGGATGCTGCATCAGAGGAGCCTTAGGATCAGCACAGCTGGCTCTAAAGTGATTAATCATTAATGATGTATGCTAACTATTGGGGAGCACCAAAAACAAGCAAGTCCAGGAAGGATTAGATAAATTAACAGGGCAGCTGGCAGCTATTAGGCACAGCAGAGTGGGTGCAGCCAGCAGTCCCCCAACAGGTGATTACAAGATTTATCAAGATTTATCAAGATTTATCAAGATTTATCAAGATTTATCAAGATTTATCAAGATTTCTGTGGGCCAAAACCTTTGTTTTATTTCCCCAGTTGGAGATAGAGCTTTGGGTTATTTTGGCCAGCCCCAAAGGCTCCACACTGATGTCAGTGGAGGAACACACAGGTCCATCTTTGTACATGGAAAGAGGTGGCTTAGACCCCATCCCTGGAATGTCCAAGGCCAGGCTGGATGAGGCTTGGAGCTGCCTGGGATAGTGGAAGGTGACCCTGCCCATGGCAGGGGAATGCAACTGGGTGAACTCTGAGTTCCCTTCCAAATCAAACCATTCCACGGTTCAATGATTTGGAGACAAAAAGAACAAGTTTGTTCTGCTGAGTTCAGCCATTTCCCCCCAGATTTTGCCCGCCTGGGTAGGGTTCCCACACCTACCCACGCAGCAGGTCCTCCGGCGCCGATAGCAAGTTCCAAAGGCAGCAAATGGCTCTGGGCAGGATTTCAGATGGAAGCAGTAGCCGTGGTATTCCAAACAACGCAGGGTGTCTCTGGGCAAGCCGAGACCTACAGGGAGAATGGGATTCCCAGCTGTGCTGCAGGATCAGTCCATTCTCATGCTCTTCCTCCTGCTGAAACCCCACAGACCCCGGAGAGGGATCTGACACAAATACCCCCAAAACCCAAAAGTTTGGAGGAACTCATGGGACCTCGGAGCATTCCAAGGAAGGTTTTTGTACCACTGGAGTGAAACATAGAGGTTGATGGCAATTTTCTGAACATATCCTGGCCATTCATCTGTAATGGGAAGGGACAGCCCAGTCTTGGATGCTTCTGAGTTCTGGGGGTGCAATGCTGCAGGGACATGCAAGGGACAGCATGGTGATCACATGCCCTGAAGATAAAACTGTGACTTTAAAAAGCCCCCAAAAGCAGCATCTGGCTCAATTGATGGGAACAAGCAGCTTGCCCAGCTCCTTCTTTATCTGAAAGCCTTTCTCCAAGGTGAGGAGTTTCATTAAGGATGAAGAACAGGTAGGATAAAAACACAACCAGAAAATGAGTCAGTGCAGCAGAAGAGCTGAGAAGGGGGAACCAGAATATTCAGAGAGCTGAAGTCAGTTCAACCTGAGCAATACCAGGGACCACCTCTGCTCTCTTCTACCATACACAGAGGGGACAATTTTTAACCCTGGGGTTAGAAGAGGAGGTGATTTCCATGGCACCACCTTCAAATAGTGCCAGAAAGTGGCATAAAGAGACTTCAAAGAGTCCTAAGAGCCAACACCTGGCAGTGGTTTCTGTGGGGAAGTTCTGGTGTGACACCTGCTCACTACAGGTTAATTTTTCACTTCTGCTTCTAGACTGAGAGAGAGGGAACTGCTCTAAGGAAAGGAGCTGAGGAGCATCTTCTGCACCACCACACGAGCCAGCTGTACCTCCTACACAGGCAGACCCCAGCGTGGGGCTTGCCCCTTACCTGGAACAGCCTGGAGGAGGAAAAGCAGGAGAGCCATGAGGCAGGAGAAGAGCTTCATGGTGCAAGGTCTCAGCTGCAGCGTGGAGACAGGGCCAAATCCAGAGCCTTTGAGCTGGGGAGGAGGAAGCACTCTGGCATTTATAGGGCAGAGGGAACAGCTGTGGCTGTCCGGGGAGCCTTGGCAGGGGTGGCAGGGGAAGGCAGCGGGTACAGCCTGACCGCTGCACGCGGCTAAACCTGAACAATGGCTCGGGGGCACAAAAGCAAGGGGACAAATAGCTGTGCCTCCCTGCCTGACCACTGGGCAGGCTGCTGGGAGGGCCCCTTATCAATATGGATCCACCCAGAGAGCATCGTTAACTTGAAATGTCAATGTGGTTGGTAATGGATTACCTGGAGGAAATTGGGCATCGTTTGGTGGAAGAGAAGGCAGCTGGAATATCGTAGAATCATCATGGAATCATAGAATAGTTTGGGTTGGAAGGGACACTAGAGGTCATCCAGTCCCACCCCCAGCCATGGGCAGGGACACCTTCCACTATCCCAGGTTGCTCCAAGCTCCGTCCAACCTGGCCTTGGACACTTCCAGGGATCCAGGGGCAGCCACAGCTTCTCTGGGCAACAGAGAATATCTGATCCTACTGCATGTCCTGTGATGCAACAGTTGTTCTGAAGAGAAAGAAATAAAGCATAATGATCATTCCATCCACAAACATATCAAATAGTTGAATTTTGTTCTGTGAAAGGTGCTGTGCAGAAAAAACCTCTCTGGTCTAGTGGAAAGTGTCCCTGTCTATGGCAGGGGGTTAGAATGAGATGATTTTTGAGATCCCCTCCATCCCAAACCATTCTGTCATTCCATGATTCTGTGATACATGAGGTGCAGATTAGCAGTTTTCAGGTGTCACCAGCAGCACCTTCAGCTTTGCAGGTGCACAAAGAGCACATGACAAGTGAGATTCATGAGTTTTCCTCAGGATTCATCTGTATGGAGTTTGAATGATATCAACAGACACATGGAAGTGGCAGCTGACAGCTCAGGTTCTCCCTCAATCATTTACTTCAGCCTCTTTCTATGTGATATTTATTAATGTTGTTCTGACCCAGCAGCCTTGATATGAACAATACAACCCCCCTCAGTCACGGGCATTGTTCTCTCTCTGCCTCTCTGCTTTCTTTGTTTGCTTTCCACTGCAAATTTGCAGGCGCCATCCAGTCGTGAAGGAGTTTGTGTCCATTTCCAGGTACTCCAGGGACAGGGATGAAACAAAGGCTGTAACAAGAACCCTTCAGTTGGCTCGGGTTGCCACCGAATCCAAGGGGATCCTAGCTGAGATATTCATCTCAGCTCTCAGACAGGATCTGTCATTGTACTTTGTCAGACTGGAGCAGAGATTCAGCTTTCTCAACTATTTTTTTTTCTAATTGCAAAAAATGGTCCTGTTCTGTAGTGATGGACTGGAAATGTTTGGCTTTTAAAATTTTATTTCCATGGGAAGTGAAGCACAAATTCAAAACCTCAGGTGTGCTAAAAATCTGGTGGAAGAGGAGTGATTGCCCAGTAATCTCACATTCAAAATCCTTCTCCATCATTTCCAGAATGTCCTTACTATCAGATCACAAGTGCTTATACAATCATAGACCCCTTCAAATTATGATCAGAAATTATCCCCGAAATAAACCAAACCAAAACAAAAAAACCTTTGAAATTCAAGTACCATCTCAGTCTGCCTTGATGCCTCTGCACTTTGTTTGCTCTTTTTTGTTCTCCTCCTTTCCCAAGTTATTCCAGGTCAGAGACATGTTTTATATGGACCACAAAAGAAGTGCTTACACACGGTGGAAGTTCTGCTCCTTGCCTAAGGATCTCTTGTGAGGAGCAGCTGAGGGAGCTGGGAAAGGGGCTCATCCTGGAGAAAAGGAGGCTCAGGGGGACCTTGTGGCTCTGCACAACTCCCTGACAGGAGGGGGCAGCCGGGGGGGTCGGGATCTTCTCCCAAGTGATAAGAGACAGGACAAGAGAAATCACCTCAAATTGCACCAGGGGAGGTTTAGATGGGATATTAGGAACAATTCCTTCACAGGAAGCTCTGTCCAGCCCTGGCGCAGCTGCCCAGGGCAGTGGTGAAGTCCCCATTCCTGGAGGTTTTGCTGATCTGGTCTGGGACTCACATCCCTTTGAGGAAGGGAGTTCTTATGAGAAGGGAAGACTTCTCTTTCATTTTGAAGTTTTCAGTCATGGGACAGCTCTGAAAATGATACCTGGGACACTAAAATTATGAGAAACTTCTGCTTTCCCCAAGAACTTAACCAGATTTGCATTATGGCAATGTAAATCAGCGGGATTTGACTGCAGTGGGGGTGAAGTGGTCCTGGAACTGGCTGAAAACCTGACTTAATTTAAAATATTGTAAGGAGAAACTAACAGAGGGAGATGGATGAGGAGAGGTGCCACTGGGGGTGGTCAGCAGGGAGAATGGGGGGAAAAGTTCAATAGCGACAACTGGGACTGAATAGCCAAAAAAATATGGGCTTTGGAGGGAAAAAAAAATCTCTATTTCC
Source organism: Melanocharis versteri (assembly GCA_013397845.1). Taxonomy (NCBI): domain Eukaryota; kingdom Metazoa; phylum Chordata; class Aves; order Passeriformes; family Melanocharitidae; genus Melanocharis; species Melanocharis versteri. The sequence continues at coordinate 343,247 of VZTG01001086.1, forward strand.
ATGAAGTAAACAAGCTGAATTTCCAGTCTGCCCTAGGGATGGAGGGTCCTTCACTGACCGAATTTCATTTCCAGCCTGACTTACAGCTCGTGGAGCCCGTGAGCTGGTTCCTGGCTCCCTCTTGTGGGAAAAGCTGCTGGAGGAGGAAGGGACCTCGTGGTGCAGGATTCGCTCAGGTGGAAAGGTAAAAGCAAGAGGAAATGCCTCTTTGCTCCACCCTCAGCACTGGTAATTCACAGAGTAAATGCGTGGTGATTATTACTATGTTTGGAGAGCAGGGATGTGATTTAGTTTCAGGCATCGAATTTTACAGAGGAATCGAATTTTTGGAGGGAGTCGCTCACTTTCAGGATAAGTGTTTAACTATAAAGTCAACTTTTTCCTAACTTCATATAATTTTACAACATTTCTATAACTTTAAAAATCTCTGTAACTATAGCAATACCGAGAGCTCTGCTCTGACCAGGCTTAGGTTGAGCCAGGGAGGAATTTCCTGGTGCTTTGCCCATTGCCCTGCTGGCCACAGTCCCTGCCTGCGTTGTCCCTCTCCAGACACCCTGGTATCCAGCAGACTGTCTCCAGCACGCTGGGGTGGGAATGGAGGTGGGAATGGAGTTGGAGAGGGGGAAGAAAGGCTTCACCTCCTTACTGATGCTCTTATCCATGGCAGCCTTGCCCTAAGCGCCCATGAGGAAAGGATTGGGCAGGTGGAGCTGGTGGTGGGCCTTGCCTGCACTGGTGGGACGTCCTCCCCTCCTTGTGGAAGGTCCAGCTGCCACTCCCAGCCAGAACAGGGCTGTGGCTGGGGCAGGGCATCAGGAGCTGTGACTGTGCTGAGCCCACGGGTGTTCTCCTCTGCCAAAACCATTTCTGGGGCCCCAAAACCCACCTTGGGCTCTCCTGTGTTCCCCCCTGAGCCACCATCCTCCCTTGGAGCATCCCTGAGCCCGGTTCCTGCCCTCGCTGACCCTGTAGATCCCCTCATCCCACCCTGTACCTTCATCCTGCAGCCTGGACTGGTCTCTGCAGCCAGGCCTTGGCCACGCTCCCCTCAGGTTGCCCCTCCATAGCCACAGCCCTGCTCCTGGGGATGCAGGGACACCCCGGGGCGGTCCCCATGGAAAGGACATTCCCAGCGGCCAAGCCGAGGCCCCAGGTCCCCTCCACCCCGACCTCGTGGCGCAAGGGCAGCGCGTCTGACTCCAGATCAGAAGGCTGTGTGTTCAAATCACACCGGGGTCAGTCTGGGGCACCACTGGCACCCCTCTGCTTTTCTGGGGGGCTGTTCTGTGGGAGGGGCAGGGCTCAGGGTGCAGGGGCATGGACTAGACTGTATGGGAAACGTGATGCCCAGAGCTCTCCTTTGGGCTGGGAGCTGTGCTGGGTGGACATTATGGGTCAGGATGAAAGCAGGGAGGTTATGTTGTGGTGGGTGTCTGCCATAATTTAGCTCAAGAAGCAGGTAATGTCTTTCTCAAGAAAATGAAGGAAACTTTTTAACTGCAGTCTCAAATCACTCTTGGAGCACCTGGACATGCTTGCCTGGCAGGGTAATGTGGGGTGGTACGGTCAGTCCAGGGGATTTCTGGAGGGGGATCAAGAGCAATTACTTGTGTAGGATTGTGGAAAAAGGGATAAGTTCCTGATGAAAAACATGGAAACATTTTTTCAAGAAAGTTAAGAAAGACCATCTGGAAAGGTCTAGTCTGGGCAATCACAGCTTGGAGCCTGCCTGAAGACTATGGAAACAATCCTCCTGAAAGCCATGCCTAGATGGAGGAAGGATGTGAAAATGACTGGAAGGACAAGGATTTACCAGGGGTAGACTACCCTTGACCAACATAAGAGATTTTTATGAAGAGAGGATTTCCTTGGTAGTCAAGTCCACACCGAGGAACATCATTTATCTTGGCTTTGGTTTCACCTCTGACAGGCTCTCCCAGACGTGTCCCTGCAGCAGGACGCACACACAGAGCAGCTGAGCTCCATCCAAAGGCAAAGCAAAGGGCCAGGACCGGGCACTGAGGGGGCCTGGGTCAGTGGTTGGTAGTCCAGGTGAATTGGGTGTGGTTTGGTGTCTCTGTGGTGGGTGCAGAGGCTGTTCCACAGAAGGAAGGACACGGGCAGCCCGACAGGGACATGGGAATGAGGAGGGGACAGGGCCAGTGGCGCAATGGACAACGCGCCTGACTACGGATCAGGAGATTGCAGGTTCGACTCCTGCCTGGCTCAACACTTTTAGCCCATGGGAACGGGGGAAGTTCCTCCTGCTCCCTTGGTGAGCACCCTCCTTCTCCTGCCCATCATCCATCCTCCCTCAAGCTCCTGATATCCTGTCCCACACTCCAAAAGGGGCAGGGCTGGGACCCACACCAGAGCCAGGGGCACCAAAGCAAATCCCACAGCAGAGTGCAGGTACCTCCTGAACTGCTCCTGAACTGCTCCTGAACTGCAGTCCTGCAGCCAGGACAGAGCCAGCGCTCCCAGGATGTCCTGGCACCTCCTGTGCCTGGGTGCCCAGCCCTCCCCAATGCTCCCACTGGTCCTGCCGCCCTTTGTTAGTGCCTTGCCAAGTTCTGCATGGGACATCGATGATCTCAGAGTAGGACAAGGTCCTAGAGAATCTTTGGAGTTTCCATCCTTGGAGTTATTTAAGGTTTGACTACAACCTGGTGTCAAAGACTGCTGTGCTCTGAGCAGGGATGAGATCACCTGCTTCCCAAGGATCTCCTAAAATCTACTTTTTCCTATACTCCGCTAAAGTCTCTCACAAAGCCCATCCGGCGATGGGAATCCCCCCGAGCTCCGGCAGGGCTGGGCCAGTGGCGCAATGGACAACGCGCCTGACTACGGATCAGGAGATTGCAGGTTCAACTCCTGCCTGGCTCGCCATTTTCCTGCCCACAGCCTGGATGTCATATTGGCAGTGACGGGGGACATCTTTCTCCATGGAACCCTGCCTCTTGCCTGGTGTTTGCCCCTTCTTGGTGGGCTTCCTGCACAGCAAAACTCCCCTCGCGTCAGGGGAGGCTCTGAGTGGATACACTGGCAAAAAAAAATTCCCCATGAGATGGTAAATCACAGAGAGGAGCCCAGAGGGGCTGTGGCCTCTACATCTTTGGAGATATCCAGAGTCTGAGCATGCAGTCCTGATCTGCGTGCCTTGAATTGAGCAGAAATCTGGACTAGAGAGCTCCACGTCATTTCCAACACAAATCACTGTTATTTGGTGTAAGATTCCTGTTTCCATGTTCTTTTGTTGCTTCGTCCCACATTTGCACACTCACGGAGCTGTCATCACTGTTTTGTACCTTCACTGTGTCTGTGGCTTGGGCCGGGAAGGTCAAAGGTGCCCATGTGCAGGGTAGCCCAGACCAACAGGCCATCAAGGAAGATCTTGCGACAACTCATCTGCCCATCCCTCTGTCACCAGGCAGGAGCAAGTGGAGGACAAAATAGGCAGCCTTGGGCTGAGCTTTCCCCTCCACTGGGCACCATAGCTCCAGAGGGTTCTGTATTGACTGGGAAGTTTAACTACACATCCCATGAGGAAGGCAAGATGTGCCCTCCAACCCCCCAGAGCAGCTGAGCTGACTCTGGAGCTCAGTACAGGCATCTCCTCTCCTGGGTGGTAGAACCAGTGAGACCACAGGTGAGGAGGGCAAGGCTGGCATGGATGGGGCAGGTGGGAAAGTGAGATCCTGCCACTTCCCTTTAACCGCCAACAAGTCCAGGTGGTCCTGAAGTGGGGGCAGCAGGTGGGACCAGAGGCTGGGGCCCGTCACTCAATGGACTAGGAACACACCTGGCAAGGTTCAAGTCCTGCCTGGATCTCCCTGAAACTGCCTGGCTGTGGTAGAGCTGACAAGGGACAGCTGTCTTCCTGAGGTCTTTTCCCTTCCAGGCTTTTTGTCCACCTCTCCAACATCACCATCACAGGAACATCGTTTTGTGACATCAAAGCTGTGAGCAGGGCGCTGCTTCCAGAGCAGAACTTGGCAGGGCACTTGCAGAGGGCAGCAAGACCAGTGTGAGCCTTGCAGGGGGCTGGGGACCAGGACACATGAGGTGCCAGGACAACCTGGGAGCGCTGGCTCTGTCCTGGCTGCAGGACTGCAGTTCAGGAGCAGTTCAGGAGCAGTTCAGGAGGTACCTGCGCTCTGCTGTGGGATTTGCTGTGGTGCCCCTGGCTCTGGTGTGCATCCCAGCCCTGCCCCTTTTGGAGTGTGGGACAGGATATCAGGAGCTTGAGGGAGGATGGATGATGGGCAGGAGAAGGAAGGTGATCACCAAGGGAGCAGGAGAAACTCCCCCCATTCCCATGGGCTAAAAGTGTTGAGCCAGGCAGGAGTCGAACCTGCAATCTCCTGATCCGTAGTCAGGCGCGTTGTCCATTGCGCCACTGGCCCTGTCCCCTCCTCATTCCCATGTCCCTGTTGGGCTGCCCATGTCTCTCCATCTGTGGAACAGCCTCTGTACCCACCACAGAGACACCAAACCACACCCAGTTCACCTGGACTACCAACCACTGACCCAGACCCCCTCAGTGCCTGGTCCTGGCCCTTTGCTTTGCCTTTGGATTGAGCTCAGCTGCTCTGCTGCAGGGACACGTCTGGGAGAGCCTGTCAGAGGTGAAACCAAAGTCAAGATAAATGATGTTCCTCAGTGTCCATTTGGCCATCGAGGAAGAAATTGTATTGTTCCAGAGTGTTCTGCCCTTGGGAAGTCCGTGGTCCCCATTTGCAGTCATCATCACATTCTTCCTTCTTTTCAGGAACATTCCTTTCATAATCTTCACGTGGGCTCTGAGGTGGGATTGACCAGACTCTTCTTTTTTACTCTTTTCTTGAAAAATCTCCTCATGTTGTTCATCAGGAACCTTTCTGTATTTCCATCGTCTTACACTGAATCACTGCTCTTAGTCACTCCAGGACTCCCCTGGACTGACTGTACCACCCCATGCTGGTCTTCCAGGGAAATATCACATGGAGATAAGTCCAGGTCCCCCAGGAGTGACTGAGCCTGCAGTTATGAAGCTTCTTACACTTTTCAGGGAAAGCCTTCACTCCCTTCAGCTTCCTCACGAGGCAAAGTGCAGCAGACACCCACCACACCTCCCTGCTTTGTCCTGCCCTTTGGACATGACCTGTCACCTGTCAATCATGGGTTTGACATTCATGCATCTTCCAGGTGAGTGGGGCCTCTCTCCCCAGGGAGGTGCTGGGCCACCAACTCTCCTGCTCCTCTGGAGACACCACATCCAGGAGCCTGTTTGTCTTGGGCTGCTCTGGGCAGTGGTCATTTTTGGCCTTCTTCCTCTGAAGTACCTCATTTAGAGCTCTCTTTGTTTAGCAAGGCAAGGCAGGCAAAGATGGTGCCGCTCCTCTGTCAGGTGAAGCAAAATTCCCCTTCCCTGAAGGAATGGCCCAAATTTGGGGATGATTGCTGGGCAGGGGATCCCCCATCCCTGACCTCGTGGCGCAATGGCAGCGCGTCTGACTCCAGATCAGAAGGCTGTGTGTTCAAATCACACCGGGGTCAGGATGCCCTCTCTGTGGGTATGTGAGATGGGCATCTCCTGGACATCTCCTTTTGCTCTGTAACTCTGTACCCCAAATCCCTGCTGAGGGGCAGTGGATGAGCCATGGCAGAGTGATCTTTCCTTGCTGGATGGGGGTTCAAAGTGTCCGGATAACTTCAGCAATCTCTTATCCTATGTTTGCAAAGCTGACAGGATTAGTGAACACTCCAGACGTGGCTTCATGTCTGGGTATCAATTCTTCCGGTCCCAAAACCCTTTTGCAAGGGCAAAGGCCTGTTAGGGGAGATAAAATCCTTTTTAAAAAAATCCCTTTGTATGTTCTTCCTTAGATTGAATAATCCCAATTTCTCCCCATCTCTCCTCACATCCCCCATATCCAACTCCCCCACCACCTTGGTGGCTCTCACTGAACTTGCTTCACTATGTCAGTGGGGTTTTTTTGTTGATTCTTTTGAAACACCTGGCTGTGGGGAGTCTAAACTGAGCCATCAGGATTGGTCGTCAGGATCTTTAACTCTCTGCTTCGTCTCTTCCTGATTCCCCGTGGTGAGATGGACAGAGGGGGTGGAGGCCTGGGAAAAAAGGAGGCTTGAATCTATAGGAATGACCTTATATAAGTTATAGTTCATTAAAAGTAGTTGAACTCTTTTAAGGGCTCTTTCAAAGTGAATTTTAAAATGTATAAGCAGGAGACATACTGAGATAAGACATCAAGAATCAGTAAGAAAGACAAGGAGCTAAGATCCCTTATCCCAAAACTCCTGGAGTGCCACCAAAGGGTTGAGTGAGCAGAGATTTCCTCAAGATGTCGCTGCCTCACTGCCTTCAATGTCACAGAATCATCGAGGTTGGAAAAGACCTCCAAGGTCATTAAGTCCAGTGTCCTTGGCTCTGTCTCTGTGATGTGTTTTTCTGCTCCTTTGACTTCTCAGAGTGGAAGGAGACTCAGGTAATTTCCTTTTGCAAATCTTCCACAGACGATAAAGCCCCAGACAGGGCAATTTCCAAGATGCTGTTGTCAGGACAACTGGCACTCTCTTGAAAGGATATCTGGTAAGAAGCATTATTCTGGTAGACTTCTCTCAGAAGTATTTTCACTGCAGGCAGCAGGAACAGTTTTTACATTTAATAAAAAATGCTGAGTTTACAGCTATTCCCACTTTTCAGTGGGCTGAACTCTTAAGACTTTTGAAAGCCTTTTTTTTTCAAAGCAGGAGAGATTTGAGTCACAATCTAGGGAAGGCGTCCCTGCTCGTGACAGGGGGGTTGGAACCAGAGGATCTTCAAGGTCCCCTTCCAACCCAAACCATTTGATGATTCTATGAAGAGCTGCCTGGCGGTGAGGTTTAATCAAAGGGACACTTCAACAGAGAGTAGAACTTGATGTCTCCCATTCAAGGAAAGTTGCCATAAGCTACTTCATAACTAAGATTATTTCATAAATCTTGAGACTCCCTGAATGTTTCCAGTTAAAAAAACTCTGTCTTGCATAAACAAGGAAATCTTTGAGGTTGTATCAAATGGGGAAATGTGAGGGAGAAAGGCTTACAATATTCCTTATTGCTGTAAATCCCTGTAATAAATGCTCTTTCCTATATAACTTTATTTTCCAGCAAAAATCCAGTTCTCAGGGAATTGTGATCAGCCCTGTTGAGGTCTGTTACACAAAGTAGTTTACTCTGAATATTGACACAGAAGTAGCTTGACCAGTGGAGGATGTGAAACCTGAAGCTGGGATTCCTTCACACAGCGACAGATTGGGTCCAACTCTGGACTTTTTGTGTCTGGTGAAAATGGTTACAGAAACTTGAACTGTATTTTGTTAGGTTTTTGTTTTCTGGCTGTGCAAGCAACTGTGTCACTCTTGTGTCACCAGGCTTCCTTCTAGAATGATCCCATGACTATTTTGGAAGCTTAAAATTCGTTTTCATTTCTCCCCACTCTGCTGGTTCAAGTCTCAGTGTCTGAGTGGAGGACAAGGTCACATCTCCCTGTGAGTGACCAAGGAAAAGTTGTTTTTGATCTGCTGGACCTTCCTAAGGATGAGGATCACAGAAACACAGAATGGATAAGGTTGGAAGGCACCACTGGAGGTCATCTGGCCCAACCTCCCTGCTCAAGCAGGCTCATCCTAGAATCAGGATTGTGTCCAGACAGTTCTGGAATGTCTCCAGTGAGGGAGATTCCACGGCCTCTCTGGGCAACTTGTAGGTCCTCCTGTTTGTGGAGAGAGGCTCATTCCATGCCAATGAAAGATCTTTAGCCTCTTTTTTCCCTTCAGTACTTGAATCACTGATGAAGTGGCTGCTGGAGAAGTGATGGAGGAGTCTATTAACATGTGGACACCAGGAGGAATTTCTCCATGGAAGGGGTGGTCAGGCATTGGAAGGGGCTGCCCAGGGAGGTTTGGAGTCCCCATCCCTGGAGGTGTCCAGGGAAGGACTGGATGTGGCACTCAGTGCTCTGGGCTGGCGACAAGTTGGGGATCAGTCACAGCTTGGACTCAGTGGTCTGGGAGCTGTGTTCTAACCTAAATAATTCAGTGATTCTGTCATTCTAACAGACTTTGTGTCTCTCATTTTCTCTGACCAAGCCTGTCCCTGGTGCTCTCATCCCTTCCCTGTTTCCATCTACATCTCTCTCCTGCCTCAGTGCAGAGCAGGATGGGGGTGCCAGGGCTGTGATTGCCCATGGGGTGCCCCAGTCTTCCATGTGGGAATGAATTTTTATAAATGTCTTCATCGATGGCATGGGGAAAAAATCCCAAAAGAGTGAAATATCCATGTTTGCAATTTTATTTCAGGTATTTAAAAGCCACACCAACAGCAGGGAACTTCATAAAATGGAGCAAGTGGGAAAATATATGACAGAAGTACACTGGGGTAATGGATTTAGGGGAAAATAACCCAGGTTGTGATGCTGGGTAATTTCTTTCCCAATGTACATTTTGTTAACAGCATGTGGTTGATATTTATCTTTCTGTGCAATCAGGAGGCAGAAGGGCTTTCAGCTTGTACACTGATATCTTGAAAATCAGGCCATAAACCAGTATGAGATGGATTATCAGCCAAAAATCTTCAAGACAGAAATATTTCCCTGAATTTATTTCAGGGCAAAACAACAATAAAAAAGGCTCAAAGCAATTTCTTATCTCTACCTCTGTTGCAATCCTGAAAATCATCAAACTTCTCTGTGTTGCCAGATTCCAGATCTTAATTCATAATTAATTTCTTGTAAACTCTTTTTTCTATTTGTCAGCTGTTTTGCCAGGTGCAGACCCAGGATGTACTCATGAATGATTTTCAGTTTGCTGTCTTAGGAACTGGGTGAATATCAGAACAAATCCCAAGAAAACCTGGACAGGGTTTTACCCTTGTGAGCAGACACCAGTGCTGGCAGTGAGATGTAATCAAGAGTAGATTTTTTAAATGAATAAATTTCTGAATGAATACAAGCCAGAGCTCATCAGTTTGTAGGTATCCATCCTTCTAATTGCATTCCATGCTCTGTCACAGTCCATTTGCTTTTCAAAGCCCCAAAAGTGTGTTAGACACTTTTTATGCCTTATATTTTCAGTGAAAAAGTCATGATGTGAATTTTTCTGAAGAAAGAAAATGGCAAGATGAGGCTGGAGCAGATGGCCCTGCTCAGCACATCATTCCCCATCTCCCAAACTTGATAGAGGAATAATACAGCTCTTAGTCTTTTGAGCATGGAAAATCAACCAAATTTCTTTCCTTTACCTGAACTTTTCCCTGGGATTTTGTCCCAGAACAGGAGCTGTCTGCAAATGGGATCTGATCCAACAGCTTGGCCGCTTCCTTCCTTCCTTTATGCTTCTGAGATCTGAAATCCTATTCCTGTAACCAAAACTGTCCTTGCAACTAAATCACTGCACAAGACCTATGTCCTTCACACGAGGGAAATGGCTGATTAAATACAGAACTGTTGTAATCTGAAAGGCCAATTCGTTTTTAGGGTAAAAGCCAGATATTTCGCTTATTTGTGGTGTGATTGCCAGATCTTTGGTCTGAATAATGCACCAGCAGAACTGCTGAGTGTCCTGGGGCAGGAGGAGTGAGGGGAGGGGAAGGAGGGAAGGAAAGGCTCTATCTACCCTCTCCTGTGAGAACATCCATATCAAAACATCCTGGAGCAGCACCATGTCCATATTGGCCATAAAACAGTGTAGGGACAGAGGCACAGGGGCTGGCTCTGTTATATCAGCTAAACTGGGCACAATTTGGGCCCAGGCCAACTGGCACCAACCCATGGGGGCTGGCATGGGCTAGGAACCACTCCCTGTGGATAGTTTTAATCCAGCCACCTTGTTCTGGAAGGTGGAGGACTTTAACAGCATGGATGTGGCCAGCCACCCTTGTTGCCCCAGAATCACAGGATGGTTTGGGCTGGAAAGGACCTTTGCACCCACACCCACAAACCCAACCTCGCTGCCCCTCTGCAGGGCTGGAGGTGGGGGTAAAGGGTGGGTTAATCTGTGTTTTATCCCCCCAGCAAAGGTGTGGGAGTGAAAATGTACAGACGACTCTTGAGAAATGCAGCCCTCAATGCTGCTAGGAAGTCTTGGCCTTTCCAAAGGTCAGTTTCCTAGAAGTGTCTGGCTCATTACCCAGGAGGAATCCCATCCTTGAAGGAGTGGGTGAGGTGCTGCTGTTCAAGATGTGGTTTCCCAGGAAAGTCATGCACAGGTGAGCAGGAACTATTGGCCCCGTGTGGCTCTGTGGAGACCTTTATGCAGAGGGGGCTTGGGGTCACCGAAAATCATCTTGAAGTTTTGTAAACTTCAGCAGATGAGAGTCGGGTTGGTTTATGTCTTGTCGACATGTCTGTGATGAAGGGAGATCGAAAATTAACAACTCAGTGACTTCCCTGTTTTTTGAGGGATTCTTTCATGCTGGACCCTCAGGTGGTGTGATGTCAGCCCTGCTCACAGCTGGGGTTGGAGCAAACCTCATCCCCCAGCATGAGGGGGAAAAATATCCATGAATGGAGAGATGAAATGGAAGAGATGAAATGAAAGGAGAGAAACAGAGAGCAGATTTACGTGGTGCTCCAAGAGGCTCATCTGATAGATCACAGAATCACAGGATGGTTTGGGGTGGAAGAGGCCTAAAAGATAATTTCCTTCCAACCCCCTGCCATGGGCAGGGATATCTTCCACTATCCCAGATTGCTCCATGCCCTGTCCAACCTGGCCTTGGACACTTCCAGGGATGGGAATCTTCTCTGGGCAACCTGTGCCAGGGCCTCACCACCTTCATGCTTATCTCAAGGAGATATTTAAAGGACATCAGATATCAAGGAAATGCTCAGAGTCCTGTCTCTGTGGCTCCTAAGAAATAACATAGTCATCTAAAAAGTGCTTTCAATCCACAAAGGGTGTAGTTCCAGGAAAAAAACTAATTTAAGGAAAAAAAAATCAGGAAAAAAAATTAATTGAAATTTAAACTAGAGCCTGGGAAGCAAACAATTAGGAGATGTAGGAACAAGTGAAGAGCCAGGCCCTGCCACTTCTGTTCCCATCCCCAGCAGATGTGGCCCGTTGGGTGGGAGAAAGCAAATTCCACCCCCAGCTCCGGCCCCTGCATTACAAAACGCCCTGATTGGCTCATTGGAAATTGGTGATGTGCTTGATGACGTCATGGCTTGCACAACTGGGTTTTGTCCCTGATATCGACCTCAGAAGGTGTGGGCTGCTTTCCAGAGGGCTAGAAATGAGGTCACTGGGTAAGCTGAAGAATCTAACTAATTACTTTAAGTGACTCCTCCAGGTGGCTGGTTTACTCTGTTCTTTAGAAGTGTCCAAGGCCAGGTTGGATGGGGCTTGGAGCAGCCAGGTCTAGTGGAAGGTGTCTCTGCTTATGGCAGGGGCTTGGAATTAGGCGTTCTTTAAGGTCCTTCCAACCCAAACCATCTCATGATATGATATGATATGATATGATATGATATGATATGATATGATATTTCAAGCCATCTTTTATAACTGAATGGACACACTTCTTTGTTAGATTGGTGGCACATTTTCTTTTAGTGTTATCCCTCACTGTGTGTCATCTGAGCAAGTGGAGATCTGCAGTGGTTGACTCGCAGTGTGGGGTTTAGATGTCCGTGACCACTGTAATTTCTCCTGGAGACAGTGGCACCCAAGCAGAGACAGGAACAGTGAGGAAACTGTGCAACTCCAAGCTTTAATCAGGCCACTGACCTGTGTAGAGGACAGATGTTTAAATCTCAGTTAATTTGTTGTTATTTTTATTTATTATTTATAGCATAAGAAAGATTGCTAGCAGCAGGACAGAGGAATGAATAATTGTAAGATGATTACTTGCAAATACAGTATGGAAAGCCTCTGGACTCGTAACAGTGCCTTTCTCTGGATTCTGAGATGGCATCATTTGTCCATATTGTGCAATTCTTGGCTTCCAGTCCAAGCTGGCCACACCAGGCTGCCTGCTGGAATAGTTCCTAGCCAGGACTAATCGTTGAAACAGCCCAGGAGTTTTTGGCAATAGTCTAGCAGAGCCCAAAACTGCCAGGGCTGTTCTAATAATTTGGATTCTAATATTGCAGATGATCAGTTTTCAGTGGTCACATCCTGGATCACTGCTCACACTCTGCTGCCTGAATTAGCTGCAGCTCAATAAATTGTAATGTGATCTTGGATGTAGCGGGCACAAGGGAGTTGTCTATTACAGATGAAAACAAGGAGAACGTCAGTGCCATGCTGACCTGACTGATTATAGATATAAATGTGTAAGAATCCAATTCTTGTGGCTGAAGCATTAGCAGCTTCCTACCTAACAAAACCAGAGGAGCTCCATGATTCTATTTTTGATGATGATGGTGCTGAAGGCAACAGAACCTACCCAGTGCACCATAGGATTACACATTTAAATGATGCACAGAGGGAAACGTTTAGACTCTGCTCACTGTCTAATGAAGATACTTCTGGTGTTTTAGTTTGTCATCAACTGCACAGTAATTTTTTTAAATTAAGGCTTCTGTGTTATTCTGTAGGATACCATCCACACAGAAGCCTCACAGCCTATTTTCCAGGAAAAGCAGCAGCACTAGGTCTGTGTGACAGATCAGGAAACTCCTCAGGACCAGAGAAGTATCAGTCTTTTCTCCATAATCTGCAGGAGATCCTGCCTTCCTCCTTCCTCTCAAACACTCAATATTATTCCTTCTCACCCTCCCCTCCACAGAGGACTTCCCCTTTAGCTTAGAGGCACAGAGGACAGTACATTCTCCCAGCTGGTGTCCCGTGCTGTCGTTTAAATGTCTATTTGATGTTGACTCAGTGTCTGGATTGCAACATGAGGGCCCAAGCAGTTGAGATCACAGCAGCCGAGGGCAGGTGATACTTGACCAGGTTCCCAGACCTCAGCACGGCACCATCCCTGAACCTTAAATGTGCAGGGGCCTCCTCTTGTGCCCTTTCAGTGACGCCAGCAAATGTCTCTCACACCAGGATTCATTAACTGCCCCGCTGTGCTTTTCCTCCTCTAAAGAGTTTAGGATATTTCTTTAACAGGGGGCCTTTGTAGCTGTCACCAAGCACAGTGGGGACTGATGGGGAAACAGAGGTAAAACCTGCCCTGTGCACCCATTTAGCCCACAGGAAATGGCACAAACCACTCTAATGACAAGTGACATGTGGGAATATTGCGTGCAAGAGCAAAGTGTATCTATTAGAGGATGTCCACTAATAAATTTCCATGGATGAAGCAACCTTGGCCCTCATTTTCCCATTCTCACTGTGCCCTTAGCAGGATGATGCCGAAGGGTAGAAACACGGAATCACAGAATGGTTTGGGCTGGAAGGGATCTTAAAGACCACCCAGTTCCAGCCCCCTGCCACGGGCAGAGACACCTTCCACTGTCCCAGGTTCCTCTAAGCCTCATCCAACCTGGTTTTGAACAGTTCCAGGGATGTTCCACCTTCCATTAAACCAGGCTGTTCCAGATGGAGCAACCTGGGATAGTGGAAGGTGTCCCTGCCCACGGCAGGGGTGGAACTGGATGATCTTTACGGTCCCTTCCAACACAAATCATTCCATGATTCCATGATTCCATGATTCTATAATAACAATTTGAAGCTCAATTAAGAAAGCCAGGATAATACTGAATTATGTTTTAACATGCACTTGGTTTTAATGGAACATAAGCACATGCTTTCATAACCACATGCCTATGAGATTTTAGAGGCATATTTATAGTTAAAATGGTGAAATGAAGTTTTGCCACCATCCAAATACATGTACCCTATTTTAAACAACCTTTCTCAAAAGCATAATAGTTCTTAAACTTTTTTCATTAGTCATTAGCTGATAAGTCACACTTAAGAGAAAATACTGAGGCAAACCCCTTCTATATAACATCAGGTATAGTGCTTGATGTGAATTGTTGTGGGGGTAGTTTGTTAGCCAAGGAGGGAACAAGAGAAGAAAAACCACCTGCCTTGCAGAAGACTGAGAAATCAGGGTAAAATGCTGTTTGTAAAGGTTTGCCCCACTCAACATTTCCGATTTTCCTTGCAGTATCACTTTGGAAAGGGGCTGCTGGGGCAAAATTCAGGAATATTGAATTGCAAAGTCCCTTCAACTCCTCTTTGCTAAGAGAGTTTGATTTCTCTGGGGTCGGTACTTGCAGCTCCTTGAATTCCCAGCTCATGTGTGGAAGTTAATGTTCAACGGAGATTTCCAGGAGTCCATCCTGTCCCTGGGTACTGCGGGATACAGTCCCACGCACACACTTCCCCGTTCCAGCCCCAGGTCACTGCTGTGCTGCACGAATTGTTCTGCTCCTTGCCTGTTTTATACAAGTTTTGCCCGGTTTTAAGCAACCAGTTTGCACCTGTCTTTGTTTTTGTTAGAAGTCGATGTCATGGAATTTTCCTCTTGCTCTGAATGACATTTTCGGGTTGCCTGTGCTAACAGGGCTCAAAGTGTTGGTCACTTTCGTAGAATCACAGAATCGTGGAATCCTTGGAGGGTTTGGGTTGGAGTGGACCTTAAAGCTCATCTCATTCCAAGCCCCTGCCATGGGCAGGGACACCTTCCACTAGACCAGATTGTTCCAAGCCCCATCCTTGATTGTTTCCAGGGGCATCCACCACCTCCCTGGGCAACCTGTGCCAGTGTTTTGCCACCCTCATGGTAAAAATCTTGTTCCTAATTTCCTAGAGGGCTGTTTTCCTTCTGCAAGAAAGGAGGTTGTTCAGCAAAATCTGATTGCTGTGGCAATCCATATCAATGAAATTTAAGTAATTTAACTCTAATAATAGATTGACTCTGTTCCAAAGGAGGGAAAGAGTAAAGCCATGGAAGTGAGTGGAGCTTATTCAAATAACAAAAAGCAATCACAACCTTCCCCAGTGCCACACTCTGATTTTATTTGGGAAAACCACCATTCCTCCCTGACATGGATGTCTTATGGACAAGTGCTTCCACTTGCACAACATTCCCACACTGTTCTGTCTTTCAATGGGTCTTGATAAAAACAAAAGGGTTTTGTTTTCTGGTTTATTCATGCTGGGGTTGCAGGTCAGGTATTTGCCTCTCTGTATCCCACTGAAAAGAGGGGTGACAAATTAAATTTCTTCTCCATTAGAAATGGAGAAATCTGGAGAGCTGCTGGTAAAGGAAAAGATCATTTCCAAGGCAAGGGTACAAAAAAAAAAAAAAAAAGAGGGACAAAAAAAGGAGTACTTGACATTTTTTGGTTAATTAGATTTTATGTGTGGAAGAGGGAAATCAGTGTTTATCTTGCTGCATAAACTCACCTTGTTGCCTCTCTCTCAGCTGCTCGAGCTGGCCCATTACCGTGCAAATTAAACATAAAACTCAGTAATGTTTTCATCCTTCGACTAATTCTTGGAACAAAAATGCCATTAACTCCAAGTTAAATATATTAAACGAGGTAATAAGGAAGCAAACCACTGAACCAGAATGTCAGAGGTAGGAACTGCAGGAACACCTGGGCTGTGACAGTGTTTAACCTGTCTATTAGCCCAGGATTTTGTGAAGAAGAACCTTCCCTGCACTGATCCCCTTCTAAGAAAATTTGCAGCCACAGGGGTCGTGCTCTGAAGTGAAGCCCCTGAAGATGCTGCCCTTCGAGGCATTGTGTCAGATAAGATTCTTGTGGAATCAGCCCATTCTCCCAACCTTTCAGGGCAATAAAAGGGGAAATATTTGGCATTGCATCACAAACCTGTGCACGTGTATGAAATAGTTTCTTTCCGTTAAAAGAAAAGAGATAAATTAGTGAGTGTTAGAACTCTTAACTCCTGAGGTTTTTCATATGTATAAGAGGAGCTGAGTGCAAAGAGATCAGAATTTGTGCCTTAAGGCTGAAGGTAAAGCAGTGGGAATGATGTGGGATGAAATGCCAGGCTGGATGGGGCTTGGTTTAGTGGAAGATCTCCCTGCTTACAGTAGGGGGTGGAACAAGGTGATTTTAAGGTCCCTTCCAACCCAAACCATTCTGTGATTCTATGATACAAGTGAGGACTGAAGGAGGGAGAGAGCTTTGTGTCAGCCCTCTGCAGTGGGTGAGGCTGTCCTGAGACCTGTTTAAAAAGTGTCAGAGAACAGTGGCATCATCACAAGTCTTTCCCAATGCTTTCCTCTGCCTTTGACATCATCCACCTGGTGACAGGGATGGGGAGATGGAGACAAAATGTTACGTGAACTGTCAGCAAGTGACGAATCCAGGATCAAAGCTGGGTCCCCACTCCAATGCTCACTGACTTCCAAGTCCCTCCTGACCCATCCTGGTGCCTCTGTTGGGAAGAAGTCTCCAAAAGCCATGAAAATTGGTGCAGCTCAGTCGGGCTTGGCTGATGGTCAGATTATGCAATTGACACATGAAGTGGAAATTCACCCTGGGGGATTGCAACACGTTCACTGCCGCCTGCGATGAGGGGGAGAACCAGTCCCTTTCCACAGAGTTCATGGCAGTTACTCATTGACAAAGCCCTCGCTTGTCACACTTGCACAACCTCACGGGCCCTATAAATACGGGGTGTCTGTCCCAGCCTTTCCTCGAGCCAGCTCCAGCCACCCTTGGTCTCTCAGGTGCTTCACAGGACCTCGCAGTCCACAAGAAACTGACAGCCATGAAGATCCTCTACCTGCTCTTCGCTGTCTTCCTCTTCCTCTTCCAGGCTACTTCAGGTGAGAAGCGAAAATCCTACAAAGAGCAAAAGGGTTTGTAAGCAGAAGTGTGTTCATGATGGGGCTGGGGGGGAGCCACCATCAGCTGAAAGGCAAAATCTGATGCCATGGGGTCGGTGCAGAGGATGGGACCAGGAGCATCTGTGCTCACGGCGCCACTCTCGCTAAAAAAGACGGCACGCGAGCTGTTGAGCATTTACCTCTCATAATTTCAGCCGAGATTTTTAACTCCTTCCACTCCCCACAGGCTCTGCAGACCCTCTTTTTGCCGACACCATCGAGTGCCGGAGCCAGGGGAAATTCTGCCGTGCCGGGGTGTGCCCACCCACCTTCGCTGCCACGGGGACGTGCCACGGGGGGCTGCTGAACTGCTGCTCCAAGTAAGTGACAAAACGTCTGAGGGGCCTCCGAGGGAATATTTTTTTGTCCTGCTGTTTCATCCACTGTTTCTTTGAACAAGCGGCACAACTCCGTGGGGGCTTGCAGGGCAGCCCTTGGTGGGAAAGTCCAGAGGGAGGAGGAACATGTGTGTAATGTTGATGTGTGTTCAGGGAGAAAATTCGTTTGAATGGAAGTTATGTATGGGAGAAAGGGTTCAGAAGGGTCCAAATTTCCAAGAATTCAGTATTTTTTCACAATATCTTGAATTTTGATGGGAAAAGAAAGGAAGTTTTTTCAAAAAGTTATTAGGAAAATACTTCACAGTATTTACACCCATCAGGGAAAACATTTTATCCTCCCTCTGGTTTTATTTTCAAATTTACCTAGAAAATGCACATTTAAAGGGGGAAAAGGTTTCACAGAACTCTGCTTCTCAACCTCTCCCCAGTTCTCCTTCCTCCCACCACTGCACAGCTCTTAGAAAGGTGAAGAGGAGTGAATTTGTCAGTGAGTGGAGACTTGGGTGTGCATTTCACTTTTGATCTTGGAAACCACCTTCTAGTAATGTCTGGATTTTCCCTGATAACCAGATTTTTTTTTTTCTTTCCTTAATGTTTTGAACAGGCTTTTGGGGAATGCTCTTTAGCTTAGAATAAAGCATATTCCCCACCTACTTAATTCTTTGAATAACTTTGTTCCATTAATGGCCATGAGATGATCACTGCCACCTGCAGTGACATTCACACCCCCCAAATTCAGTGCCAGATCAGGAGAGGTTCCTGTACCTGTGATGAAGAGGGCTGGTGTGATGACATCATTCATCCCAGCCATGATTTTCAGGCAGATCCCCAGCCACGGATGGGACTGGGCAGACATTGGTTCAAAACAAAGGGAGAGCTCAGATCTGGGATGTCTGAATTTTCCAGAACTCCTTATTTTTTAATTCTGTTATTTATAGAATTGCCAAGGTTTAAAGGTTCCCAGAAACTGAAGAAATCCGATGAGGTGGCTCTGGAAAAATGTTTTACACATTTATTCAGTAAATGGAGATCCTCAGTGGTTTCAGTAAACCCAAGTCCTTCCAATAATAGGACAGGTTTGTTGCCAGGAGATTAGGATGCTAAGGAAGCATCCATTTGGGAATTCAGGAAAGTAAATGGAACAGGAGGAACCTGGTATAAGCTAATTTTACAGAGGAGTGATGTGATCCCTCAGTCTCTGTGACCACTCATCCTCCTTGGGAGCAATTTCCACTGGTAGCAAACAGACTGGTGGGAGCAGATGGAAGATCTCCAACATCAGATTTCTGTCAGAACACCTGCTAGACCTGACCAAAAGAAAACTGAGCCTGCAAGAGGAACAAGACCTCTCGAGTTTGGTTTCAGGTGTAATTTTCCTACAGAAGTAATTTCTTGGAAGAATGTACCTGATACTGATGGGTGTTAATGTTCAGGATTAAAGTTCTTATGTTGGCTGTTTGATTTTCAGCTGAGCTGATCAGTACAAGAGTAGAAGTTAAAACCAACAGGATATTCTGAAGTACAATATAATTTATTTTTTTTCCAGCTCAGGTTGCTTGAAAACAAATCTTTGAATTTAGACATGAAGGGCTTGATTCAGCAGGATACATTGAGATGTTCAGTGGCATTTGAGGTGCCTTGGATTATTTAAATCATATCAACATGTTTGGCTGAGTTAGCTCTAAGGGAAAACACTGATTTTCAGACAAGATAGATGTCTGGAGGCCAAGCAGAAACCCCAGACCACTTCAGATGGCACTAGACTTGCGTGTTCAGTAACTACATCAAATCCCCAATCTTTATTTTGGGGTAAACTGAATAAAAATGTCATTACAAGTGGTCATGTAACTCATTTGCCAGTGGCCACAGTTCTTGTAGCCTGGTTTTCTGCAGACCTGGACACACAGCACACACAGGGGTGTAGTTTTTTAAACCTGCAGGCTGAACCCACACTGCAGGTTCATCTTGAGAGGTAATTAGCAGGTATTGAGGCTTTTAGGGAATGAGTTGGGGTGACACAGCAGCAAAATAACAAGACCCTTTTTATCCTTGCAGGGTTTTGGCAGAGTAAGAAGAAAAGGCTTTCCTGGATCAGAGCCCTTGTACCAGCAACATTTCCACTGCCTTGAGGAGCTGATTTTCATGGATTCCTCCTCTATCTAAAGCCTCCTGCAAAAGAGCATTACAAGAAGCTTCCAGAGGGCATGTCCTGTTAGCACACCGCTTCTGGAGATCCGGGTTTTTCCTCACTGAAGTCACTCCCTTTTTGCTCTTAATGCTCAATACACTTTGGCTCCTTGGCCGCCTATTCCAGCCTACCTCACAGGGTTGTTTGGAGGTTCAATCACTTCAGGTTCATGCAGCTCTTGGAGGATGTGAAGCAATACATATATTATTATTTTATTCGCACGCGAAAATAAAGTTCTTCTTAAACCAGCACCTGTGATCTTTGTTGTTACTCACAGCAATTTCCTCTCTGGTTGACTCAAGGCTCAGAGTGATGCAGTAAAACAAGTGAGTCTGTGCAGTCTCACATATTCTCAAGGAATTTGGGAAAGAGAATGCCTAAAAGAACAATCAGTTTTGATGATGATGATAATAAAGAATTTAGGATGACATGACTGCAAGCTGAGTGTGAAGAACTGTACAGGCCACTCCTGATAGAGAGTAATTGGATGAAAATATGGCAACCAATTGCAAATTTATATATATATATATATATGTGCATGTGTATATTTATATATATATGTATGTGTGTATATATATATATGTATATTTACACACACACCTGAATTTATGAACACAGCGACGGGGTCTGAACTATCCCTCCCCAGAGACAAGATTTGGGGTGATGTATAGACTGGTTTTTAAAACATCAGACCTGTTTTCAACAACAGTTACAAAATTCAACGTTTAAAGAACACACTGTAGCAAGGACATCTCACTGCCCACAACCTGATCGTGTCCAGCTTACAAAACAGACACTGACGATCTGTTCTACATCCCTCAAGTTCCTTCTGTGTGCTGGTTTTGGTGGGGATGGATTTAATTTACTTCCCAGTATGGAGCCGTGGTTTGGATTTGTGCTGGGAACAGTGCTGATAATTCAGGGATGTTTTTGTTATGGCTGAGCAGGGCTCAGTCAAGGCCTTTGCGGCTCCTCACCCCACCAGCGAGAGGGCTGGGGGTGCACAAGGCGTTGAGAGGGGACACAGCCAGGACAGCTGATCCCAAGTGACCCAAGGGATATTCCAGGCCATAGGACATCAGGCTCAGCAATAAAGCTTGCAGGAAGAACAAGGAAGGAAGGGACATTCGGAGTGATGGGGTTTTTCTTCCCAAGTCACCATTACACGTGACAGATTCCTGCTCTCCTGGGGATGGCTGGACACCTGCCTGCCCATGGGAAGTGGTGAATAAATTCTTTGCTCTGCTCTGCTTGTGCAGCTTTTGTTCTGATTATTAATCTGTCTCTAAACCCACAGCTTTTCTCACTTTCACTCTTCTGATTTTCTCCCCATTCCACCAGGGCAGAAGTGAGCAAGGGCTGCCTGGAGCTGAGTTTCCGGCTTGGGTTAAACCACAACATCCTGAAGAAAATCTCTGGTATTAAATCTGGATAAATTCAGAAGAGACTGAGCCTCAGATTTCCCTCCTGTCCCGGTGAAGCACATCTCTGGTGTATAAATCACAGAGGTGTTATTCCAAACGGGATTGTCTCCATTTCTGTCTCTGGATGCCGGACCTTATGTCCATCAAGGTCTGGCATTTCAGCTTAGCAGCCACCCTCACTCCGGGCTCATTCTTCCATTTGTGGCCAATTTCTGTGGAGCCCCTTGAGTGTCCATCTCACCTCTGCACTCCCCATGGCCCCGAGTGGAATCTGGGCTTGGCCTCATGCGGGACAGCTCCCACAGCTCTCCTCTGCTGATGGCCCTACAGGGATCTGCTTCTCCCACCCCCGTTCCCTGCCCTGTTTCCCTCCTGCAGTGACCACTGAGTTCTTCCCAAGAATTTCCTCATTCCATGTCTATTGAGAACTTCCCTCTTAGGACGTTGGTGTTTTCCCTTGGAGGGCTGGCAGGGCAGCAGCTGGAGCCAAACTCTTTGATAGTGTTCAAGCTATGGGAGAAAAGAGTTGTTTTGGTTGATGTTTACCTTCCAGAGCTGATGCAGGACCCAGAAAAACTCATCCCTGACGACCTGAAGAACAGATCAGTTTTCAAAATGGTGATTGGAACATGGGCTTTCCAAAAATCTGCTGTCAGCAACTAATCCCCCTCCCTGCTCTGGTCTGTGGCCAGGACACAGACTGGAGATGGTCCCATGACTGGCCTTGGACAGGCACTTCGGTCACTAAGGCTGGAGTTTCCACACTGAAAATCAGTTTTATGCATGAGCAGCCTTTACTGAGTGCTCTGTCAAGGAGAACGAACATCGTGTTCCCTCTGCCCACTGTCACCTTCACTGTGGCTGCAAACATTTTTGTCTCTCTCTGTCACTTGTTCCATGCCCTTAACTTTGGGACAGAGAACACCCCTTCTTGCTTCCACCTGTTTATTTACTCCTAGAACAGAGGAGACTGTCACTAAATTAATTCTCCCCTTCTGATCAGGCAGATTAGCTGCCCATCGGTTGTAATTAAAAGCAGAGAAACTCCTTCAGAGCCAAAGATATCTGCATTGCTTTTCACAGTCCAGAATACAGACCACAGGTAGTGATTTCCCAAGGGGTAAAGGCAAATTTCCCAAGCTCCCTGAAGGATCAGTGAGCCAGACAGATGAATTTACCCTTTCTGGGTGACAAAATGATGTTGCTCCAAAAGGACAGGTCCCATACAAAATCCACCACCCACTACTTGGCTCCCAGGTCAAATATTAACTCTAACAGTCGTCTCAGGATCAACAGTTTCCTGTCAGTCACAGCCTTAATGTTTTCTCAGTTCACTGGAGACTGTTTGGAGCATCTTTTCCTGGTCCTCAAGAAGAAGAAAGAAGAGGAGCACCGTGCCCAAGCTCCCTTTCCTGCGTGCCAAGCAGTCTCCAAGGGAGCTGTTATCACCCCAAGTACATTTATGTTTCCATGGAGGGAGCCTGGACCTGGGACAAGCATTTCTGCCACACTCCAGCTGGAGCTGGGGGAGGGAGTTGAGGTGGCTGGAGCTGTTCCCCCTTTCCATCCCTCTCCCTGACGCTGTTTGGTTCCAAAGAGCATTGAACCATCTGTGACATCATGTGCCCATCCCAGCAGGGCTTGCTCAGCAGCCTCACTCCCCAAATTAAACATCCCTGCCCCTCGCGCTGCCTGGGACAGGTAGGAGGGGGGTTATGCAAGGAGTAGAAAAGCACTATTCCCTTTTCCATTAAATCCTGTTATTTTTACAAATAAGCTTCGCCCTTGATGGTTTCCTTACAGCTGTCTGTGTTTTATAATCATGGACTGCACTTCTTTCCTTCTCTTTGTCTGTCCAGAAGTGAAGCTGAGGGTGCAGGTGGATGAAACCTCGGGCAGGTGCTCAGAGTGTTTTGGGCTGTGGGGCTGTGTCCATGTCCTCAATCACAAATCAGGAATCAGGGAGATGTTCAGTGTTCCCTATAACTCCCTTAAATAAAATTCCAGGCACACATAGACACAGAGTGATGTAATATAAATGACTGACTCCTTGAAATTTCTGTGTCCAGGAGGAAAACAGAGGAGAGATGACAACAACAACCCATTTCAGAGCCCGTGCCTCTGGCTCAATAATGTGTGTGAAAATACAGGGCCTTTCCCTAAACCATCACTGCCCACCCCAGCTCTCACAGCTCCTGGCAGAGGTCTGAAGGTCCATTTCCTCACCATGCTCCTCAAGGATGTGGGCTTCATGAAGTATGGATTGGAATTTGTTTGCTGTGCCACCTGTATCCTCTTGCCCCTCCTCAACCTCCTCATCCGTCCACAAGAAGATTTTTGATTGTTTCTAAAATCCTAGTCCTGACAAACCAAATTAATGTATTTTTTTAAAAAACTGGAAGCCCTTTCATGCCCTACACCCAGCCTGCAGCAGGCAGTTCACCAGGCACAGACCTCTCTGCCCCCTGTGTGCAGAGCTCACCCCCTGCTCTTGCTCTCCATTGTTTCAGTTTGCTGCTTTCACTAAGCAGTAAATAATTACCCTCGTGACTTGGCTTCACTAATGATTTTTGACTTATCCTGTTTGCCCAAAAAAAGATGTGCACTTGAAGTTCCCATATGTCTCAAGAGTGGCATTTCTTGGCGACAGGCACAAGGGTTAAGAGATCTTTACAGAGCCCTGGTGACTCTTGCTCTCACCTGTCTCAGATACGGCTGGACCTTCACATGCATGAAAAAACAAATCAGATTTTATTTTCAGATACAGAAATAGATTACAATGTGATAAGAGATATGAAGAAGGTAATAAGAGATGTGGAGACATCGCACAGAAGTGGACTTGATATGTTGAATCTGTGAAATCAGAGAGATGGGAGTCTCTTCATCCCCACATTCAGGAAGGTGACTGAGAGCAAGGGAAAATGTCATTAAACCAAGATTGTTTGGGCAAGAATGAGTAGTTTTAGACACTCCATGCGGACTAGACTTGGGGAGAAGGTTCAAGCCATGACCTTTTTGTTTTCAGGACAGATCTTAGGGGTTGCTGGAGGGAATTAGGATCAGTCTCCTGTGATAGCGTGGCACAACACACAGCGGTGTCCCTTCAGTCCTTTCTGTTTAATGACTTCTTCTGTGATGTTTGGTACAAATCCACGGCTAAAGTCACAAACAAAAGGTACAGAGAGTGACTGAGCTGTGAACTGTGCTGGAAAAAGTCCTGGGAGGCTGGAGCAACTGCCATGTCTGCCAGTTTCATAGCCAGGAGGGGGAATATCCTCTACCCTTTCAGCCCTACCCTGCCTCCTTCGCTTGCAGCCCTACAACTCCAACCCAAGCAAGGCCAGAGCTCTGATCCTTTCCTGCATTTGTCTTCATCATCACAGAATGGTTTGGGTTGGAAAGAACCTTAAAGATCATCCCGTTCCAAGCCCCTGCCTGGGTAGGAATATTTTCCACTAGACTAGGTTGCTCCAAGCCCCATCCAACATGTCGTTGAACACTTCCAGGGATGAAGCATCCACAGCTTTTCTGGACAACCTGTTCCATTTTCTCACCACCCTCACAGTGAGGGAGTTTTTCTGAATAGCTCTTCTAAACCTGCTCTCTTTCAGCTTGAAGCCATTGCCCCTTCCCCTGTCACTCCACACTCTTGTCTCCAAGGAGGAGTTTTCTCCTTTGCTCACCCTCCCTGGTGGCTGTGGGGGAGGATGGGCTGTCACAACACCATAGCACAGAGCCATGGGGCACCATCAGTTCTGCATGGTTTACAGCACTGTGAATCCCAGGAACCCACCTCCCTCCTGCTCCAATCCCGTGTCCTCCCCGGGCGCAGCCCACCAGCTGGCACGGGGTGTTTTGGCTGCTCAGGTCAGCCGGCAAGACGTGGTCATGGCTCAGGTCAGGCATCTTCAAACGTGGGAGGTTGCAACATCTCCCTACATCACCAATCTCCATGGGAACGGGGCAATGAACTCTCTGTTCTCCAGGCAGCCACTCCTCCACCCACCTCGTTCTGTCCCAGAGCCTTTATAAGCAGAGGCACCACCTGTGCTCGGTCTCGGACAGCTTCTGTTCACACTGGTGTTGTCTCCATCCCTGCAAAAGCTACCTTTCTGCCAGCTGCCAGCCATGAGAATCCTTTTCTTCCTCGTCGCTGTCCTCTTCTTCCTCTTCCAAGCTGCTCCAGGTAAGGCTGAGAAGAGATGAGATGGAGGCTGAAAGGGTGAACATGAAGAGAAGTTCCTCAGATCCCGGTGCTGAGGGTCAGATTACCTCTGTGCTCCTGGAATCCACAACTTTCATATTAGAATTCCCCTTCCCTGGTCATAGTCCTAATTTTCAAGCTATTGAGTCAAGGTCCTTCTTAGCCATACTGATGGTTTCTTTCTAGCATATGATGAGAAGATGGGACAAAAAGGATGCTCCTGTGTTGACCTTGGTGCCAGGGAAGGTTTTGGTGCAGCTCGTCTTGAGTGCCTTCATGTGGCACGTACAGAACACCCAGGGGATCAGGCACAGCCAGTGCTGGTTCATGAAAAGCTGGTCCTGCTTGAACAGCTTGATCTCCTCTATGGCAAGGCGTTCCATTTAGTGGATTAGGTATCTAGCTGGATTTTGGTAAAGCAGTGACACCATTTTCCACAGAGTTTTCCTGGAGAAACTGGCTGCTCCTGGCTTGGATGGGTGCATCATTCACTGGGTTAAAAACCACCAGGATGGCCAGGCCCAGAGAGAGGTGGGGAATGGAGTTACACCCAGCTGGGGCTGTCACCAGTGGTGTTCCCCAAGGCTCAGCACTGGTGATGGTCCTCTTTGATATCTTCATGAATGATCCAGATGAGGGGATTGAGGGCAACCTCAGCAGATTTGCAGATGACACCACGTTGGCTGGGAGTGTTGATCTGCTGGAGGGCAGGAAGGCTCTGCAGAGGGGTCTGGACAGGCCGGATCCATGGGACGAGGCCAATTGTGTGAGGTTCAGCAAGGCCAAGTGCTGTTCACAGCAACCCCTGCAGCTCCACAGGCTGGGGAAGAGTGGCTGGAAAGCTGGAGAAGGCCCTGGGGGTGCTGGTGACAGCGGCTGGACATGAGCCAGGTGTGCCCAGGTGGGCAAGAGGCCAATGGCACCTGGGCTGTCCCAATTCTGGGGTGGCAGCAGGACCAGGGCAGTGCCTGTCCCCTGTGCTGGCACTGCTGGGGCACCTCCAGTGCTGGGGACAGCTCTGGGACCCTCCCAGCAAGAGAGACACTTGGAGCGTGTCCAGGGAAGGGAACGGAGCTGGGGAAGGGGCTGGAGCACCAGGAGCAGCTGAGGGAGCTGGGAAAGGGGCTCAGCCTGGAGAAGAGGAGGCTCACGGGGACCTTCTGGCTCTGCACAACTCCCTGACAGGAGGGGGCAGCCGGGGGGGTCAGGCTCTGCTCCCAGGGAACAGGGACAGGACAACAGAAAATGACATCAAGTTGTACCTGGAGCGGTTTAGATTGGATATTAGGAAACATTTTTTCACCAAAAGGGTTCTCCAACCCTAGCACAGCTGCCTGGGGCAGTGATGGAGTCCCCAGCCCTGGAGGCATTTAAAAGCCATGTGGATGTGGCACTTGGGGACGTGGGTTAATGGTGGCCTTGGCAGCACTGGGAAATGGTTGGACTCGATGGTCGTGGAGGATCCAAGGACACTTTTCCAACCTGAATAATTCCTTGAGGATTCTATTGCGGCAATACTTAGAATAATACTAAAGAGGTAACCCCGCAACGTGAGAGCTTTCTCTTCTCACATTCTCACCCACACATCCTGACTGCGTATTCTAGATTTGGAGACTTCATATGTGTTTGGGAAAAGTGCAATCCTGACTGTCGGTCTTTGTCTGAACTCTGTATTATCCACATGCATTAAGTGGGTTTGGAGCACATCTATCATTCCAGACTATTTGGGGGTCTTTGCAGTAGTTCAAGTTTCAGTCTCAGCTTGGTTTGCAGTAGTCTCAAATTTGTACCTGCTTTCTTAGATCATCAAATATCTGTCTACTCAAAGCAGAAATGTAGAACCATCGAGACAAAGCCTGTGCTACAGGAACTGGGATTGCTTTCTTGGGCTTTTCCTACTGCATGCATCAGAAAATGTATTCTTTATGTCAAAAAACCCTGTGACCCCTGAGATGACTGCAGGGCTGGTACAATTCCAGTAGAGTCTCTGGGAAAGGGCCACCAGTTATTTTCTATCTCCTCATAAAGATTATATGCATAAAACACTACAGCGCTTTTTAATTTAAGACACAAGGGAAACCAAGGTCTAATGGTGGCTTTAAAGTCAGCTGAGTGACATCAGAAACATGTAATCCTTGAATAATATGGGATTAAGAGAAAGGACTCGAGAACCACTGGGACAAAGTGGTTGAAATGTGGTAGACCTGATCTAGAATAAAGCTGGCATGCCTTTAGGGATAGAATCCAATTTGGTGGAAAAACCTCTCACGCAGTGCCAGGCAAATCTCGTGCCTCAAGCCAGTCCTCTACCAGGACAAACATGAATTTTCCCTGTTTTTCTGCAGCTCACAGCCAGGAAGTTGCTGACACCCTCGCATGCCGGCAGAGCCAGGGCTTCTGCTCCTTCGTGCCCTGCTCTGCTCCTCTGGTTGACATCGGGACCTGCCGCGGTGGGAAGCTAAAATGCTGCAAATGGTAAGAGGAATTCCTCCAGGGAAATGCTGCTGCACCAAGAGCAAAGAGAATTCATGGGCTATTCCCCTTTTCAGCACCAGAGCCCCTTCTCCAGCCCCCTACAACCTCCAAAAAGTACCTGCTAATTGCTAGGGTTTGTGTGTGGTGAAAAAAAAGGCAGAGCCTTGTGGTGCTGAAATATTCCAGGGAAAAAGAGAGACTGTTTACAAGAGTGACAGGACAAGGGGAAATGGCTTCAATCTGATGGAGAGTAGATTTGGATTGGATGTTAGGAAGAAATTCATCCCTATGGGGGTAGGGAGGCCCTGGCACAGGTTGCCCAGAGAAGCTGTGGCTGCCCCTGGATCCCTGGAAGTGTCCAAGGCCGTGTTGGACAGGGCTTGGAGCAACCTGGGATAGTGGAAGGTGTCCCTGGTATTCTGGGCCATCAGCAGCTGCAGCTCTGGTGTGTGCTGAGAGGTGTCAGACACATCCTATATTTTATCTGGGTCATTTTATGGCCAGATGCACAGGTCCAGCTCACAAGAGTCTCCAGATGTCTTTACCCTCATGTGTTCCCTGATGTCTCCAGAAGTCTGAGGTGTCGAGACATAATTTATTTGTTTGGTGGATGAGTTAAGCACCTGACTTTTCTCTGCAGGACCCCCAGCTCCTAAATCTGACACCTCACTGACTGCTCAGGCAAGAGCTCTGGACATCTGAGACATCCCCCATCTTTTGACATCGATGGATCCTGTCCACGGTGCCCTGGGGAGCTTTCCCCATGGAGGTGGAGGCCCTCAGAAGCACGAGAACATCTGAGGAGGAGTTCTTGTCCGATAAAGATATTTGCAGTTTCAATTCTAATAAAAGCAACTTCTTGTGAAACCATGTTGCTGATACTTGCTCACGTATGTCAGGATGGTTTTTATTGTTTTTATTGTCTATAAAAATCAGCCTGTAAATGAATTTTATTTAACTAAATTAAGTCCATGTGTCATCAAGTTCTGTTAAATTGCCCTGTATTGGAGTGATTTGTGTGGCAACATTTACATTAATAATTGGAAAAGCATTAGAGGCCATTCCAGCTGCCATTCCTGCCCAGAGCTGGGATTCAGGAGATAGGCTCAGCTCCTCTCCAGGGCTGCATCTTCCAGCCCAACACAAAATGTTGGGAATGGAAACAGAGAGACCCCAGGGTGGCAGAAAGCCGATATTTTTAAGGCTTGAAACTGCCTGACCACATTCACAAGATTCTGCTCCTGCTGTCCTTATTTAGTGTAGACCAGTATCATGCCCATGGAATTTTATTTCTCTGGATCCTAAACTGGTCAAACTGGTTTTCCCTGCACTGCTCTGTCTGGAGGCAGTGGGCTGTGTGTCCATCAGCCTGGATTCTTGTCACCAAGGCTGACCCCTCCGTCCCTTCCCCATCCCTCACATCCCTAATGAAAAGGCCACAAGGATTTGAGACAAGGGGTGACCCAAAGTGTCCAAGTTCTCCTGGCCATGAGCCGCTGGATGGTTTCAGGGCTTCCACGGGTGCTCAACCTGATCAGTTTGTCCCAGATTCCCACCAGCCCAATCACAGTGGGTTTGGAGAATCACAGAATCATGGAATGGTTTGGGTGGGAAAGGACCTTAAAGATAATCCAGTTCCACCCCAGCCAGGGGCAGGGACACCTTCCACTGCCCCAGGTTGCTCCAAGTCCCATCCAACCTGGCCTTGAAGTTATTCTTGATCAAATTAATAATGAATAGGACCAGGCCACGTTCCTGTCACCACATGGGTTTGTTTTCCTCCCCTTTTCTTGGATAAGTTTACCACAAGGCACATCTAACACTGATTCCAGGTGAGACCCTTCAGAAAAAACACACAGCAAGAGAATTCCTCATGGGGATAAGGAGGTTGTTCCTCACAGGAATAAGGAGATTATATCTCACAGGAATAGGGATCAAACACAGATCTTCCACAGCAAGTTTATTAAAATGTATTGAGATGTGTAGACTATGAAATATAAACACCTTAGCTGAGCATTCTGGCATTACTCACATTATTGCTGACTCCAAAAGGAAAACAAAGTAATAATAATAAAAGAATAGCTGTTCTGAGGGCCAAAGGAAGGATTTGTTCTGCGTCCTCTCATAGGCACAGACTCCACCATGCTGGTGACCTCTCTGGGACAGGTGTTGGTTGACATAATATGATTCCAACAACAAGACTTTTTCAAAAAATGAAAAATACTGGTCTTTTCTGGGTGGTTCAAGAATTGCTTTGGAGTTTCTTCAGGTCATTAAGGCTGTTTGTGGAGGGGTTTGCTCTCTTTCTGTTGTTCATGTTGTGGTGTGTGCCTGTATGCGTCAAATGCATATTTTCTGCTCAGAATTCCAGATTTTCCAATGGGATTATGAATCCTTTAAATTGCCAGAAGCTCTGCTTAGCCCATCTGAGATGTCAGTGGTCACTAATCATACTGCAAAAGAAACAGAAGAAACTCTCAGATTTTGTATTTACAAACAGGAAAGAATTTAAATAAAATGCACAGAAGGGATTGAATGAGCACCAAGGGCTGATATTCCTGGATCCAACTCTTCAGGATATTCACAGTCCTGCTGCTGCTGAATTTTAATCACAAATTGCTTTTCTCTTTTAATTAATAATGAATTGACCACTCTCTGTACCTGAAGCATCCTACTCCTCTTGGAATTTCTGGTATGGAAAGGAGTTTCTGCTGCTCATGTTTTGTTTTAAACATCTCTTGCTACCAATATTGAACAAAGTTTAAGTAAGAGCCTCCAAAAATAAAAGTGTCTGCAGCATTTTTCAGGGAAAAAAAAAAAGAAACAGAAAAGGAAATGTTAGAATCAGTGGAGGCAGAGTGTAAATATTCAGGGATATTTGTTGCTGCAGTTTCATACTGGAATAAAGATATGGGGTGAACTTCAGGATTACAGTAAGGAATTTGAGAGGAAAATGAATAAATTAATCATAGAATTAAAGAATGATTTTGGTTTGAAGGGACCTTAAAGACCATCTAGTTCCAACTCCCTACCATGGGCAGGGACAACTTTCGCTGGACCAAATATTTTGATTTTGTCTAGAAGAGGAAATTTATGGGACTGGAGAAAAAAAATCTGGGAGAACAATATGACTTTCAGGCTGTTCTTCCGACCAGGCGGCCTTTGCAAGGTGGAACATGCAGGTTTCCTATGAACCTGACCCAAAAATCCCAGGTCTCAGGACAGTGTGCAATTGAGAGATGTGTCCTTTGAAGCCTGTACTACTCATCACAATCAGCTTGAACCAGATAACAGGAACAGCAGCAAAAAGAGTTCATTTCTGGCTAATTAATTCTCTCTGCCAGAGAGATTTCACTGTGATCTTTCCTACCAGGCACTTGAGCTGCATCATTAATGGTACGGAGGGAAGCTGTGAGGAAATCCTCAGGAAATCCTATATCTGAGTGTGCAGAGTGTCTGCTCTTTGCCAGCTTGTGCTGGAGGAGTTTTCCATGTAAAGGGCAGACTGGATGTACAAAAATGAGTAATAAATGAGTAATAAACCCCAAGAAATCCTTGGAAATGTTCAAGGCCAGGCTGGACAGGGCTTGGAGCAACTGGATCTTGTTGAAGGTGTCCATGATGATGGGGGTGGAATAGAAGACCTTGAAAGGTCCCTTCCAAGCCAAGCTCTCCCGTGGGTGTGTGATCCATCCCATCCCTGACTCACCACGGTCCTACAGCAGGGAATTCCCCGCTGGCAGTGTCCGAAGGCTCTCGTGTGGGGCGGGGGGCACTGGTTGCTGGAACAGACCCCCCCAGCCTGTCTGCACTGCGCCTCGGTGTTGGGGGCACGCAGGAAACCTGGGCACAATTAAAAAAAATAAACAACCCAGAGTCGTGATTTGCCTTCCCAAAGGAGACCAAGGACAATCCAGGTTATAGCATGGTGGCAATGTCGAAGTCTACCTGCAGGCTGGCCACTTCCACACCATTAAAGTACCTTATTTTCCGAACTGGGAGGGTTCTGTGCATCCAATGGACCCATTTGGTGTCTGGTCACTGCTAAAAATGTGCCCAACACACTGGCAGCACTTTGGCTATGGGCAAAAGGGACTAAACCCCTTTTTATTTTATTTTTTTATTTT